>JACEEZ010019397.1:5000-20000 GCA_016584305.1 Chionoecetes opilio
TGACCGCAAAACCGAGTCAGGTCATCAAACCTGCTCCTTTGTACCCTATACCTGTAGTTGAACCTATTTGATACCTTTTTGCAATACCATTGTAGATTTTGTTGGTCCTATTCCAAAAACTTGCACAGGTATTTATCAACTATAAATTGTTTATCTACTAGATACCCAGAAGCATTCCCGCTCAGGAGTATCACTGCAAAGTATGTGGTAAGGGCTTTGGTTAAACATTTCACTACATATGGTATTCCTAAAAGTATATAATCCGATAGGTGAAGTACCTTCACTTCAGGAATCTTCTAACATATACTGAATGAGTTAGGCATTAAACAATACTTGGCTACTGCTTATCACCCTCAGTCCCAAGGGGCCTTAGCAAGGTTCAACCAGACATTTAAAGTAATGCTCAGAAAGTATTGTATGGAGAATGACAGGAATTGTAATGAATGAGTTCACCTTATGTTGTTTGCTATAAGGGAGTGCCCAAATAAAATTCTAGGTTTCGGACGTTTTCAATTGATTTTTGGCCATGAAGTGATAACTCTTCTAACTGTGTTGAAAGAAAGGTGACTGAATGACAAGATGAATATTTCACTTTCTGAGTATGTAAGTCAGTTCAAACCTTGACAGAAACGAGTTAGAGAGATGCCTGTGAATACTTAGCTCTTACCCAAGAAAAAAGTTAAATATATTATAATAATAGGAGGTGTGAAGCAAAAGGAAAAATAGTTTAAACAAGGAGATGAAGTTTTAGCACTGGTTCTCGAGCTTCAAAACCCCTTACAAACTAAATATAACGGACCTTTGTGCAAGCAAAGCATTAAGCAAGAAAACTTCATTCACTATGTTACTGCCACACCAGAAAATAAAAATCTGAGCATCTCGTTCACATTAATAGGTCAGGCCATATTACTCAAGGGAGATGACTACGTGTGCAGTTGAGACTGCCTCACCAAAATAAACACCTGAACGTGACTTTCAGGTTAAAGTGCCTATAAAGATGACAAATTCTGAGGTTTAGGCCAACTTGTCCACTGAAATATATCACCTTCCGCAGTAGCAACCCCAGGACATAGCTGAATTGCTGAAACTTACGCTGCTATTTCGATACTTACCGGGCGCCTGTAACGTATTGATACACAACAAAAATAGGTGAGTTCGTAGGGAACCGGATCTTCAGTAGGAAGAGAACGACCAGTGATGTTACAAACAGCATCATTTGTTCATTTGGTCATCATTGTTCAAACAGCATTCAAATTGTAGGATCCAAACGTTTCGACATATTTAATTATGTCATCTTCAGTGGTAAAAATCTAGAAATAATAATAATAACATGATAAATAAAAAAGTTACAAAGGAATAAAAATTCAACGTGAGAATCATCATTGAGTCACAATAAAAGTTACAAAATATAAAGGTGTGCAGCAGACACAGTATTTTTTTTAACATGGGAGACAGTGTTTTAATGTTCAAGGATTCTAATGATCTCAAGTATATGTTAACATTATCAATAATTTTAAAATGTTCTGGTTTCAGCACGCCACCACAAGTCTCAGTGTGCTCCCTTACCGCAAATTGAGGATTGGAACACAGTCTCCGGCCCGTCCTGCTCGACTGACCTCTATGCTCATCGATTCGTGTCTTGAAGGCTCGCATAGTGCTGCCCACGTAACCCGCTTGGCAGCTAGGGCAGGTGAATTGGAACACCATGTGACCCAGGGGCGTGCACAGTGGGGGGTGGGGTGGGGGGCTTGGGGTGCTTCAGCCCCTGCCCTTTGCACTAAAAGTTCCCTTTTCGTCGGGAATAGGCTTCAATTATATAAACATTCTATTGAAAATATATTTCAAATTCAATCCTTTTATCATTTTCTGGGAGGTGGAGCGCACTGCCTTTGTGTGTGTGCACTGTGCATGTGTGTGTGTGTGTGTATTCATCTAGTTGTATTTTACAGGGCCAGAGCAATGCTCGTGTGGCCCCGTCTCCATATCAACATTTTTATCATTCATCCTTAGTGCTTTGTGTTGGCCGAAGCCGGCACCCCGGAGAGTAGGTCACAAACCCCGACTAACACCCGGTACCCATTCACTGCTGGGTGGACAGGGGTTAGGGTTTTAAGGAAACAACCCATCTGTTTCTTCTCCGCCCGGGGATCGAACCCGGGACTTCTCGGTTGTGAACCGAGCGTGCTATCCCTTACACCACAGAGTACCCCGTACTGGGTGTGTGTGTGTGTGTGTGTGTACTGGGTCACCAGGCACCTCCATTGAGTTATCTTTCGTAATGAATTGTATCTCTTGCCTTATTATTATATCTTTATTTCTACCACTAGCTCATTTATTTATATTTGCTCTGACGTTGCCCTGTATTTGAAATTGAATGAAGTTACCTTGTGAGTTATTGGGCAGTGTATTCTTATGAAGTGAATTGGCACTTGCTGTGCGTGAGTGTGGGAGTGTTACAGCAGGCAACGTTGGGTCGTGGACTCAGAGATCTGTGGGTTCTTGTCATGAGTTGATATTGGTTGCTTTGTCTCTGCCACAGCGTTGTTCCTTGTGTTGTTCAGACATATTTAATAGTCTGATTGGGATGTTTTGTCCTCTTGCTTTGACAGTTGCTGTTGTTGGGGAGTGTGTGAGCTGAATTGGTCTTGAGTTCATTGATTTTTTTTGCTACCGTTAACGTTAAGGGTGGCGGGAGAGGCCCCAGAGGGAGGCGTTGGCCGTTTGGGAAGTCATACTTTTAGTGTATATTTCTTTGTGTCGAGCGAATTTCTGTTTATTGTTTCTTGTAGTTTCCTGAAGGAGAACGTAGATTGAGTTTCACATTTTTCTCATTTTCGTTTGAGTTTTACCCTCTTTAGTTAGTATTACTCGTTTAGTAAATCAGTGGGAATATTAATTTTATGGTATGACCTCAACATATAAGGTCACTTTGTTTTTCCTTCCATAACTGAAATGCCACGCAAAGAAAGACTCACAGCCCATGGTAAGCCTCAAGTGTCGATGCGGTCAAATCGAATGCATAATAATGTTATTATAGCTATGGGCACTTATGTGAGAAAGATTATTCTAAAAGAGATCAGGGCAGCCAAGATATATTCGTTTCTGATGGATGAGGCAACTGATATTTCTCACACTGAACAGGCATCAATGTGTGTTCGGTATGTGCATGATGACGAGTTAAAGGAACGCTTTATTGAAGTGTGTGACGTGGAAAGCACCACAGGCGAAGAGCTATAGACCTTCACCCTGGCAGTTTTGGAAAGACATGTTCTGCAGATAGAAGATATGAGGGGCCAAAGATATGATGGTGCTGCGAATATGAATGGTAGGCTACATATATAGAGGGGCTTTAGAGGGCTGCAATCAAGAATTCTTATGCGCAATGAGAGAGCCTTGTATGTCCCCTGCTATGCTCACTGCTTGAATCTTGTTCTTGTGGAAAGTTTGAAGTCAAGTCGCTATTTTGTATCATTTTTCAATGTGGTGGAAAAGTTATACAGTTTCATATCAATGTCAAGCAAGCGAATATGCTTTATTTAGGAAAACCTAACGCACCATATACCCTGGATTTTATCTTCAAGAGCTAAATAAACTTTCTGATGTTAGATGGTCCTGCCGTGAATCTGCCTTGAGAACTTTGAAGAAGGTGCTCAAAGCAGTGGTGCAATTTCTGTCAGAAATATGCGAAAGTAGCCCACCAGACCCTGCAAGTGGAGATGCAGCAATGCTGCTACGTAGCCTAAACTTTGAATTCTTGCTCTGCCTGGAGATGGCAACGCCTGTGTTTATGGAGATCGCCACTGCTTCAAGTGTATTACAGAAGCAAGACCTAGATTTGCAAGCAGCGTGTACAATCAACGATGGTGTGTTGAAGAGGTTCAGTGAAATGAGAACGGAGGAGAAATTTCATGCTGTGTATGAAAAAACCACGCAGGAAGCAGAAGACGCGGGTATCGAAGTTCCCAAAGAAATTCCAGGTCAAGGTATACCCAGGAATGTTCCTGCAAGGTTCAAGTACAGCCACTTGTCTGCAACTGAAAATGCACCTTCGCTCACTGTGGAAGAAGTCTACAGAGTCAGAATGTATTACTACCCATTCATTGATACCCTTGATCAAGAAATCCGACGTAGGTTCAAAGGAGAAGGTGGAGGCAAGACAAGGGATATTATCAAATCACTACATAGTCTCATTGTGCCAAATAGATGGAAAGAAGATAGATATACTGCAAAACCCAATCAAGTTCTTGACCTAACACATCTGTCCGACTTTTATGATTTCAAAGGATATGTAGATAAACTGTTGACAGAATTACGGGTGTTCTCCACTCATCCTTTTCACTGGTCAGAAATGATTTGAAGTCGGTTCTTGACTGTTTCAGGACGAACGATCTCCATCATGTCTTCCCAGTGTTATATGCAGTGATCAAGATTTATGCGACCATACCAGTGACAACTGCAACAGTCGAGAGATCTTTATCAAAACGGAAGTTAATCAAGAGCAAATTAGATAGCCTATGCAGCGAGAAACGGCTTTCAGATCTACTCTTGCTCAGTAGTGAAAAAGACATCGCCATTGAGCATGATGAGGTAATGAAAGTTTTCAAGAGAATGGCTAACAGAAGATTGTTATTGTAAACATCTTAAAAAATAAAAGATATTACATCAAGCATTGTAGACACACCACATTTGGGTCAGAACAGCAATACCGTAGACCCGTGACATAACAGACCCCTATACAATGGATTTCGTATAATTCGGACACATTCCAGTATCACACACACAAACAAACACACACAAACAAACAAACAAACAAACAAACAAACAAACAAACAAACAAACAAACAAACAAACAAACAAACAAACACACACACACACACACACACACGCACACGCACACGCACACGCACACGCACACGCACACGCACACGCACACACACACACACACACACACACCCACACCCACACCCACAACCACACCCACACCCACACCCACATCCACACCCACACCCACACCCACACACACACACACACCCACACACACACCAGAGGTGGGTGGGCACCGCAAACGAAAATCCACTTCAGCAAACGCAAATCCGCAAACCCCAATCCTTACGTTCCGCAACCGCAAGTCCGCAAATTTCTTGAAGCTCACTCATCCGCAACCGCAAGTCCGCAAATCCGCAAACCAATTATGTGATATTTCTCTGCATATAGTGCAAAAATAGAGGTAAAGCACTTTGTGGTAGTACATTTATATATTATTTACTAAATCACTTGTGGCAATAATTACATATATATATATATATATATATATATTATATATATATATATATTATATATATAGAGAGAGAGAGAGAGAGAGAGAGAGGAGGAGGAAGAGAGAGAGAGAGAGGAGAGAGAGAGAGAGAGAGAGAGGAGAGAGAGAGAGAGAGAGAGAGAGAGAGAGAGAGAGAGAGAGAGAGGAGAGAGAGAGAGAGGAGGAGAGAGGAGAGAGAGAGAGGAGAGAGAGAGAGACGAAGAGCGAGAGCGAGAGGGGAGAGAGAGAGAGAGAGAGGAGAGAGAGAGAGAGAGAGAGAGAGAGAGAGAGAGAGACAAGAGTATATACGGGCAGGAGATTTTCTCTGAGACAGATCTCGTTAAAAGTGATAGCTAGTTCAGCGTTTATTATCTTATAATTTATTCTCTCTTTATGATATATATATAATATATTATATATATATATATATATATATATATATATATATATATATATATATATATATATATATATATATATATATATATATATATATATATATATATATATATATACATTAGCATTTATTTTCATACTTACCCCTCAGCGCCCCAGAGATTGTATAGCTCATATTTTACCTTCCCCTCATTGTGACCACTCACTCAATATATCAATTTAAGTGCACACTAAGGGGTAATAATTAGTATAAGTACGCTACACTCCAAATGTTATTTCATTGATATGATATCAGGCTCTTAACCTCAAACGCCTCATTCAGAGTCCTCTGGTGATAATTCCATATTGAGCAGGTCCGTGATCCCCTTCATGAAGACTAATCTCTCAAAATTATCGGAGGTCAGACTCGCTCTCTTGGCCTTCATGGTGTCCGACCCCTGGGAGAACAGTCTATCCACAGTTGCAGAGCTGGGTATGGCCGTATTGTACTTAACAAACACATATACCCAGGCGGCACCTGAAAGGGCAAGGGACATGGCCTGCTTCAGCAGCTGGTTCCTCTGCTTCTCTGAACACCAGCTCTCAAGCTCTTTCCCCATATTGTTGGAGAGGCAGGTAGAATTGGTGCTCTCTGTAGCTGTGGGTCCTGGGAACCTCAAGGCCTGGAAATAATAGATACATTTGTAATACATATATTAAGTAATAAATTTAAGTAATCGGAGTCAGAAAAAAATATATATACTATTACTTATAAATATAAAGTGCTTAAATTTTTTTTCAAAAATATTATTGCACTTAAATCATATATTGCAATAATTTAGCATGACGCTCAAGATTGCTAACATTATGACTTGGAGTAATGAACTGCCACAACTGAACTGAAGATGCAGTAGATCACGATAAAATATATAGGTCTCACATTGAAAAAAGTCTTACTCTTCTTCTTCATCTGGGCTGCTGCCTTCTGAGGTATCCAAGACAGCCTGTTCCGTGACCTGGAACAGCAGTCTTGATTTCACGGCATTTACCTACTCAGGGTTAAGAAGGCGGACCACAGGCAGTTTGAAGAGAGAATAGATTGCTGTGGCCATCTAAAAGTCCATTTGATCAGAGAGGGAGAGGAACCTGGCCTTGAAACCCTTGGGTCTCTTATCACTATGAGGGTTCTCAAGGAGGTACTTCAACAAAGGCCGGGGATATTTGAATAGTTTAGTGCAGTGGTTCTTAACCTTTTCAGAGGCGCCGAACCCTAACGCAAACTTCCGCACACTAGCCGAACCCTCAAATATTGGACGAAAAAACAAGATTAATACAAATATTTAATATAAATTGCTTCAAAATTCAAGAGTATATTTGGATAATAAAAAGAAAGGAAGGAATCGGCAGCAGTGACGTATATAGGTCCTTCGAAAGAGAAGGGGGGCACCGGGGTGAATCCAGGCTTGTTTTAAGGGAGGGAGATGGAGCGGAGCGAACCTCTACAGCTCCCCTTCATGAAGACTAATCTCTCAAAATTATCGGAGGTCAGACTCGCTCTCCATGGAGGAGAGCGAGTCTGAATTATCGGAGGTCTGAGGAGGGAGTTATGATTTTTTTTGAAAATCAAGCAATTTTAGGGGCATTGTAAGACCTCAGAAGAGATATATTGCACTAATCTGATATTGAAAGGCAAACCCATTTTCTCCCTTTGGGACAAAAGGAGGGGCCATGGCCGAGTTCCCCCCATACCCTATGTATGACTTTGCTCGGAAGGAAGAGAGGCGTGCGACCACACACACACACACACACACACACACACACACACATACCAGAGGTTGGCACTTCCGCAAACACTTCTGCAAACCGCAACGTCCGCAAATTACGTTAGTCAGAATTCGTTTACGGATGTGCGGAAAAATAAAAAGTTGCAAATTTGCGTTTGCGGAAGTACTGCCGCAAACGCAAATATGTCCGCAAATTATCAAGTGGCCGTGGTGAGTTTGAACACGATTCCTGCGCGCTCACCGTCCAGGGTGAGTGGGATACGCTAAGGAAGGCTGCTTTTCCACCAGTCAACCTTGACCGCAGTTATCAGTGAGCATTCATAGACGAAGTACGTACGTGTATTTCCAAAACACCTTCCTGCCTCGCTTTGTAAGTATGATGGGTTTTTTTAACCATATTTTTGGTTGAAACTCATTTAAACATTATATCTGTGTGATGTTATGATATCATTGAAATAGCTTAGTTGTTACTGTAAACGTTGTAAGGTGAGATCCAAGGTCAGTAGATACTAGAAACAATGTTTGGCGTTGGCGAGCTCGGTTCTAGCATCACGCGTCCCTTGCCGACTCATTCATGTCTTCTATTATCGTGTGCCCTCATCCAAGAGTATGAAATAACTGCAAGATGTTTAGAAAAACTGACCCAACTATCATCTTACTGACACATTTTCGTATATAATATGCGCATATTTTGAGCAAGGAGAGGAAGGTCAGAGGGCCATAAACCAGTGCTATGGACACGGCGAGCACACCAAGAGGTGTGTATTCTACGTGTGCTGGCGACAGTGTTATTTGCTTGCAGTGACCTTGGCTCTGCTGTAGAGCTAAATATTACTTGCAAGGAGTGTTGTGAGTGAATTAGTGCGTTGCGGTGGTGAGGCGACAGTACTGACCCTGCGTTATCGCTAGGCCGAGGTGTGAGTTAACCGCCATCCCTCGTGCCGCGCAAACAATCTGATCTCTGCCATACGATGGTGTATGCCGCACCTTGATTACTATGGCGCCCACTACGCCCTCCATCACTCCTACAGGAGTAGCCAAGGCCCGGCTGGTTGCTGCTGTAGACGATGTGCTGGTGTTCCTCTTCAGTATGAGGAGGAAGGTCACGGGAGGGAGGTGACTGTGCGCAACCCTGTAAGGTCAGTCGGAGGGAGAGGAACCTGGATGATGTGTTTGTTAAGTACAACACGGCCATACCCAGCTCTGCACCCGTGGATAAACTGTTCTCCCAAAGGTCGGATGTCATAAAGGCCAACAGAGAGTCTCTCCTCCGATAATTTTGAGATTGGTTTTGATTGAGATTGAAGGGAAACAGGGACCAGCTCAAGATGGAATTGTCACCAGAGGAGTCTGTAGTCTGGCAGCCAAATGGGATTTTAGGGGTATACCTGGAAGTAGAGTATATACAATTTTTTTTATTGATTTGGGTCACTGAGACCATAAATAATATTATTCCGCTTGATGACACGCTGTCACCTTTGGGCATTTTTTCTAATTTGCATAAAACCAGGTGTTCTATTGCATATACTATAATTAAGATATCTTGGCTTCTATAAGTTATTTTAAACCAATCTAAAATGTTTTAACGGGGCTTTAAGACATGAGAAACCCAATGCAATAACTTTTATTGTGATTTGACAAATCCTTCATTTGCATAAATTCAAGATGGCCGCCGTCAAACCTCTCGGGAGACCAGTTTTATGTCACCACATTCTGGATACAATTTTGGATACATTTTAAATGATTTGTTTTAGTGTTTTGAAAAAATAGAGGTCCCATATAATACATCTTATAATACAATATAAATATATTATCTTCATTTGCATATTCCAATATGACCGTTGTCAATCTGTTAACATTTTGCTGTACTTTTGAATGACATGCTTCATTGATCTAAATGGTGACAATATAATTGAACACCTTCAATATAATATTAGTAGTTTGTCATTGACGTATACGTTAGGTTTCAGAATCTCTTGTGGAGCAAGGGACACATCTTCATGTATCGATTCAGGCAACATAGTCTTGGAACTGTCGTCACGAACGTATCCATGTTCTGTTGGATCTAGCGAGGGAGGGTCTAGATCCAAAGCGTGTTTCCACACAGCTGCCTGCAGGTGTGCCCGTTTGACATTTTCCAGAAATGCTTCTGTTGTGGGAGGTAGAGACTTCAGCTTTGGTATGGCTGTGGTGCCCTTTCCAACCTTTGTGGCCCATGACTTTGTCCTTGCCTCAGACATACTGCTACAGTCCTTGTGTCCATAGCATGTGGCCACAAACTTGGTTGCCTGTCTTGTTATATCTGGTAACAATGCATGAATGTCACCCAAAAGTGACAAGGAGTAGCCTTCTCGCAGTACTTTCAGTACCCTGACTTTACCAATACCGAAATAGCATGCACATGTATCACAACCCGATAGGGCGTGCATAGACAACAGTCCATCTACTATGCTCTGCTGTTGTTTAACAGTAGCTTGTATGTCAATAACGGTTCTACCATGAATCGGCGATTCCATGATCATGTGACTGGTTAACTGTCGCTCAAAGTAGTGGTGAAGCAGAAGGATGAAGACGTCGGTGTCATCTGCAATCACTGACACGCCTACTTGGAATTCAGTCGCAACTGTTACTGCTTGTTGAACAATGATGCAGTCTGCCTCTTCATGAGATGTAGACAAGTCTTCCCGGTGGATCACCACACCCCCATAACTTATTTCAACAGGTGTGTTATTACTGCTAGTGATGACACGTTTGTGGGTCATTGTGTAGTCTTGATGGAAGGTAGTGTCTCTGGTCAGTCTTCACAGATAATTTCCATCATCTGTGATTTATTTTCTGACACTGTCAGGACAGCTTTCTGTGGGAGTAGAGGTGTATCTAGAGCCAGTCGATGTACTCTGCTTGTTTCTGTTGTTCTATTGCATCTGGTCGTACTCTTGGTACTGAAATCCTGGTTCCTGTTCAACACGAGATAGACATCGCTTGAAGTAAGTTTCTGTTGGATGTACTGTTTGATGTTCACAACAAAGTCGCGGACTGTCCCATTCGCTGGGCAGTGTATCACCCAGAGGACAGCTGAACCATCTAGCACCCTACATTTGACTTTGAGTAATATCTTTCTTGATGACATCTCAACTTGTAGTTGCTTCTTCAACTGTGCCTTAGCTTTTCCCGTTCTCATGTCACCCAAGTCGTGAACATCGATGTAGGCACCGGGGATAGCTCATACGATAGTAATTTCTTGATGTCTACTGTATTGTGTCACGGCACTGGAGTCCTATGACTCGTGAAAAGAGAAGGGTGATATTGAACAACTTTTCTGTACCAATATTCACATGCAAATGAAGGAGTTGTCAAATCATAATAAAAGTTATTCCATTGGGTTCCTAATGTCTTAAAGCCCCGTTAAAACATTTTAGATTGTTTTAAAATCCCTTCTAGAAGCCGAGATATCTTAATTATGGTATATTCAGTAGAACAATGGCGATCATCTTGGTTTTATGCAAATTAGAAAAAATGCCCAAAGGTGACAGGGTGTCATCAAGCGGATTCTTATTATTTATGGACTCAGTGACCCAAATCAACCCAAAAACATTGTATATACTCCACTTCCAGGTTAAGCTAGTTGGCTGCTGGACTACTGAGGTTAAGGGAAGGATATCATATCAATGAAACATAATTTGGAGTGCAGTGTACTTATTCTAATTATTACCCCCCTTAGTTTGTTGATCAATTAAGTCACAATGAGGGGGAGGTGAAACGTGAGCTTATATCATATGCGGGGCGCTGAGGGGTAAGTATGAAACAAATACTAATATATATCAATTGACAAGTGATTTAGTATGAAATTAATTAATTTACTACTAAAGAGAGCTCTACGTTTATTTATGCATTTTATGCAGGGAAAATATCACGTAATTGGCATGCGAATGTGCCGACTAGCGATTCCGAAAGTGCAAACTTCAAGAAATTTGCGGACTTGCGGTTCCGGAAAGTAAGGATTAGGGTTTGCGGACTTGCGTTTGGGGAAGTGGATTTTCGTTTTCGGTGCCCTCCTTTGGACACATCAACATGCACACACAAATCTCCCTTCACCGCACTGCTTGAATTTATGTTCATCTTGCGTATAATTTTCTCTGATGAATAATCCGGTATTACAATAATAGCAAAATTGCAATGTGTTTCGGAGGGCCTCCGCCGAACCCCTGAGACTGGCTCACCGAACCCCCTGGGGTTCGATCGAACCCAGGTTAAGAACCACTGGTTTAGTGGTTAGTTAGTTTAGTGATTAGCGTCTTGGAGTGGTAAGCTCGATGTCCCGAGTTCGAATCCTGCTGGGAGCAACTCTTTCGACCTTTAATGCAGTTAATAAGAGCCTGGTAGGTGAGCAGAAGGTCCTGAGTTCATGTCCCACCAAGTAGCAACTGTCAAATCCATCGTCGAGTGGCTGAAGAAATCCGCATGCAGCTATCATTTTCTTCCACCTGAGACTGCAAGTGTGGCGGAGGAAAGACCAGATGGCAGCATGAGCCTGACTGAGGATCCGAACATCATAGAAAACGCGATCTTGCCCTGTAGACCACAGGTGTCACTATAAAAATCCAGCCTGCGCCACCAACGGAAGAGGGCCAACCACCATGTGCCACCAACGGAAGAGGGCCAACCATCACAACCCTCCATAATGTGCAAGGGCCAACCACCTGAAACTCTCAAAGACAAAAATAGCCTACAGGCGCTATAGGCTTCAACGTAAACAAAATGAAAATGGCCGTAGAAGATAGCAAGACAAGATAAGCAACATTACGGCAGTGATTTACAGATTAAAGACAGTTTGTCATAGGTGGAGAGTTGATGAAACGAAAAGCTTTTGATTTTACCCTGTTTAGGAAAGCTGTATGAGTGGATCCCCCCAAAAAGAGAGATACTCCATATGTGGGCGGATAAGGCCCCTATACAGAGCTACCAGCTGGGAAGGAGAAAAAATGGACGCAGACGCCAGAGGACATTTAACTTCTTAGAAGCTGTTTAGCAAGAAATGAGATGTCAGATTTCCCGTTTAGATTTTTTGTAAAGGATAGTTCAAGAATGTTTTTTTTGTAAAAGAGACAGTTGAGTGTCATTGAAGAAGAAAGGATAGTTATTTGGAAGGTTATGTTGAGTAGATTCGGGGAGTATGTTTCAGGTATGTTTGGTGAGGCGATGGCCAAGTAGGTAGTTTCTTAATTAAAGTGGTGAGCTCGAGGTCTCGAGCTCAAATCCTGCCGGGCGCAACTCTTTCGACCACCTTTAACGCGGTGGATAAGAGCCTTGTAGTTGTGAGCCCAAGGTCCCGAGTTCAAGTCCAGCAAGGAGCAACTGTTTCTTTCATCGTCGAGTGGCCGAAGATACCCACATGTTGCATGAACCTCAACTTTAAATTGCGAGCGACTATATGTGCGGCGGCAGTCACCAGGTGGCACCATGAGCCTCTGGTTAATTAAACCATCTCAGAAAACCATCCCAGGTGTCACTATAAAAATCCAGCCTGCGCCGCGACGGGCCAATAATCACAGCCCTTCATAATTTGTAGGGCAAACTGAGAGCCCTCAAGGAAATATAAGAATTATAGCCTACAGGCGCTATAGGCTCCAACGTAAAAAAAATATAAAAAGGTAGGTGAAATATTCGGTTTTTGAGGCATTGAGCAAAAACAGGTTTGCTCTGCCCCAATCAGAAATTATAGAAATATTAGAAGGTAGGCGCTATGTGGCATCTCTTTGTGAGTTAATTAGCTCTTGTTGAGTTGGGTGTCTAATGAATGACGTTGAAAAATGCAGAGTAGAATCATCAGCGTAGGAGTGGATAAGCTTGTGTTAGACTTAGAAGGTTATTTATGAATAATATAAATAGAGTTGGTGATAGGACAGAACGTCGAGCAGCATTCTATTGATAGTCTTGTGGCCTCTGCGTCTATTTTTTGTATCCCTCCCAGTGGCTTGCTCTGTACAGGGGCCTTATCCGCCCATGTATGGAGTAAACCTCTCATGTTTGGGGGGAATCCACATATACAGCTCTCCTAAACAGGGTTGAGTAAAAAGCTTTTCATTTCATCAACTCTACTCATCTGACTGACTGTCTTCATTCTTTAAATCACCGCAGAAATGTTGCTTCTCCTGCTACCTTCTATCGTTATTTTCATGCGCACTGCTCTTCTGAACTTGCTAACTTCATGCCTCCCCCCTCCCGCGGCCTCGCTGCACAAGACTTTGTACTCATTCTTATCCCTATTCTGTCCATCTTCCTAATGCAAGAGTTGACTAATATCGTCACCCTTTCATCCCCTTCACTGGTAAACTACGGAACTCTCTTTCTGTTTCAATTTTCCTCTTTTCTGCGATTTAAATCTTTTCAAGAGAGGAGTAACAAGACACCTCCCGAACTAAATTGGCACACCCCCTTTTTTATATTCTCTTACTGTTTTCTTTATGGGGACTGGCAACTAAGCGGGGTTTTTGTTACTTCTTTTATTTTGCCCTTGGCCAGTCCTTTGTTATGTAGAAAAAAAGATTACTTAAGAAAATAACAATGTCCGTCTACAGTAGCTGCAATATAACGGTTAGAAAGGAAACTCCAGAAGAAGTTGCAGAGAGAGGGACAAAAACCGAATGAGTGTAGTTTAGAAATTAGATATTTGTGCCAAACTTTATCAAAAGCTTTTGATATGTTAGGACAATAGCAAAAGTTTTACCGAAACCCCTAAGGGAGGATGAACAAGATTCAGTTAGGAAAGCTAGAAGATCGCTAGTAGATCGTCCCTTACGGAAACAGTACTGACGATCAGATAAACTATTGTAAGTAGATAGATGCTTAAGAATCTTCTTATTAAGTATTTATTCAAAAGCTTTAGAAAGGCAAGATGTCAAAGATATAGGACGGTAGTTTGAAGGATTAGAACGGTCACCCTTCTTAAAAATATGTTGAATGTTAATAAACCTCTATCAAGAGGGAAAGGTGGAAGTATATTTACAAAGACAGAAATATTTGACCAGGCAGTGTCAGAGAAGCACAGTTTTTTAGAACATTAGGAGGGACTCCGTCAAAACCGTGAGCTTTCCAAGGGCCTAGGCCATCAAAGGCAAAGGAAACATCATTACAAAAGATCTTAATAACAGACATAACATATTCAGAGGATGGAGATAGAGGAACAATTTCTTCATCAACCAGAGTGGAATTTCTAGTGTTGCGACCGTTTCATCCTCGACCACCACCATCCCTTCACCTGCGTCGCCGACAACAACCATGGACCCCCCATACCCGTTTCCCTCCAAACAACTTCCCACTCCCTACTACCGAGAAGTGATCGGGGCTTACGATCCATCTCACCACGGTCTATCCGGACACTCCGATACTTGCAAGAATCTGAGAGGCGGTTCGGGAATCCTCCAGTGACACGATTGCGAGCCGACGAGGCGGCTTCACTAGGTTCTCCTAGGACCTAGGCAGTTCTAATCCACGACTCTACTAACCACAACTACCTCCGTGTTCTTGCTGACATATCGTTCGTGG
>JACEEZ010019397.1:25000-30000 GCA_016584305.1 Chionoecetes opilio
GCGGCGCATGTGAGCCATACGTTCTGTATGGTTCAGACGGAGACTGACGAGGTGGAAATCCAATGTTAGCCACCACCGGGCCATGTGACATGTTGATGCTTGAATGAGTGGCCTAGAACTGCCAACATCGAATAGTTTATCCCACTTTTGTGTTTATGGAATAAAAAACTACTAAAATTACAACACATTATATTATACATTAATTTTGAAAATATTCTTAATATTTCTTACGCCCCATATCATCCTTTATATCTGATTTCCGATATCCATTACAACTTTTAGCCGGACTTAGCATAGTACGTTTAAATTAGCTGGCTAATCCTGCTAACGTCAAAACATTTGGTCAGTTTGACTAATATTTTGAGGCTGTTGTGACTTGGTTCTAAATACTTCAGTTTGTACTTCAACTGCCAGTCTGTTGTTTTTCTTCCTCATTTATCTCTTCTTTTCATTTATGTGTCTATTCAGTATTGTCTTCCTCCTCTTATGTTGGTCTGCTCTGATCTGGTGACTCTTCCAGTCAATTTGATGCTGGAGGTGACGTACTCAACCTGAACATCAATGTTGGTTGCAAAACGAAGCAGCTGGGTATCGTCACAATGGAATACTTCTTTATCAGAAAGACAACTGGTGTGACAAAGGGGCCGCGCCACATTTCCTACACCATGTATACTACACAGCACATCTCCTACAAATTTTAGCAGATTTTAGAGTAGTGACATACTTCCTACAGAGATACAGCATATCTCCTACACACAGTAGGTGTAGGAGATATGCCTGACACTTGTTTTTGTGTAGGAAATATCACCGGCTATGTGTAGGAGCTGTGACAGTATGTAAATATGTGCATCTGTGTTGAATGCAACGCAGGTACAGTTTGTTGTTCCTGGCCACATTTCGGAGGTACCGGAATCCAGAGTTGTCTTTGTAAACCACTGCCTTGAAGCGGACGTTCCCCTCAATATTAGTCATGCTTGGTCCAGGAACAGTAGAGTACAAGGCTCCGAAATGCCGTCTGTACCGACGAATGGAGAAAAACCTAAACTCGACTCTAGTCTGAAGGTGAACGATACTTGTCTCTCTGTTTTGGTTGCTCCATAATACTGCGCAGCAAGGACATATAACAAGCTAAGTACTTGTTGAATGGTCAAGGTTATCAGGAGTGTAGTGAGCCAGAAGCACCGAGTACGGAGACGCCCCACTAAGGGGGTGTAGGAGATACGATGTATCCTTGTAGGAAATATGTCACTACTCTCAAAACTACTAAATTTGTAGGAGGGTTTTGTGTAGGAAATGTGACAGCCTATGTGTAGGATATATGGCAGTACTCCAACTATTGTAGGTTTGTAGGAGATGTGACTACGCCACGTGACAGATATTACTACAATAATCTCCCACGCATTTCACATTCATGTTTGCCTTGACAGCTGCCTTGCCACAAACGCTACACCACTGTTTTGGGCAATATCTAGGTTATCCTTGTGGACGTGCTACAGCCTAGTGACTCATTCTATAAAATAAAACATGCAAAAGTAGCGAAACGTAAATCTGACATTAATCTACTATGTGTGCTCTTTTGGTCTACCTATGACAGGGCTTCTTCTTCTTCTTCTTTTTTTTTTTTTTTTTTTTTTTTTTTTTTTTTCTTTTTTTTTACATGTATACGTCGACTGTAGGCAGTGACCTCTACCGTAGATAACAGTAAAGTCGCCAGGACAACTTTTTTTTCTGTTTACAGACGTGTGGTGGCGTTAATACTTACATTTCTACATCCATGATTTCAGGATAGTTAGAAGGGGCTATCTGGAGAGTCTGTGTCATTTTGTGTCTTCATCTGTGTCATATTATGGCTATAAATGAACAAATTACAAAAATATCTACAAAGTGGCTACCAACAATAAAGTCGCCATCTAGTGTTTATTTACTGTGTGTCCTACCGCTGTCGTCGTCGCCCGAAAAAAAAACTAGTAGGGAAATTTGAAACCCAATATACTTGCAGATACAAAGCATAAAACAACGCTGAAACAGGGTAGATTATACAGTCATTATATAAACTACTGTGTATCATCTTCAGTGGCACATAAAAATCAGTAGTAATGCTATAATTCGTAATATATGGCACCTGGCGACATGATTGCAGGTGGCAACTTTACTGTTATCTACGGTAGGGCACGGGTGGTAGACCTTGGATATTCACTTGAGGGCTTTGGTGGTTGGCCCTCGCCCGTGGTGGCGCAGGTAGGATTTTTTATAGTAACGCCTATGATTAGAGGAGGCTCATGTCTGCCCCCTGTGTCATCCGATGCACTCACAATCGAAGGTAGATTTAATGGGTAGCATGTGGGTGTTCTTAGGCCACTCGACGGTGCATACAGATATTAAGTTGATTTTATTTCTCATCGGGGTTGGAACTCGGGTCACTGAGAACGCCACTCGGAGACGTTATCCACTCTGCTACCACCTCCCCCCTATTTTTCATTGTCAGTTTCAACAATTTTATCTCCCCAAGCCTTTTCATTTCCTCCTTCAAATGTTTCCCATTTTTACTACTTTGCAGTTAAAATCTACAACCACCAGTATACCTTTTTACTCCTCTTGATTATTTTGTTTCAGTATTCAAGGTATCATCTAATCCTGCTTTTCTCTGCCTCCCAGATGGACTCAGTGCGGTGCTGTACAGAAGCGAAGAGATACACGGATATATATTCTGCCTTTCAGCGGCGGAGAGCGAATCCCAAGTGTGTGCGAGTGTGTGTGGGTGTGTTTGTGGTTGCATGTCCCTCGCAAGGTCTTAGCTTTACCATGTGGCTCACGGTCGCCTTGTTTTTCCCCTCTTAATCCTGGCCATATTGGGCCGAATCCGCGTTCTCGTCCTATATAGCAATATTTTAGTGAAGCGAGTTTTTCCTCTCTACCCCTGTATCTTTGCAGCGACCAGGGGAGTATTGAAGAAGTATTTCCATCAGCTGAGTACACTTCCTACCGTAGATAACACTAAAGTCGCCAGGACAACGGTTTTTTTCTATTTACAGACGTCTGGTGGCATTAATACCTACAATTCTACATCCATGATTTCAGGAAAGTTAGAAGGTGCTATCTGGAGAGTCTGTGTCATTTTGTGTCTTCACCTGTGTCATATTATGGCTATAAATGAAGAAATTACAAAAAATATCAACCGAGTGGCGACCTACACTAAGATCGCCATCAAGTGTTTATGTTCTGAGTGTCCTCCGCCGTCGTCGTCGCCCAAAAAAAATACGAGTAGGGAAATCAGAAAAGGTAAATACTTGCAGATACAAAGCATAAAACAACGCTGAAACAGGGTAGATTATGCAGTCATGACATAAATTACTGTGTAGCATCTTCAGTGGCACATAAAAATCAGTAGTGATGCTATAATTCGTAATATATGGCGCCTGGCGACATTAATGCACCATGGCGACTATAGTGTTATCTACGTTACACTGCTTCACTTGTTTCAGTTTCCCTTACTTGCTTCATGGTAGTAAGGGAAATATTTATTCCTCATGGACTATTTTGTTTCGCTTTGTTGTTATTTTTTTCAATTATTAAAATAGCCTTCCTGTGTACGTACTTTGTTTGTGAATGTTATTATCGTCCTATATATGTCTTTAATTCTTTAACTTGCTTGTTCACTTTTCTCCTTAGGTGTATTTATTCAGCTTTTTTTTAGCAGAACTTTCCGTCGTCTTTATGCATATTTACCTCCACACATAACCTAAACCAAGGAGGCTATGTGATCGGTTCGGTTTTTTGCTTGATTGTTTGTTCGTTTATGTCAATTATTTTCTCCCTCCACTTACTTGCTCTGTACAGGTGTCGTATCCGTTCAATAGGAATAAATATAGAAAAGTTTACTGAAGAGAAAAAAAAACGAAGCAAAACAAGTAAGGGAACGTAGAAGGAACGGAGAAAGGATAAGAAAGGCATGAAACGCTTGTGGTCAAACTTAAAGGCGCACGGACTGCAAGAATGGGCCGCACAGATTACAAAGGCGACAATGCAGCCATAAAACTCAGAAAATACAGTTATACAAATTCAGTGAAAATTCAGAAATACAGGTAATGGGAGAAATGTGTCCTACTTTTCAGACAGCGTGAGTGGAAACTCCATGTCATCCCAGAGGAGGCAAATATTAGTCGAAGGGAACTTAATTAATGAACGGCAACATACCTGCCCAACCTGTCGCTACCTGCGACAACCTGCCGCCTCCATGGTGTGTGGCTGCCGTCTCCGTGGTGTAGTGGCTAGCGCGCCTAGCTACGAATTTGCTGGCCCTGGTTCGAATCGGGACCAGGGCAAGTCGGCGGCCAGCCCAAATAGCTGTTCATCCTTCCTTTCGGGGATGGTCGATAAATGGGTACCTGGGGAAACATGGGGAAGGCAACTATTGTAACCCAGATGTCACACAAGCCCAGTGTCCCGGGGGCAGGGGTTCTCACCCACCAAAGCAGGCTCAAGGGCTAATCCAACGGAGATGAGCACCGAGGCCACGCGCTGCAAAACGTATGCTTCACCTTTTTACTAACTGCCCAAACATTGTATAAAAGATGAGTGTTACGGGCTACAGCAAGACTATTTCCTTGTACTTAGATGCAGGAGTCACTTGGTCGAGAGCGGTTGGAAGTCTCTCTCTCTCTCTCTCTCCTCTCTCTCTCTCTCTCTCTCTCTCTCTCTCTCTCTCTCTCTCTTATATATATATATATATATATATATATATATATATATATATATATATATATATATATATACGTATATATATATATATATATATATACGTATATATATATATATATATATATCGTATATATATATATATATATATATATATATATATATATATATATATATATATATATATATATATATATATATATGTAATAGGTGTTTTAGTCTGAATAAGGATAGAAATAAGTTAGCTAGATTGATTTATTACCGAGAGAGAGAGCGAGAAAAAGGTACGCCAGAACTCTTGTAAA
>JACEEZ010019397.1:37500-42500 GCA_016584305.1 Chionoecetes opilio
AGTCAGGACCCTCCAGTCAGGTAGGAGGACTATATAAAATTAAGTTGACTGCAAAATATAAGTCATAGGAGTCAGTCGACCATGGCACGCAATATCTTCTAAGCTACCGTCCTACCACTGTTGTGTGATGATTCCACTAAAGTTATTCGGTGGCTTCAACAAAACAGACTTTTAAAGCGTGAAGTTAAGTGTGATACATGTGAGAACTGGATGAATTTGACAAAATACTCCAGATCGAAGGATGGTTTTCTGTGGAAATGCCAAACAAAAGACAGCCTAAAGTATACAAATCCACTAAGTCTATGTAAGGGAAAGCGACCGTGACGGGTGATGGTACGGGTCGCGTCGCTTTCCAGATCCAGGATCGTCTGAGCAGGTAGGGAGTGGACCAAATGGGTGTCGGAGAGAAAACACACGGGGACTGTGTGGAAGTTTAATCTTACTCTTCACACAGTTAAACAAATACAAATCACAATAAAACAAAGGATACTACCACTGAGGCTTCGCAACACCCTTCCTCGTTCTGTCTCCGTGACACGGGGAAGAGAAGATATACATACTCACTACATGTCACTGGAGACAAACGAACGGAAGAAAGTGGAGGCACCTTGTCGTAGTATAAGCTTTCAACCCAGCCAAGGGAGAGAGGTGTGCTCCAGCTCGGCACCAAGCCTACTCTGTCTGGAATGCCGATGCATGGAGGCCTAGTAACCTCGGTTGGAAGCCTCACGAAGCAGGTAGTGATGGGTTGAGGCCTCGGGAACCAGGTCGATAAGACGCTGACCTTCGCGGGCTTAACGACCTCAGAGGCTGAAGGAAGGGGCGGGGGCGAGCTTCGAGCTACACTTCGAAGCGCCACTAATTATCCGCTCCTCCTCAGCCGGCTGATGGTGGGAATGGTGTTTTTCCCTTACAGTCTATAAGAATTGGATCTTTTTTTGCCCGTTCTCGAATTTCAGAAGATGCATTTCTCGAAGATGCATAACACAAAGTTGTTTGTTATTTGTTAGCATCATTTTATAAATTTCATTCACTGTGGGCTGGGGTGACGGTTCTTCAGGTGGGAAATCCTGGGGTGACGGATATTCAGGTGGACATTCTGGGGTGACGGATCTTCAGGTGATCCCTTTAAATTTATCTATACTTTTTCTTAATAATGCTAATGCCACTGTACACTATACAAAGATTTAAATAAATAAATAAATTATATAAATTTTTTTGTAGTAATAATTACTTCGGCGGTTAAACAAGAGAATTATATTTTTTGCTTGATAATCATAATGCACATTAAATTTTGATTAATATCACTTTGGCTTTTTTTAAACAAAAGCAACGTGCACATTCAACTTTTGGTTATGGCAGTGTGGTTTTCTGTACAGTACAACAACAAAATATATATAAATGAGAAAAATATATTTCTGCTGTGGAAACAGCCCCATGGCAATTTTTTGCTATCTAAAAGTGCCACAGTGGATTTCCCCGCACCACTCATTTAGCCTCATTATGATATAATTATACTACAATTATAAAATTGGTGTTCATAAAGCCCATTTGCTAAATTTTCCTTCTTTCCCCTCTCGTTTTCAAATAATGATAAGGTTATGATTTAAATCAATGATTAAAAAAAAAATCATTTGATTTAAATCATGATTAAAATCAGTGATTAAAATCAACTTGATTTAAATCTAACAACCATGTGTGCAACACAAGCTATCAAGGCAATACTCCTAATTTTATCCTTGGAATTGATAAGGTACAAGATAAACTGGCACTGCTTGTTGATTAGGGCTGTCACATGGCTGTTGACCTCACCTGTGCACTTTGACCTCACCCTCAATCCCCTCCATTCCTTTCTTACAGTCTCTTCCACCCTTATAACCTTCCACCTCTGCTTCGTATCTTCTTCCGCAATATCTTAATAATAACAACAACAAAATTTGTTAAATGATAATAATAATGATGATAATAATGATATAATATTAGTAATAATATTACTACGTTGACGGAGTTACAAAAGTTCCACGAATAACGTGCCTCTATATTACTTCATTCATGTCTCGTACGATAAAATTGAAGGAGAAGCAAAGATTAAGGACTGAAAGAGTGATGCATAAATGATTTACAGGAAATACTGGTTAGGCTACAAGATAAAGCCTCCACGAGGGTGAGGGGCAGGTGGGATGGGAGTGAGAGCACACCTGCTCCCCTGGGAGGGTGAGTCCCCTCGTCTTCAGTAAAGGGCGAGGCGCTACACTCTCTACTCCCTCTCTCTCTCTCTCTCTCTCTCTCTCTCTCTCTCTCTCTCTCTCTCTCTCTCTCTCTCAAATCAAAATACTTCATGGTCACTTGAGAGTTGAGACCCTGACTGTTTGAAGACAGATTAAGTGATTTATGAAGGTGCTGCTATTTCTTGATTATATTTGATCATTCAGTTCACGGCGCAGATACGGGTAGGACGTGGTGTTTTTGAGCTCCCCGGGGATTAGTGTAGTGAAGCGTGATGGGGGGACAGTGATGTGTTAATTGAGCTGAGCAGCTGCGGGCACAGCTGCGTGTCCTCAATTTGGCGAGGAGTGGTCACGATGACGTCGTGAAGACCTGGGGGCGCTGTGGCTTCCCTGAAGAAGGAGAATGCCGAGCTTTAGGGAGCTACTAGGAAAAACGTGGTGTGGTCAGCATCGCCAGTCCCTCTCTGCCTAGACGGAGGGTAGGAGCGGGGGACACAGTGAAAACAAGGAGACTGGCCGAGGAGACCACAGACTCCGCCTCCTGCGACCAGGAATAGTTTTGATACCCTCGTCGACGAGTGCGCAGAGGAAGGGGATGGTAAGACAGTCGAGCTTTCCCTGTCTTCAGATAAGACCGTGGTTGTGGGTGACAGCCAGGTCAAGTATCTAGATAGGACTTTTTGTAACAGAGATAGGAAGAATAAGACGCTTGCCTCTATTCGTGGAGCGGGGATAGGGAACATAGCAGACAGGCTGGGGAGGGTAATGGTGGGTGAGGGATTAGCGCCGACGGTATGTATAAGTGCAGGGAAAAATGATATAGGCAGGGTCGAGAGACAGGAGCTCTTAAGGAGGTACAAGGAGGCCCTAGGCAGGGTTAGGGACCTTGGAGGCACCCCTGTTGTGTGTGGCATTTTGCCGCACCGGAAAGGGGGACCGGGATGGTGGTCGGCAGCGTTTGAGGTGAACAGCTTGCTGGCCGAGCACTGCAGGAATAACGGGTGGCTCTTTATCGACAACTGGGCTCAATTCTTCGGTAAAGACCACCTGTATGCCAGGGACGGGGTGCATCTCTCTCATAGGGGTGTGGGTGTGTTGGCGTGGGTAATTGAACGTGATATAGGGGTCAGGGTTTTTTTTAAAGGCCAGGAGGGTGTGAAGGTGGTGAAGAATAGATCATGATAGTCAATGAAGGAATATTGTTGATCAAGTCAGGAATGAAGTAAGAAGAATTAAGAAAAAGACAGGGATAAAACAGGCAGTCAGCGTAAATACAGCTAGCAAAAAAATCAACAAGATGAAGTGCAACTTTAAGGTTTATTATACAAATTGTAGGAGTATATTAAATAAGATAGATTTACTGAGAGGAACATCTAGTGTAGAAGATTTTGATATAATAGCATTAACAGAAACATGGTTAGATATGACAGGCAAAGTATTTAATCCAGAAGTTGAGATAGCGGGATATAAGTTATTTCACAAGGACAGGGTAGGAAGGAGAGGCGGAGGAGTTGCACTATATGCCCGGGATACATTGCAGTGTTGTGTTAACAACGTAATAAAAACGGATGATTGGTAGGCTCTAGAGGTTCACTTGAGGGCTCTGATGGTTGGTCCTCGCCCGTGGTGGCGCAGGCAGGATTCTTATAGTGACGCCTGTGATTAGACGGAAAGATTCTCAAACTGTGCGCCGCGGGAATCCCCTAGGTGCGCCGCGTAATTTTTCATAGATATGGGTATTTTGCGCTTTGAGGTTGTAGTTTTTGTTTTTTATATTGAAGATGGAAAATCGTAAATGAATGAGTTAATATGTAACTAGGCAGGTAGATGCAAGGTCCTTTTAATAATATTATAAGTCCCTTTGGGTAGATGGATAAAGTAAGAAATAGAGAATAAATATATAAGTTTTTCATGCTTAAAAAAAATACTTCCCGCTTCCACCACAATACGTGTTTGAACGAGTACTGTACACGTACTGTACCAGTCTGAGCCCCCAGCCTGCGGTGTTTACTGAGTTACCAAACCTATTAGTTTTATCACGCGTTCATTGTGAATTGTTTTTAGCGACATATAAAAGGGGGAAAAAGGATGATGAATAGAAACTGATGCATACGTATATCAGTAGGCTTTATGCAAGTTTGACTGGTTTGACGTGATTTACGTGAACCCGATCGAAAAAATAACATGTATAATTTTTGGCAAAAACACGTAGGCAAAAGCGTTGGGGTAGGCACCTCCCGTGGTCAGTGTAGCCCTGGGCCTAAAGTAAGTATCGCTGTTGTGATGTTAATGAGGTCAAGCTTAAAAAAAAGGATAAGTACTCATTAAAAAGCGAAAGTGAAACTTAAGGCAATAGCGGTGAAGTCGCGCGTCGCAGTTGATCATGAATCAAAAACGTAAATGTGTCGAAGGCACCAAAGGCGAAAAAACAATAATAACTGTTGAAAGTGAGTCCTCTCGTCCAGACACTAGTGTGGAAAGTAAAGAAAGTGAAGTGACAGTTGAAAATGAGCATAGTCGTACAGGTTTCCGTGCTGGCAAAGTGAAGTGCCAGTTGAAAGTGACCGTAGTCGTGGCAGGTCCGAGCGGGCAAAGAGAAGTGACAGATGAAAGTGAGTTTTGTCATCCGGGGTCTAAAGCGTGGTTCAAAACGACGACACGTGCCAGCAAAAAGTAACCGCAGTAATCATTTCGCCTGTATAACGACATTTTATCTTGGACTTGGGTTCACTTGCTGTGATGATGAAAATGGTCATAACTCAAAATGTATTT
>JACEEZ010019397.1:51569-70058 GCA_016584305.1 Chionoecetes opilio
TATATATAATTATAATATATATATATATATATATATATATATATATATATATATATATATAGCTGCTGCGCCGCCGAAGTCCAAGATATAATCTAGTGCGCCGCCGTCCAGTGAAGTTTGAGAACCTCTGGATTAGAGGCTCATGCCGCCCCCCTGTGTCCTCCGATGCACTCGCAATCGAAGGTAGAGTTGATGGGCAGGGCATGTGGGTGTTCTTAGGCCACTCGACGGTGCAGAAAGGTTTTGAGTTTCTTCGGGGATCGAACTCGGGTCCCCGAGAACGCCAGTCGGAGACGCTAACCACTCCGCTACCGCCTCCCCCGGAGGATAGAAGATAGAGTCTATATGTATGAAAATTAGAGAAGGAACTGATAAGATGATCTTGGGTGTAGTGTACAGGCCTCCAAACTTATGTAAAGAGGATTCAGCTCTTATATGGCAGGAAATAAGCAAGGCTTGTAAATATATTCGATTGTGCGTGGTAGGAGACTTTAATTTTAGGAGCATTGACTGGGATTTATTATAAGAGACAAGGAGACAATGACGCAGATAATTTGTTCAAACTAGTTCAAGATAACTTCCTAAAGCAAGCAATCAAGGAGCCTACTAGGGGAGATAATATTCTGAATTTATTACTAACAAACAGGGAAGATTTAGTTACTGGGGTGGAAGTTGGAGGTACGTTAGGGAAAAGCGACCAGTGTGAAATAAGATTTTGCTTTAAATGGGAGGTAGGAAGTAGAAGTGTTAATAAGCATAGAGTAACTGACTTCAGAAAGGCTAATTATGTAAGATTACGAAGACACCTGGAAGGGATTAACAGGGACAAGCGGGAGTGTGAGATGAGATTTGTGGTCGGGACGGTGGGGGGTGTCGGACTGTCGGTGAGGTTAGTGCGGAAAAGGATTATAATACCTTTGTCAGCAATTTAATTGCAGGTCAGAAAAAGAATATTCTTTATAGGGCCATAAGATCAGGGGAAAACGAGAACAAGTTAAGTTATTAAAACACAACATAGGGGTAAAATGGGACATGTATAAGAAAGTTAGGAATGGGCAGGTTACCAGAGACCAGTATAACGAGATGGCTAGAACAGTGAAAAAATTAACAAGAGCAGCAAAGAACAATTATGAGATTAAGGTTGCAGGGAGGGCGTAGACCGATCCAAAGGTATTTTTTCAGGTTTATAAAACAAAGACTAGTGAGTTAGTGGGGCCATTACAAAATGAGCAGGGGGAGATTGTAAGCACGGCAGAGGATATGTGTAAAACTTCAAATGATATTTCGTAAGTGTTTTTCTCAGGAGGATAAACAGAAGGTAACTGATAGTGAACAGATAGATGTTTAGAAGAGAGGATGATGAGAAACTCAAAGATATTGGGATAACGAGGAAATGGTGGAAGAAGGTACATAATGACTAATTTTAACGTCACCAAGATCAGATGAAGTTAATCCCAGAGTATCAAAAGAATGCAAAGAGGTGGTTAGTGAGTCGTTAGTGCATATTTTTAGGAAATCGGTTGATATAGGGGAGGTGCCGTTAATGTGGAAGAAGGGAGATGTAGTTCCCATATTTAAGAAGGGAGATAGAGGATTAATGTCAAATTATCAACCCATTAGCCTGACGTCAGTGGTAGGTAAATTATTGGAATCTGTTATTGCAAAAAACATTAGAGAGCATCTAGAAAAAAACATAGTTGGTAAATGATTCACAACATGGGTTCACCAAAGGTAAATCATGTCTCACTAATTTATTGAGTGCCCGTCAGGGTGGCAAGTTGGTAGAGACGTGAGTTCGCAATGTGCAGCGTCCCTGTGCATTCGGTCAGCGTTTCGAGTCCACCTATTCGTGCTGACGTGGCGGCGCTTTGTATAGTCAATAACCTTGTAGTTGGTACTTGCAAAGTGTCTAGATAGGATGAAAATCTTATCTTATCTTAATTTATTGAGTATTTATAGGAAAGTTTATGAAACAGCAGATAATGATGAGGATTATGATGCAGTATACCTGGACTTTAGTACTAAAGGTATTCGGCAAGGTGCCACACGGTAGACTCTTAAATAAGATTAAGGCACATGGAATAGATGGGAACTTAATTGGGAATGGTAACTTTATAAAGTGAACACTCTGATTATCATGGGAAGACCCTGGAAATCCTATCATTAATGTAAATGAACTTATTTGAACTGTCACGTGGCCATCAAAAGGCCTCATCATGTCTCATCGCCATGGGTTATTATAATGGACGAGAACTGCGCGGTCGCTACCGCCGTCAGCACAGACTTTACAGGCCTCACAGCTTACTTTTTCTCTATTATTTTCGGTTTAGTATATTGTGCAATAGTTATTCACTTCCGGAAACCAAAAATATAATTTATTTTTATATAATAATTGCTGAGTTAAGTTACGTTTAGTTTTGTTTAGGTTAGATTTAGGTTATATGTTAAGGTTTGGTTTAGGTTATGTTAGGCTTAAGATAGTTTTGGGTTAGGTTTTGTTGAGCTATTTAGGTTAAAAAAAAACGAATTTGATGGTGCGCTATTGCCCAGGTGGTTGGCGCCGCCAACTTCTGCGGAATATTTCCCATTAAAATACCTCCATCAGACCTGACGAGGAAGTAACTCATCTTAGGGAAGGACTGCACACAGAAATAAGTGAATGAAGTTGGGGAGACACTTGTGTCGCAGTGGAATCATAGCAGAGGATAAAGGGAAACATGGCCTAAGAAACAAATACTTTATTCCAATTTAGTTTTGGCCCGTGGGCATCTTCAGACAGAAAAAGTACTACTTTTATGCAAGGAAAACCTAGTCAGTATCTCAGAAAATGAACGCGCAGTCCTCGTCCATTTTTACCAAGCCGTGTGCTGCCATGGGAGTGTCTCTACCGAAATACACCGAAATACATACCACATACGGTATATTTGGGTATGGGTTTGGATGTAATTCGGTATTCAGAGTTAATACCGAAATACACCAACATACGTTTTTGAAATATATGTACAGTATACTCTTTATACCATATTTTGGTATTGAGACATAATACATACATAGAAATGCGTCTTTCTGTATCTTTTTATATATTTCAGTATGTTTTCAGGGTTATTTCGGTATATTTCGGTATTAAAGAGACCGCTGCCATGGCGAAGTCATTATCAGCTGGATGAGGCAAAAGGGTTTGTTTACATATGGCGCCGGACAAAAGGCTTTCGCTGGGTGCCTCCCAATCTTCCAACTCAAGTTAAAGTTTTAGATCGTATTCGACCGTACTCGCGACACACCAAGTTTGGACCAAAATGATTTCTTCATACCAACATCATTTTGGTATGAAAAACCTCGCGAGTAGCCCCCTATATAGTAGGGAGACTGGAGTCACAGACTCACATTTCCCGCTCAGTGCTCACTTAGCTGCCTTTGAGAGGAGTTCTGTGATGGCTGCTCCCATACCAAGACCCTCTAATTTGGCTTGTCTCTTTGTTGGTAATGCAATTTTTGTACCTACACATCCAGATGGCTCCAACCAACCTTAATACTGAGGAAAAGGCTCGTATTTTGGCCCGGAAGGTGGTGTGCCGGCCAACCCACCGTAAAGGAGATGTTCACCTATTCGCGGGGACACCCCCAATTTTGGAACCAAAAAAAACTAAAAATTTTAAATAAAAAATTTCATTTTGTTTATAAAAACCTTTTTCCCCCGTGCTTAAAAGGGGGGGGGGACACTCAATTTCCCCGGGCCTCTTTCTCCTTAAAACCCCCAAAGTTTTTTTATAAAACCCCTTAATTTTTTTTTTTTTTTTAATTTTTTTAAAATAATTAATTATAAAAAAAATTTTTATTTTTTAATAAAATTTAAAAAAAGAAAAAGAAAAATTTTTTTAAAAGATATATTTAAAATATTTAATGTTTTTTTTAAAAAATTTTAAATTTATAAAAAATTAAAATTTTAAAATATATAATAAGAAAAATTTATTATTATTATTAATTTTTATTTAATATATAATATTATATAAAAATTAATATTTTTAAATAATATAATAAATATAAAAAAAATTATATATATATTAATAAAATTTTAAAAATATATTATATAATATTATATATATTTTATATTGTATAATTATATTATTATTATAGAAAATTATTTTAATATTATATTATTTTTATTTAAATTTTTAAATTTTTTTTATTTAAATATTATATTATATTATTTATATTTTAATTATATTATATTATATTATATTATATGTATTTTAAATATGTAATATTATGTATTATTATTTTAATACTTATATAATATTATATTATATTTTATATTATATTATATTATATTAAAAATTATATATATTATTTTTATTATATATATATTATATATAAATATATATTTTAAATAACTATATAATTATTTAATTATATATAATTTATTAATTTTAATATAATATAAATATAAATAATATAAATAATATAATATAATATAAAATAATATAATAAATATAATATAATAAATATAAAAATAATATAATTAATTTAAATAAATTTATAATAAATATAATTATTATAATAAATAAAATATAATATAAAATATAAATAATATAATATTAAAAAAATTATAATATATAAAATATTATATAATATTATATATATATATATTAAAAATATAAGGGGAAAATTGTATATATATATATATACTGTGGGGGTGTGTGTATATGTGTATGATTGTAGGTCCGCAGAAAGTAAGAGGCCCCCCTCCCCCCTTATAACATCAGGGTATATATTAGGTTTTCTTTAAATAAACTGAAATGAAACTATTTTTTTATTTTAGTATTTTTATTTTACCCTTTGCTTGTATCCATCTTCAGGGGCCTGTCCCCACGTCCATGACATGATGGTGACATCATCTCCCTGTTCCCCAGGGCCCTTGGTCGGCTTTCTTTTTTTGACACATTTTCCACCTTCGGGGCCAAAAATAGGGCCTTTTCCCTCAGTTTTAAAGGGTTTTGGTTGGAGCCATCGGTTGTAGAAAAAAATTGCTTACCAACAAAGAACAACCAAATTAAGGGTCTTGGTATGGGACAGCCATCACAGAACCCTCTAAAAGGCAGCTAAGGGAAAAATTCGGGAATGTGAGTCTGTGACCCAGTCTCCCTACTAATAGGGGGCTACTCGCGAGGTTTTTTATACCAAAATGATTTTGGGTAAAAGAATCATTTTGGTCCAAACTTGGTGTGTCGCGAGTACGGTCGAATACGATCTAAAATTTTAAATTTGAGTTGGAAGATTGGGAGGCACCAGCGAAAGCCTTTTGTCCGGGCCATATGTAAACAAACCCTTTTGCCTCACCCCTGTAAGATTTTCGCCAGGGCCCGGTCTCTTTAATCCGAAATATACCGAAATAACCCTAAAAACATACGAAATTATAAAAATACAGAAAGACCTTTTCTATTATTTTATGTCTCAATACCAAATTGGTTAAAGAGATACTGTAATAATTTCAAAACGTATGTTTGGGGTATTTTGGTTTAAATCTTAATACCCAATTACATCCAAAACCCCAAACCCCAAATATACGTATGGGTATTATTTCGGGGTTTTGGTAGAGACCTCCCATGGCGGACACGGGTTGGTAAAAAAAGGGCGAGGACTGCGCGTTTATTTTTTGAGATATGACTAGGTTTTCCCTTTCAAAAAAAGTACTTTTTCTGTTGAAAATGCCCCGGGCCCAAAAAATAAATTGGAATAAAGATTTGTTTCTTAGGCCATGTTTTCCCTTTTTCCTCTGCTTGATTTCCCCTGCGACACAGTGTCTCCCCCAAATTCATTCACTTATTTCTGTGTGCAGTCCTTCCCCAAAAATGAGTTACTTCCCGTCAGGTCTGATGGAGGTTTTTAATGGGAAATATTCCCCAGAAAATTGGGGGGCCAACCCCCTGGGGAATAGCGAAACAAAACTTTTTTTTTTTAACCCAAAAAGCTCAACAAAACTAACCCAAAAATACTTAAACCTAACTAAACCCAAAAACCCAACCCCAAAATAAACCTAAATCTAACCCAAAAAAAAATAAATAACTTAACTCACAATTTTTATATAAAAAAAAAATTATATTTTTGGGGTTTCCCGGAAGTGAAAAAACTATTCACAATATACTAAAACCCAAATATAGAGAAAAAAAATAAACTGTGAGGCCCGTAAAATCTGTGCTGACGGGGTAGCGACCGCCCAGTTCTCGTCCATTTTAATAACCATGGCGATGAACTGATGAGGGGCCTTTTGATTTGGGCCCGGAAGTTCAAATAATTTTTTACATTAAAGAAGGATTTCCAGGGGCTTCCCATGATAATCAGAGTGTTACTTTTTAAAGTTACCCTTCCCAATTAAATTCCCCTCTATTCCATGTGCCTTAATCTTATTTAAAGTCTACCGTGTGGCACCTTGCCCAATACCTTTAGTATAAAAATCCAGGTAACTGCATCATAAACCTCATATTATCGCTGTTTCTAAACTTCCATAAAAACTCAAAAAATTAAAAAAGAAAATTTTTATCCCATCTAGAACTTTGCAATCCAACCAAGGTTTTTTACAACAAAACGCCCCCACGTCAGCACGAATAGGTGGATCAAACGCTGACCAAGCACAGGGACCTGACATTGCGAACCCGTCTCTACCAACCTTTCCACCCTGAGGGGCCATAAATTTGTGAGACATGATTTACCTTTTTTGAACCCATGTTGTGAATCATTTACCAAACTATGTTTTTTTCTAGATGCTCTCTAATGTTTTTTGCAATAACAGATTCCAATAATTTACCTACCACTGACGTCAGGCTAATGGGTTGATAATTTGACATTAATCCTCTATCTCCCTTCTTAATATGGGAACTACATCTCCCTTCTTCCACATTAACGGCACCTCCCTATATCAACCGATTTCCTAAAAATATGCACTAACGACTCACTAACAACCTCTTTGCATTCTTTGATACTCTGGGATTAACTTCATCTGATCTTGGTGACGTAAAATTAGTCATTATGTACCTTCTTCCACCATTTCCTCGTTATCCAATATCTTGAGTTCTCATCTCCCTCTTCTAAACATCTATCTGTTCACTATCAGTTACCTTCTGTTTATCCTCCTGAGAAAAACACTTACGAAATAATCATTTGAAGTTTTACACATATCCTCTGCCGTGCTTACAATCTCCCCCTGCTCATTTTGTAATGGCCCCACTAACTCACTAGTCTTTGTTTTATAAACCTGAAAAATACCTTTGGATCGGTCTACCCTCCCTGCAACCTTAATCTCATAATTGTTCTTTGCTGCTCTTGTTAATTTTTTCACTGTTCTAGCCATCTCGTTATACTGGTCTCTGGTAACCTGCCCCATTCCTAACTTCTTATACATGTCCCATTTTACCCCTATGTTGTGTTTTAATAACTTAACTGTTCTCGTTTTCCCTGATCTTATGGCCCTATAAAGAATATTCTTTTTCTGACCTGCAATTAATGATGACAAAGGTATTATAATCCTTTTCCGCACTAACCTCACCGACAGTCCGACACCCCCCACCGTCCCGACCACAAATCTCATCTCACACTCCCGCTTGTCCCTGTTAATCCCTTCCAGGTGTCTTCGTAATCTTACATAATTAGCCTTTCTGAAGTCAGTTACTCTATGCTTATTAACACTTCTACTTCCTACCTCCCATTTAAAGCAAAATCTTATTTCACACTGGTCGCTTTTCCCTAACGTACCTCCAACTTCCACCCCAGTAACTAAATCTTCCCTGTTTGTTAGTAATAAATTCAGAATATTATCTCCCCTAGTAGGCTCCTTGATTGCTTGCTTTAGGAAGTTATCTTGAACTAGTTTGAACAAATTATCTGCGTCATTGTCTCCTTGTCTCTTATAATAAATCCCAGTCAATGCTCCTAAAATTAAAGTCTCCTACCACGCACAATCGAATATATTTACAAGCCTTGCTTATTTCCTGCCATATAAGAGCTGAATCCTCTTTACATAAGTTTGGAGGCCTGTACACTACACCCAAGATCATCTTATCAGTTCCTTCTCTAATTTTCATACATATAGACTCTATCTTCTATCCTCCGGGGGAGGCGGTAGCGGAGTGGTTAGCGTCTCCGACTGGCGTTCTCGGGGACCCGAGTTCGATCCCCGAAGAAACTCAAAACCTTTCTGCACCGTCGAGTGGCCTAAGAACACCCACATGCCCTGCCATCAACTCTACCTTCGATTGCGAGTGCATCGGAGGACACAGGGGGCGGCATGAGCCTCTAATCCAGAGGTTCTCAAACTTCACTGGACGGCGGCGCACTAGATTATATCTTGGACTTCGGCGGCGCAGCAGCTATATATATATTATATATATATATATATATATATATATATATATATATAATATATATATATACATCATATATATATAATATATATATAATATATATAATAAAATATATAATTAAAATAATTATATTTAAAAATATATAATAAATATAAAAAATTTTTTTTTTTTTATTTAAAAACCCCCCCCTTTTTTTTTTTTCCCCCCCCCCTTTTTTTTTTTTTTTTTTTAACCTCCCGACCCCAAACCCCCCCCCCAAAAAAAAAACCCCCTTTTTTCCCGACCCCCCCCCAAAAACTCTTTTTTTTTTAAAAATTTGTTTCCCCCGGGGGGTTTAATCCCCTTTGGGTTTATCAAAAAAAAATTTCCCGAGTCTTTCCTAAAAAACACTCCCTAAACTCCTACCCATTTCAATAAACACAGGGCTTTTCCTCCCAATAAGTTCTAAATTTTTGGGGGGAAACAAAATCCTTTTCCCGGGCCTTTTAAAATTTTTAAAATTTTAAATTTTTTTTTTTTTTAAATTTATTAAAATTTAAATCTTAAAATAATAAAAAATTTATTTATTAAAAAAAATTTTTTTAATTGGGGGGTAACAAAACCTTTAATAGTTTTTAAATTTTAATAATTATTCTTTAAATTTATTATTTTTAATTATAAAATAAATTTTAAATTATTAAAAAAATTATAATTAATTATATAAAATAATTATATTAATTAATAATAATTTATATTTATTAATATAAAATTTTATATAATATAATATATAATTATAATATATATAATTATATTAAAAATAAAATATAAATATATAATTTTAAAAATATAATATATATAATATATATAATATAAATTTAATATAAAATATTTATAATAAATATAAGAATATAATATATATATATTAAAATATAATATTATATATATATATAAAATATATTAATTAATTAAAAATATAATATATATTTATAATAAAAATTTATATAATATATATAATAAATATATATAATATATAATTAATATAATATAAATAAAAAAAATTTATAAATATAAAATAAAATTATATATATTATATATATATATATTATAAAAAATAAAAATTTTTAAATTATATAATATATATATTTATAATATATATTATATATATTATATATATAATTTTAATATATAAATATTTATTATAAATATATATATATATTTATATATTAATTTATATATATAATTTATATATATAAATTTATATATATATATTTATTATATATTATTAATATATAATAATTATATATATATATATTTTTATTATTATATTAAAAATTTAAAATTTATTTTTATATATATATATATATATATATATTATTTTTTTAATTTTATATAATTTTTTAAAATTATATAATATAGTATATATATATTATATATTATATATTATATAAAAATTTTAATATTATATATATAAAAATTTAATTTTATAATATATTATATTTTAATATTTTTATAATATAAAATTTTAATATATTTTATATATATATTTTATAATATATAAAATTTTATATATAAAATATAATATATATATATATTATATATAATTATATATTTTTTAATATATAATATTTATATTTTAATATATAATATATATATATTTTATATATATATATTATATAAATTTATATATATTATATATATTATATAAAATTAATATATTTAAAATTTTATATTTTATATTATATTTTATATAATATATATATTTTTATAATTTTATTTTATAAATATATATTATATAGAATATATATTTAAGATATATATATTTTATGATATATATTATTATAGATATATATATTTTAAAGATATATAAAATTTTATGATATTATTATTATAGATATGATATATAATATTACAGAATGGACATCGGGAAAAAATGGTAAATTAAATACGACAGGGGACAGGGTGCCTGCCTGGATTGCAAATCCGCTCTAGTTAGGAGGGACAGTTGACGAACACTCTTTTCCCCTCTTAAACACCCAGCATTATCCTTTTTTTTATTTTTATATTTGTGGGGGCTGGAACCCCCGTTCACCCAGACATGAGGTTGAAAATTGCAAGAGTTTTTTTCTGGGCCCTTTTTGGTATAGGGGGGTTTTCGTTTTCCATTGAATCCAGAAGCTTCAATGTCATATCCAATATGGCAGTTTTGGTGGGTCATTAGGTGTGATTAGTTCTTCTTCTTAAGGGTTAAGTGGGGCTTGCCGGGGGTTTGGAACGAAGGATTCTCAGCCATCATAACTTTCAAAATATTTTTGGGGAAAATTTTTCTATTTTCCTTCCTAGGCTTTCAAGGTTGCTTAATGAGTGGAAAAATGTCTGTATATTTAGCTTCAGCAGTTTTTTGAACCTGTAAATCTTGCCTTCCTCCCCCTTTCTTTCCCAGAGCCTAATTATTTTCCCAAAGGGCTTTCTTTTTGTCAGATGTTTTTACCATTTTTTAATTTTTTCCCTTGAAAACTTCATTAACCTTTTTTCAGATTTTAAATTGTTCCCAAAGTAGCATAATTTTGCTTTCCCAAAATTTTCTCAGGAAAGTATTGCAGAATTCAGTTTTCTCTTCAAGGGTAAAGAAGGAGCTTTTCTTTCAGTGCATGCCCCCGGGATAACCCCCCCCCCTTTGCCTCTTGATAACCCCCGACTTCTTGTGGAGGAAAAGACCTTCGTGGGAGATCCCATTTTTTCACATAGAGGGAAAAAATAGTCTTGACTGCTTTGGTTCTTTTAAAGAAATTTTACCATTTTCAAAACACATCAAGAAAAAATTTTAATTCTTGTCCGAGTTTTTTGCAACAAGAGCTTCACGGTGCAAGAAACAATGGGTATAATAAAATCGGGGGTTCCCCTTCTTGAATAAGGACAAAAAACCCTTTTTCCCCATCCCACCGGATGACAGCATCTTGAAAATTCCCTACAAAATTTCCATGACAAGTCCTTTTTTTTAAAGTTCTGTCACTGTAGAAAAAATCTCCTGCCCTGTGGTTGCACCATTTCTTTGCAGCATAAAAAAGTTCAGTTTTTTTTTATCAGCAACAAAACAGATGAAAACTAGTAAAATGAGGGTTTTCCCCAAGTCTGTTGATTTATCCCCTTGAAAGCATACATTTTTCCCTTTCAGAGTTCACACACACTTTTTCAATATCAAACGACATGCCTTTATTCGTCTACCAAACGTGTCGTCTGAGGGGAATTTTTTTTACTTCCCTTTTAGCCTCATCCCCAAAAATTTTTTACCACAGCAGCAGGGGGAAGGAGTAGACTCTGCAATTTAATGGGGTTTATTTGTTTTGCTTATGCTCTGCCATAAATGGTTGTTTTTGTGCCTTTTTTGCCACCTCACCTTTTTCTCAAAAACCCAAACCTTTGTTTTTTGTTATCTTTCAAGAGTTTTAAAGTTCGATAGGTTCTGAGAGAGGGGCTATGTTTTTTTCTTAAAGTCTCTTCATTTTTATAAGAAACTAGATTTTATTTGATATAAACCGCAAAAATACATTTTGAGTTATGGGCCATTTTCATCATCACAGAAGGAACCCAACCAAAAAACTTCTTATACAGGCGAAAGACTTTCTGCGGTTACTTTTGCGGGACGTGTCGTGTTTTGACCAGCTCAGACCTGGATGACAAACCACTTTTATCTGTCACTTTCTTTGCCCGCTCGGACCCCCCACGACTACGGTCACTTTCAACTGGCACTTCACTTTGCCAGCCGGACCTGTACGACCCATGTCATTTTCAACTGTCACTTCACTTTTTTTACTTTTTCCCCCATTGTCTGGACGAGAGGACTCACTTTCAACAGTTATTATTTTTTACTTCGCCTTCGGTGCCTCGACACTTTGTTTTTATTTAGTCAACTGCGACGCGGACTTCACCCCTTGCCTTAAGTAACTTTTTGCTTTTTTTGAGGATTTTCCATTTTTTAAGCTTGGGCCTCAAAACATCACAACAGCGATATTACGAGGCCCAGGGCTACACTGACCACGGGAGGTGCCCACCCAACGCTCGCCTAGGGGGTTGCCAAATATACTGATTACGCGGGGTTCACGTAAAACACGTTTAAAAAGCAAATTTCTAAAAACCCACGATATACGTATGCTCAGTTTTATTCTCATCCTTTTCCTTCAATGTCGCTAAAAACAATTCACATAAAACCCTGATAAAACTAATAGGTTGGTAACTCATAAAACCGCAGGCTGCGGCCAGGGCTGGTACAGTAGTTACAGTACCGTTCAAAACGTATTGGGTGGGAAACGGGAAGTATTTTTTTAAACATAATAACTTTTAAAATTTATTTTTTTTTCTTACTTTTCCATTACCCAAATATTTAAAATTATTAAAAGGACCTTGCATCTACCTGCCCATTTACATATTAATCATTTATTTACGTTTTCCATCTCAATATAAAAAACAAAAACTACAAAACCCCAAAGCGCAAAATACCCTTCTATGAAAAATTACGGGCGCACCCGGGGGGTTCCCCCGGCGCACAGTTTGAAATCTTTTTCCCTCTAATCAAGGCGTCACTATAGATCCTGCCCGCGCACCACGGGCGAGGACCAACCCCAGAGCCCCCAAAGGGAACCCTAGAGCCTACCCAAACATCCGTTTTTATTCGGGTTTTTAACACAACCTGCAATGTACCCGGGCAAAAGTGCCTCCCCCCTCCTCCACCCTGTCCTTTTGAAATAACTTAATCCCGCCCATCTCAACTTCTGGATTAAAACTTTGCCTGTCATATCTAACCATGTTTTGTTAATGCTATTATTCAAAATCTTCACACTAGATGTTCCTCTCAGTAAAACTATCTTTTTTAATATCTCCACAATTTGTATAATAAACCTTAAAGTTTCACTTATCTTTTTGATTTTTTTGCTAGCTGTATTTACGCCCGACCCCGCCCCCCCCCGGGGGGGGGGGGCCCCCCCCCCGGGGGGGGGGGGGGTTTTCCCGGTGGGGGGGGGGGGGGGGGGGGGGGGGGGGGGGGGGGGGGGAAAGGAAAAAGGGGTTCCGGGCCCTCCCTTATCCCTTTACCTCCTTAAACCCTTCTCCACCCCCCCTATCTTTTTCCCTGCCTTTTAAAAAAACCGCGGGGCCAATCCTCCCCCCAATTTTCCCCAGCCCCACCCACCCCCTAGAATAGAGCAACGCTATTCTTATCTCGTAAAAAGCCCTATCTAGATACTTGACCTGGCGTCACCACAACCACGGTCTTATCTGAAGACAGGAAAGCCGACTTCTTACCATCCCCTTCCTCTGCGCACTCGTCGACGAGGGTATCAAAACTATTCCTGGTCGCAGGAGGCGGAGTCTGTGGTCTCCTCGGCCAGTCTCCTTGTTTTTCACCTGTGTCCACGCTCCTACCCTCCGTCTAGGCAGAGAGACTGGCGATGCTGACACACCACGTTTTCCTAGTAGCTCCCTGAGCTCGGCATTCTCCTTCTTCAGGGAAGCCACAGCGTCCCCCAGGTCTCTCACGACGTCATCGTGACCACTCCTCGCCAAATTGAGGACACGCAGCTGTGCCCGCAGCTGCCTCAGCTCAATTAACACATCACTGTCCGCCATCACGCTTCACTACACTAATCCCCGGGAGCTCAAAACACCACGTCCTACCCGTATCTGCGCCGTGAACTGAATGATCAAATATAATCAAGAAATAGCAGCACCTTCATAAATCACTTAATCTGTCTTCAAACAGTCAGGGTCTCAACTCTCAAGTGACCATGAAGTATTTTGATTTGAGAGAGAGAGAGAGAGAGAGAGAGAGAGAGAGAGAGAGAGAGAGAGAGAGAGAGAGAGTGTAGCGCCTCGCCCTTTACCTGAAGACGAGGGGACTCACCCTCCCAGGGGAGCAGGTGTGCTCTCACTCCCATCCCACCTGCCCCTCACCCTCGTGGAGGCTTTATCTTGTAGCCTAACCAGTATTTCCTGTAAATCATTTATGCATCACTCTTTCAGTCTTTAATCTTTGCTTCTCCTTCAATTTTATCGTACGAGACATGAATGAAGTAATATAGAGGCACGTTATTCGTGGAACTTTTGTAACTCCGTCAACGTAGTAATATTATTACTAATATTATTATCATTATTATCATCATTATTATTATCATCAACATTTTTGTTGTTGTTATTATTAAGATATTGCGGAAGAAGATACGAAGCAGAGGTGGAAGGTTATAAGGGTGGAAGAGACTGTAAGAAAGGAATGGAGGGGATTGAGGGTGAGGTCAAAGTGCACAGGTGAGGTCAACAGCCATGTGACAGCCCTAATCAACAAGCAGTGCCAGTTTATCTTGTACCTTATCAATTCCAAGGATAAAATTAGGAGTATTGCCTTGATAGCTTGTGTTGCACACATGGTTGTTAGATTTAAATCAAGTTGATTTTAATCACTGATTTTAATCATGATTTAAATCAAATGATTTTTTTTTTAATCATTGATTTAAATCATAACCTTATCATTATTTGAAAACGAGAGGGGAAAGAAGGAAAATTTAGCAAATGGGCTTTATGAACACCAATTTTATAATTGTAGTATAAATTTTATCATAATGGGCTAAATGAGTGGTGCGGGAAATCCACTGTGGCACTTTTAGATAGCAAAAAATTTGCCATGGGGCTGTTTCCACAGCAGAAATATATTTTTCTTCATTATATATATTTTTGTTGTTTACTGTACAGAAAACCACACTGCCATAACCAAAAGTTGAATGTGCACGTTGCTTTTTGTTTAAAAAAAGCCAAAGTGTATTAATCAAAATTTAATGTGCATTATGATTATCAAGCAAAAAATATAATTCTCTTGTTAACCGGGCCGAAGTAATTATTACTACAAAAAAATTTATATAATTTATTTATTTATTTAAATCTTTGTATAGTGTTACAGTGGCATTAGCATTTTAAGAAAAATATAGATAAATTTAAAGGGATCCCTGAAGATCCGTCCCCCAGAATGTCCACCTGAATATCCGTCACCCCAGGATTTCCCACCTGAAGAACCGTAAACCCCAGCCCACAGTGAATGAAATTTATAAAATGATGGCTAACAAATAACAAACAACTTTGTTTTATGCATCTTCGAGAAAGGGCATCTTCTAAAATTCGAGAACGGGCAAAAAAAGATCCAATTCTTATAGACTGTAAGGGAAAAACACCATTCCACCATCAGCCGGCTGAGGAGGAAACGGATAATTAGTGGCGCTTCGAAGTGTAGCTCGAAGCTCGCCCCCGCCCCTTCCTTCAGCCTCTGAGGTCGTTAAGCCCGCGAAGGTCAGCGTCTTATCGACCTGGTTCCCGAGGCCTCAACCCATCACTACCTGCTTCGTGAGGCTTCCAACCGAGGTTACTAGGCCTCCATGCATCGGGATTCCAGACAGAGTAGGCTTGGTGCCGACTGGGGCACACCTCTCTCCCTTGGCTGGGTTGAAAGCTTATACTACGACAAGGTGCCTCCACTTTCTTCCGTTCGTTTGTCTCCAGTGACATGTAGTGAGTATGTATATCTTCTCTTCCCCGTGTCACGGAGACAGAACGAGGAAGGGTGTTGCAAGCCTCAGTGGTAGTATCCTTTGTTTTATTGTGATTTGTATTTGTTTAACTGTGTGAAGAGTAAGATTAAACTTCCACACAGTCCCCGTGTGTTTTCTCTCCGACACCCATTTGGTCCACTCCCTACCTGTCAGACGATCCTGGATCTGGAAAGCGACGCGACCCGTACCATCACCCGTCACGGTCGCTTTCCCTTACATAGACTTAGTGGATTTGTATACTTTAGGCTGTCTTTTGTTTGGCATTTCCACAGAAAACCATCCTTCGATCTGGAGTATTTGTCAATTCATCCAGTTCTCACATGTATCACACTTAACTTCACGCTTTAAAAGTCTGTTTTGTTGAAGCCACCGAATAACTTTAGTGGAATCATCACACAACAGTGGTAGGACGGTAGCTTAGAAGATATTGCGTGCCATGGTCGACTGACTCCTATGACCTTATATTTTGCAGTCAACTTAATTTATATAGTCCTCCTACCTGACTGGAGGGTCCTGACATCCTCCCTTTTACCCATTTGACCTGACCTCATTTGGAAAGTGAAGTCAGTTCAAGTCTTGACCCCACCTGAAGATCCGTCACCCCAGGATATCCCACCTGAAGAACCGTCATCCTGCCAAACTCTGGGGTGACGGATCTACAGGTGATCCATTTAAAGATACCCATACTAGTACAAATTTCTTTTTCATATGTAAATTCATCTATAAATCATGTTATATGCATTTTTATTCACTTATTCTCTTTTTTTAGTTATAAATATGCTAAACAATATCCCGTAGTAGTTAGATTTCATGTAGAACATCAAATTAATAAAATAAAATAAAGTCGATTTAAATCAAATAAATCTGGTTTAAATAAAATAAATCGGATTTTATTTATTAAAAAAAATTAAAAAATCAACAACCCTGGTTGCAAATGCTGTAACACTGCGCTGTGACATACGTGCTAAGGGCACAATATTGTAAAGATAGATGGAATATAAGCGTGACTATTTTTATTTGGGAGAGACAGAGACAGAGACAGAGAGAGACAGATCGTGTGCCGCTTGATAAAACAGATACAAGACAAGGGAACCACAGCACCCTAGAGAATAGGGATTAACCACGGAATGACCAAAATAATGCCTTGCTCCAAGTTCCACCCTCCAAGCCCCACCACCCAATACTCGGCCAATCTACTACACTCTACACTCCTACACTTCAGGCTGCAACTTACTATTGCTATTTGATATTGTCTATTATACAGTAGAGTATTATATACAAACAAAATTGTAGTAAGTAATTCATTAATTATCATCATATAAACAAAACATTGTCTATTATACAGTAGAGTATTATACGAAAACAAATAAATCAACACAATGATTGCTTTCACGTAAAAACGTAACAGCTGTTTCTTCTGTTAAGATGACACTTCTGTAGAATTCTTTCAAAAGCATTGTAGAGGGTTAAGGGATGTTCTCGGGCTGAATTTTAAGAGGACACTAGACATTACTTCGTTCATCCCCATTTTATAAGTTTGAGTAGGGTCCGGTACTCATGTCAGGTCAGGTCAGTCAGGTGTGGCTTGTTAGACTACACATAAAAATACAGCTATGCGGTAGTCAGATCAGGTCATGATCAGGTGGGATCTTGGTAGACCACACATTAGGGTACCGTAAACTATAGCCCGCATGGTATTGTTAGCACCGCTATGTGATTATTGACCTATAAATAGTCATATGACAACAGGTTTGCGACATTATAACTGCATTTAATTACGTTATGACACTAAATTGAAGAAAAAAACTTCAATCGCTATTTGCTCAAAATTATTGGTTAAAAACATATAATATATCTTTTCCTTTTTTTGTCCAAGATTACCATAACAATTCATGGTTAACCACTTGAGATGTCATATAACAATTTAGTAAAAAAGTATAACAAGGTCATATTTTTTTATGCATATTTACTGTGCAAAATGACTCCGGATTCCAAATTTTCTCGATTTTTTTTGCAACTAAATGAAAATGTTTTTGCTATTTTTTTCTAACTTTGTTAGGAAGTTTATAAAGTATATTGTGTGCAAGTGAAGAAAAAAATGGTGCAAAAATCATGGAGAATATGGTCTTAAAAAAAAAAAAATGACAAAAATTCATTAAAAAAACATCTGCACGATTCATTTGAGATTCGGTTATGATGATCAAATTACTATTATTCATAACATGATCAAGACCCTCGGTTATTTCTATATACTATAGTGAATGCAACATACGTGTAAGAAATGAGCGTAGTGAGGCCAGGGAGCATCGAGGCTTAGGATAAGCTGCCAGAGCCTACGTCACCTGATCCAGTAAACTAGAGACGCACATAAAGGGACACTGTCTCTCTATGCAAGGCGCGTCAACATCCTCATACATATCAAGATAACCGCGGACTATCATCAACATTCTTATTTTGCTTCAACACTAATCATTCACTTCCACTGTGTCCTGTCACACTGAAGGAAAAACACTTCCACAAATTTGTGAAGAATTTAATTATAAATATACTGCTGGATTTATTTAATTTCAGTA
>JACEEZ010019398.1:0-40164 GCA_016584305.1 Chionoecetes opilio
CACTCAGTGTACTTTCTTGTGTAGTAGCATCAGGTCGCAACCCTGTTGCATTCCTTTTTTCTGCTCGTTTAGTTTTATATTTTGAATTTTGTATGGCAGGATTTGTGCCACATGGCATTGTTCTCCAGAAACGTAGCTTCAATGCCATTCCTGTCATCAAGGCGTCCTAATTCTAGTGGCATCGGTAATTCGTGAAGTTCATTGAAACGTCTGATGTTGAAGGCAATGGTAGAATAGCCAACTCCAACATCGTGCCGTTTTGATTCTGCTGGGCATTGCAAACTTTCCCGTGTGATTTTTTGGCACAATACGCACTTGTTCCAATCCGTCTGTACCTGCGCCTTTGATTGTCCAGGTTGCAGTGGATCCACTAGCTGATAACTCTTAGACATTTCGCTGTTCGAAACACCAACTGAAAAAAAAGAAAAAAAAATGATAAGATATGAGGACAAATAGGATACGATAACAAGTTGCAATAAATAAATAAAAACTTTATTATCACTCACTACATGGACACTAATAAATGTATTTATAAAGGTTCATATGCAAAACTCTTTGGTGTAAACAGATAACATTTTAAATGGTTTTATATAAATCCTTGTCCCTCAAAACATAGGTCTAGACACCTTATTTGCTCAGTTATCTGCAATATTGGCCGAGATCTAGGCGAATATAAAGTTTTTGGTAATGGCGGCACTAATTTGCATAAAAAGGATACGTAGGACATTTTTTCAACTATTTAACATAGCAAATAACTTTCTACACATTATTTCCTATCTATAGACACCAATGAGAAGTATATTTCGGGGGGGGGGGGTGCACGAGACCCCTATCTAGCCACTAGACTACAAGCGGCCATTTTGTAAAATGGCCGCCACGGCTACCATAGGACGTTTTCGCGGTGGGTCCATATCTGGAATTATTCATTAGAATATTATCTATGACTGCCAAATTTCATGCTTGTACGTATAAACTCACAATTGTTACAGCTATCTGCCTGACTATATGAGGCCTAACACAAGCAGCCTGTCTCCTCGGCTCAGACACTGTTATTGTGAGGGCTACGAATCGAAACATTTTATTTCCACTACACTAATACACTACTACTTTCGCCACTGCACTAATGTCGCCAGGCACAATATATTACGAATTTTAGCATAAATGCTAAAAACTCGCTTCGCTCGCTTGGACAATGAGTTAAGAGACGAAATATAACTTTTTGTGCCAAATTTCTTCCTTTACGCCTGTATACCCGTTGCCTACAAAAGTAGTCACAAGAAGAAGAAGAATAATTCGTGGAAATATTTTACAAGCCTATATGACACCTGATTTCGGCTGAAATAGGTGTCCAAGCGAGCGAAGCGAGCTTGGACAATGATGAGTAGTGTGGTGGGGCAGGGACGGGAGATGCGGTGTAGCGGGCGCTGGTAGCTTGGGGCCGAGGGGCGGGCATGGATCGGGGGTGTGGGTCTGACCCTGGGGTATTGCCCAAAAACGCGTGTGTCCCTTATAATTTATACGTGGGGGGTTTGGGGGTAAATAAATTTTAATAGCTTAAAAGCCCAAGAAGATTGTTTGTTTATATTTGGTCAGCAGGAGGGGAGTAACGGGCAGTGGGAATATATTGGGATATTTGGGGCCCACCCCCGTGGGCTGCCCACGAGGGCCCGGGAATATTTTGCCCTTTCGGGATAAAAGTGAGGAAAAGTAAACTGATTGGTGAGCGGTGAGCGGGGTGGGCGAGGCCCACGTGTAAAACCCTTTTTAGTGAGAGGTCTAGGGGCGATTTGCCATACAAGTTTTTGCCATGAATACTAAACCCTACTTACAGTTAGTCCCGGGTTTCCCCCCATGGGGGCGCCCCCCTCTTCCCCACAGGGGTGAATCCCACCCGTGGAAAAAGCGTGTGTGGCCCTGTTTTTTGCTTCGCCCCGCCCTCCAAAAGTCAAAGGAGCCCCCCAGGGGGCCGCTTGTCACCCGGGGGGATGGCCGAACGGGTGGGCCATGTCCCCCCCTTCACCCCCTGAGACAGCTTGAATCTGCCCCTTTGGTGCCCCTCATCCCTCACCCCATTGGCCCCACCCGGACCCCCAACCCCCCCCTCCCTCTAGGAAGGAATTTTCCCCCCGGACACTGTGGGCCCCAGTAAAAACTCTTCCAGCTTGGTATCTGCCTCCCTCCTTCTTTCCTGAAAAACCAACCGGTCTCCCCAAACGTCCCATGCACTCTTTACCCCTCGAGAAGGGGGGTAAATGTGCCCATGGTGCCCGGGGTAAAGTATGCATTTTGGAACCCAACAACCCGGGACGGATCTTTTCAATGCCACCGCAACTCTGTCACCAAAAACAACTCCCTCCTTTTCTCTTCCCCTCTTACCCGAAAAATCCCCTTTTTTTTGACACATTTTCTCCCTTGACCTTTTGTCAAGCAGGAAGCCCATTAATTTTAAACCCCCAAAGAGGGGAAAAAGGGCCCCTAAAAGAGACCCTGTTTGTACAAAGGGGAGCACTCTTCCATCCCATCACACCCATGTCCCTCATCCCTCATCCATGGCACAGTGAAAACAAAAACAGGGCCCGGGCCACTGCGTGAAAAAAGGGGTGTAAAAGGCCCAAGCGCTTTTTTTTTATAGTAGGGGTTTAAATACGCCAAGTTAGGAAAAGGTTGGGTTTTTTTTCAAATTTTTCACTCCCCCTGCTACCCCCCTCTATGAAGCTTTCCCTTTTTGGACATAAAACAATTGTTCGGGCCCTTTTTTTTTAATCAAAGGAAAAAAAAAAATTGGGCAAACAGTTTCCACTGTATACATTATTTTTTTTTTTTTTTTTTACATTTGTGCCTATAGCCCCCTTTTAAGAAATTTGGAAACCCCCGGGGGCTCGGAGGGTAGGCTCTGGATGTTCACTTGAGGGCTGGGGAGGGTTTTTTTTCCTCCCCCCGGGGTGGCGCAGCAGGTTTTTTTGATTGACGCCTGTATTAAGGTCATGCGCCCCCCTTTTGTCCCCGTTTCCTCGAAACAAAGGTAATTTAAAGGGGCAAGATAGGGTGGGCGGGGCGGTTTTGGGTACCCAAAAACCCCCCCGGACAGACCCCTCCCGGGCCCCCCCCCTATCTTGCAAATTCGGGCTGTTTAAAAATGTAGTACCCCTGAAAAAAAAAAATTTTCTTATTCTATTTCAAATGGGAAAAAAGAAAACTGTTTAATACACGGTATTAAAAGCAAAATGCCCTAAAATAATATAAGCAAAGTGTGGGTTTTTGGTTGTGTGTCTGCCCTGTCGTCCGCGATAGGTGTGCCCCTGTGGGGGAACCCCATCAAAATTTCACATTTTTGGAATCGGGTTGACCAAAGAAGGTTTTAAGCCCCCCCTTATGGGATGGTTTTTTTTTTCGATCATTTTTTTTTTTTTCAGCAGCCTATTAGCGAAACTGTGAAGAAAAAAGTGGGTTGCGAGAATTGAGGAAACTTTGATGGGGTTTTAGGGGAAAATGGGTGATGAATGGGGGGGGTTTATGGGAAATGGGTGGGGGTGTGGGTGATGAATGGGTGGGGGGGGTTGGGTGGGGGAATAGGGGGGGGGTGAGGGGTAATGGGGGGAAGTGAAGGGGTGTGTGGGATGGGTAATGGGTGATTGAAGGGGTGTGTGGTGATGGGTAATGGGTGAGTGAATGGGGGGGGGGGTGATGGGAAAGGGGTTTTGGGGGGAAATACACACATTTAAAGGGAAAGTTAAAAGGGGGCTATCGGGGAGAGTCTGTGTTGGTGGGCCGGGGGTGGTGGAAAATGGGTCTTCTGGAGAGCCCTGTTTTTTGGTGGGCCGGGGGCCCCCCAAACCACAGGTGGGGGGGGCCAAAGGCCCCCCAATACCCCTCCGCGGGAAATTACCCAAAAAAGTCCGCCCGGGGGGTCTTTTGCTTTCAGGAAAGTTAAAAGGGGCTATAAATGTGAAGGGTTTTGGCGTTAATACATCATTTTTACTCCATTTTTTTCAGGAAAGTTGGGGGGGGCTACCTGGCGATTTTTGTTTTTGGGGGGCCGGGTGGGGTAAGGGGTCCTATCTGGAGAGCCCCTGTTTTTGGGGGGGCCTTTAGGCCCCCCAATGGCCCCTACCGCGAGCTACCCAAAAGGCCGCCCCAAAGGGGCGGTTTTGGGGCCATATATTTTATCCCCCCAAAACTTGTATTTTTGTTTCTATATTTTCTTGTATGCAAGTGCGTTTTAAACAGTCTGAAAACTATTAAGCTATGCCCTAGTTTCCCAAGCAAAAACCCATTCATTCACGAACCTTTTTACAAAATTTCAATTCTAACCAGTAACTTGGACTGGGCATCAACACGCTGCTGACATCCCGCAAACACAATACCCTTTACAAAAATATGCACATTTTCGAAATTTTCCCATAAATATAATCACTCATTTTAAAATTTACATGAGCCCTTACCCAATTCGTACTCTTTAAATTTGGTGATTTAAATGTTCACCACCCATTTTGGGCATCTTTTCTTTCCTTTCACTGTCCAATTTGATGAAAAAACCCTACATTTTTTTATTTTCCTCCAAAAACCTAGAGCAGCTGGGGCAGCCCCCTCCCTGTATTCCTGACCATCCAGGGGAGACACCCCCAAACCCATTCTAAAACCTTTTCATAACTCCCTTTCCCTGCTTACTCTTTAAAACTTTTCTCTCCTTTGGTTTCCTCCAATCACAATTATTTTTCCTGAAAACTTTCCTATCGCTCCGGTCCCGCCTGGGGAAACCCCACCTAACGGGGTGCTTGTCCCCTTTTTAAACTCGCTAAGTGGGAGGACCTAAGGCATACTACTGATTTTCCATGGAATAAAATGATTGTTTTCCCCATGTCAAGACCCATCTCTTTTTGTGCAGAGCGCAAAACTGAGGCCATTCTCTTCATGGGGCTACATTCCCACACCTTTCTCTAATCCTAAACCCCGCCCCTTTTTTGGGGTTTTAACCCCGGGGTTTTTTCCATGCTGTACACAATAAAAGGGGCGGCTCCCCGACGGTACGGGAACCTCCTTTCCTGAAACTCAGGGCCCCCCTTTTTTCGGGCCCCATATTAATCCAAAATATTTTTTCAACTTACCAAAACCTCCTTCTTTTCCTTTAGAAAATGTCTAATTTTTTTTTGAGTAAAACTAATCCCCTGACTTCGGGCCCTCTCTAAAAACATCTTTAAAAATTTTGTGCCCTTCTTAAACTTTCCCTCCTATGTTTCCCCCGGAGGGCCGCGACGGGTTTGTCTCATCTATTTCTATAGCTAAACCTTTGGGGCTAAAACCTTTCAAAAGTTTCCACTCTTGTTGAGGAAATTTCCCTCCTTCTCCTCCATCCTCTGATTATGTTATTAAAAATCCAAAAACATAATGATGTTTTATTTGCCCTTTCGGGCCCAAAGATCCTGGGAAGGCTTTACGGCCCCTGCTTTTTAATCCCCCCCTTTTTGTTCTCAAAAACTGGCTTCTGTGTTTGCCCCTGCCCTGGCCCAAAATTTTTTTCCGTCTTTGTCTATCACTTCCACCCTTTCCTTGCTGGAAATTCGCTTACATTAAACCCTGCCCCCTAAGAAGGGTGACCGTTCTAAGCCTTAAAACTCCCAAATCCTAAAAGTTTTTCCCTCCTGTCTTTCTAACTTTTTTTTGAATCTATACTTAATAAAAGGGGATTCTTAAGCACTAGCTGCCACAACCCTTCTATCTGTCGTCTTTACTTTTCCGAAAAGGGCGTCTGATGGCGATCTTCTAGTTTTCCAATGAACCCTTGGTCATCCCCCTTTTTGGGGGTTTTTTGGTGAAACTTTACTGTTTCCCCTTTGGGACAAAATAAAAAAACTTTTGATAAGCCCCGGGCCCCACAAACCCTTTAAATTTTTTAAAACTACCATTATTTTGGTTTTCTATTTTTTTTATCTGCCCCCCTTCATCTTTCATTTTTCCTTTCTAACTTTTTCCTATTGCAGCTCTGTAGACGGACATTTTCACTCCTAAGTCTATTAATAGGGTGTTCTTTTAGGTTCTGTTCTTGAAACCTCTTTTTTATTAAATTCATTAATGATCTTCCCAAGTCAACTCAATGCCCCTTTTCCCTCCTTGCAAATGAATTTACCCCGCATTTTTTTTAAAAGTCGTTCATTAACGTCCCCAAATCCAAAGGAAATAAGTGACTTTACGGAGAGATCCACGGAGATCCAACTTCTGAACCTTTTTTTTATGATTTCTGGGTTGGGGCAAAGCAAAATTTTTTTTCAAGATAAAAAATTCCCAAAAAAATCCTTTTCCCTTTTTACGAAACCTTTCCAGACACCATTTTCTTCCCTTTTAAATTTTATTGTTTTTCTTCTTTTTACAATGAATCATTTTTTCTATTTTCAAAAAAGTGAAAATATTCCCATCCCATCCTTGGGAAACAACCCCTTTTAAAAGGATTAGGGTCCCTCCGGGCCCCGGGTTTCCAAATTTTTTTTCCCTCCTAATTTCTGCCCTTTTAATGGTTTCCGATTTTTGGGAAAAAAATGAAAAAAAAGTTTGGGGGAAAAAAAAAGCAACTTTCCCCCAAAAGGGTAAAAATCAAAAAAAAAAGCCGTTAAAAACCCCCCTTTTAAAAACCCAAAAAAAAAAGTCCAAAAAAAAAAACGCCCGGGCAATGGGTTTTTGCCTTTTCTTGCCCCCCCAATTTTTTTTCTAAAATTTGTTTTTTTTTGGGTTTTTTCTCAAAAAATTTTTTTTCCCCCTTCGACCCCCCGTCCAAGGGGGTTGGGGCCCCTGTTTGGGGGGAAGAGTTTTCCAAAAAAGGCCCCCCCCGGCCCCGGTGCCCTTTTTGGCCGTTTTTTTTGACCAGCGGTCCCCCTGCCGGGGGGGAAATTCGGTCAGGGGGTTCGAGGTTTACCCCCCTTCGGTTTCCCGACGTGGTGGCACTTTGTATAAATCAAAAACCTTTTAGTTGGTACTTTTCCCAAAATGTCTGGGTAGGAAACAAAATATCTTACTTACACTGCTCTTCTCAAATTTCTAACCCGCTGCCTCCCCCCCCCCCCCCCGGCCCCCCGCTTTCCAAAATTTTTTACTCATTCTCATCCCCATCCTGTCCCTCTTCCCCGTGCAAAAGTTAACAAATTTTTTCTTCCCTCTTTAAAGCCCTTTACTGGTAAACTCTTGAAAACTCTTTTTGTTTATATTTTTTCCCCCCTTCCGACGACAAATTTTTTTTTCCCGAAAGGAGGGAACAAAAAACCTCCCGAACTAAAATTTGGGTCAAACCCCCCTTTTTTTATATTTTTTTTACAGTCATCTTTTTGGCCCAGGTAAATAAGCGGGGCTTTTTTTTTTTTGGGTAGTCCTTTGTTTTTGGCTGTAAAAAAAAAAAAAAAAAAAAAAAAAATTCCCCTGAGGTGTGGTTTCCCCCTGGGGGCCCTGCACTGTCAGTTTATTGTGGGGCCAAAGGGGCCAAAAGGAGGATTTTTAGGCCAAATTTGCTGTCTCAAGTCCCCCGATCTCCAAAATGCCTAGAATTCATTGGAGTTATATTTTTTTATACACCCACCCCTGCCCAGAAACTGCTGATCTCTCTTTCTCTCTCTCTTATAAAATTTCTTCATAAAATGTTGAAATTATGATTTCGTACCAATAAATAAACCCCCCTCTAATCCCGTGCCACTTGTTTTGTCAAACGTAAATCGAGCTGGTTTTCCCCGGGGCCCCGGGGCCGGCGGCCCCACAGCCCCTTTAAACCCCCCGGGACACACCCGTTGTCCCCGTGGCCAATTTTGCCTCTGGGGTCCCTAAATCCTTCTGACCTTCAAATTCAATAAACTAAATACGGGGGAGGGATGGAGGAGAACCAGGGGCCTCGTCTGGCTTGAGCCCCGACAGGCTACGGTCCCGGGTATAACGTCCTCTCACAACCGTAAACCCTACTGCGCTACAGGGGGCCCGGGGGCCCCCGGGAAATCAGAAACCGGGCCCCCGACCCTCCGGTCCCCGGGACCCCAACCCGGGTTTTCCCCCATGGCCCAATTTCCCCCCCTGCAGTGGGTGGGTTTTTAGGGCCCCTCGACGGTACATAAAAGGTTTTTTGGGTTTTTGTCGGGGATCGAGCTTCCGGGGTTTCCGAGAACGCCAGTCGGGAAAGCCCAAACCCCTCTGCACCGGGGTCCCTAAAAGAAATAAAATAAACTATTTTGAAAGAAAAGATGAAAAAAGAAAAAATATTTAATTTCTATACTTAATCCAATCATTTTTCGCTAGTCCCAGAACACAAAAAGGTTTTCGTTTGAAAAAAAAGGTTTAACCCTAACCCTTTCCCCAACCTTGGGGGGGTTATGCTGCGCCCCCAAACCCTTTTGTTCAGTAACCTAACCTGGAGTTGGGGCAAATGGCCAAAATATCTTTAAACCCATACCCCTAACCTAATATCAGGCTAAATTTCTGGTATTTAATAAATTTTGAGCAGAAACCAAATGGTAAAAAAAATTTAAAAAGTTTTATTGGGGGCCCGTAAAATCAAACAAGGGGGCTGTTAAATGTCCCCCGAAAAAAGGGAAATCGCCGATGTGAAAAATAGGAACCTCGCCGACTTCGGCGAGGGTTAAATTTTCGGGGGACAATTCCCCCGGTACCCCCCTCGAGGCAGTGTGGGTTTTTCAGGCCTAACCCCAAAACTGGAACCTTTTTCAGATATGAAATACAATGTGTACTTTTTATGCTGCTGTAATGTCCCCTTCAGATAAACTTTGGGAAAGGGGCCCTTTTTGGCGTTTTTTCCCTTTGTAAAATTGGAAAGGGAAATACGTCCCTACGGATGGTTTTGCGTTACAAAAACGGGAAAATGATTTTAAAAAATTGACGTTTTCCCTCGTGGGCACCCACTGTAAAGGGCTATAATTGGGGGTCCTAATTTAAAGCCTTCTCCCCAAATGTACAAAATTTTGCTAATTTTTTAAAAATTTTTCCCGCATGTCATTTGGGGAAAAAATGTATTTCCTTTTTCCCAAAGGGGAAAAACCCTGCTTTGGATGGAAAATCTATGTGTTTTTCTTTTTGTTTTTTGTTATCTTTTTTAAATTTTTTTTAAAATTCCCAAAAGAAAAATACTCAAAGAAACGTCTCTGCCATGTTTTTTTTCTATACGTCACGTTTTTTAAACCGTCCCTAAACGACCTTAGACCTTTCCCCCTTTCCAAAAGGGGGTTTTTTCGGTAAACTTTTCGCCAGCTTGGGGAAGCCGGCTTACGAAAAATTTCCTCGGCTTTAAAAAAAATTGCAAGCTGCCGCAAGCCGGCTTATGGGGGGGTTGCTCACCAAAATTTTGTCTTTAGCCCAATTCTTTTTTAGCATGAACAACTACGTGTGACAAGCAAAAGGCTCATTCCCAAGAAAAAGGTCCCTTTTTGGGTCATTCGGGTTGGGGCCCCCCCTCGAATTTTTCGGCGTAAAACTATCAAAGGGGGCACAACTTTGGATGTGACCTCCCATATGGGTTTTGGTGTCCGAAATTCAGTGTAGCCTAACTGGCAAACAAGCCAGCGGGATTTTTTGCAAAGACAAAGATTTTAAAAAATTTTGTAGTATTATTTTCAGAAAAAAGAAAAAAACATGGGCCCTCTTGGGACCAAAAGGTAAATTATCATTTGGGGGTAAGTTTTTTTGGGGTTGAAGCTGATGATGGAAAAGCCCTTAAGGCTGCGGGGGGATGGAGCAAATCCCAACCCTTCCTGCCCGGGGCTTGCTGCTGGAACAACACCCCCAACACCCTTTTTCTTTCGTATGGGGAGTTTTAAAAAATAGTCTCTTGTCAAAATCAAATTTTCCCTGTCTTTTGATGTGTTAAAAAATTTATGGTCACAAACAGATTTGTCCCGGGAAATGCCTCATTTGCCGTTTTACCCCACTCCCTTTCCCTAACCTATCGACTGATTTTGGGTTTTTCTACTAGGTTTGGTGTTAAATGTGGGGTTAGCTTAGATTTTTTTGAAATGCATGCCCACCTGTGTTAAGAATTTTGGGTCGTCCTCGTTTTTAAACTTAAGTTACGATGCAAAGTACAAGTGATTTATGAGTCACAAGTTATGACGGAAAATTTATCTGGCGGCTTTTAATAAAACCCTCACGCTATCTGCTATCCGGGGGTGAGGCAAACTTTTTAAAACAAAATCTAACCAAAAATAAACTAAACCAACCTAATCTAAGCTCTTGCCTAGTAAAGATTCACTATTGTCTGGTTTGTTTTGGAGGAGGGGGGATATGGCAAAATGAGATATTTTAAAATGTAACGGGAAAATCCCAGTCCAACATCTGAAGACATGTCTGACAGATGAACCCCAAAATCATTTTCCTAGCCAAAAAGAGGTCAGGAAGCAGAGGTACCAAAAAATTACAAGTAATGCGATTACATACACTACGGTCAGCGTGTGCTTAGGGGCGGAGCTTCGTGACGTCAGTGATACCATCAAGATAGTACAATGCATTGGGCCCTTTGGACCCAGTATTGATGTTTGTAATGAAATGGTCTTTTTCGCCCATCTACACCTTAGTTACCTTTTATGTAGTGCCCACCGGGGGAGTTACCAATCTCCTGGTTACTCCGCTGCCACCACCCACAAAAGGGGGAAAAAAAATTTTATGTTTGAACAAAAAAAAAAAGATTAAAAAATATGTATGTTGGAAACTGAATGATAACTCGTTAATTATTTCAAATTTATTATTAAAAATTTTACTTCTCACTTCCCAAGGTGAAATTTCAAAATTTACTTAAATTAAGTCTCCTTCCCCCCTAGCGATACCCGTGAAATGCTCAAGTCGTTATCCAATATAATTACTATTTTTGGGTAACTTCAGCCATGTCCCCCTTAAACGATACGCACATGAAGCTCAATCGTTATCCTATATAATTTACTAACTTTGGTAACTTCAGTCTATGTTACCCCTTAACGATCGCACATGAAATGTCAACGTTATCCTAAAAATTTTTATAATTTTGGGGAAATTCAGTCCACTGTTCCCCCTTAACATACGCACAGTAATGCTAAAGGGTTTTTTTTCCTAATATAATGTATACGTAGTTATCCCACTTCCAGCTGTTTCCCCTTCACTTATTTTCTTTTCCTTCTTTCTCCTTGTCCTCCACGGCTGGCTGTGAATGTTGTGGTTGCCCCCTTGCTATTGTGAGCGCTTGGCCCCTGGCCCCAAACAGCACCCTCCCTTTTGGGCCCCAAAGTAATAAAAGTCATTAGTCCTGGTCAACAAAAAGAACACCAATAAATCACACCTACTCCTACAAACTATATATTTTAAAAAACCTTTACAAGGGAGGAAAAGGTCACCCCCCAGGGGGCTTACCACCGGGGCCGTCTGCTACTAAATGCTAACCCGACGTTCGCCCCCCTTTATTTTCTTTTCGATACTGGCAACTCCAGGGCTTAAAATATAACCCTAACCAATGTTCGGGAATGAACGTGGAGGAAATTTCCTCGTTACTTTTTGAACTATGTTATTTCACTCTTCCCCTTTAATGAATTTCTCGCGTTACTAGCTTTTTCCCCCCGAAAAAAATTCCTTTATGCCTCATCCTTCATCAACTCCTACCGGATATCTAACTAAAAAAAAAAATTATCATATACATCACAAATAATTTCATATAAATTTTTTGGGGATCTATCGTTACAACAAATATTCTCCCTGCTTTTTCCAATTTCTTAAACAAATTTAAAACAAATAAAAAATAGTATGTATTTTTAACTTATCATTTCCCCTCACCAAGATTGATTTGCCCAGTTTGGGAAATACGTATTTAATGTAATGCCTTCACTCCCTTAAAATGAGAACCTTCTCATTTTCTTTTATTTGTCAAGGGCCCGAACCCCTTTAAGAGTCGCGACTGGACTCGTCCCTTAGTCTGCAAGGTTATTTTTTTTTACCCACTAATGGGGGCGTAGGTGCGTGGGGAGAAATCACGTGGTTTTACTCCATACCCTCAATATTGGGATAAGGCTCACCCCTTTGCGGGGCAACAACTCCTGCGTCTATTCACCCAACGAGAAAAGCTCAGAGCCAAGCACACCCTTGGGTTAACGACAACCTGGGGGTTTAGTGTTCAGTGCAATCTTTTTGGCACCCTCTAAAACAAGAATTTTTTAAACCTTTTTTTCATTTTTTTCTAGGGACCTTATCTCTCTTCTTCTCTCATAGAGAAAGTGGTGAAAATTAACTCCTCTCACGAGAGATTAACACTTTTGTCATTAAATAACCGTATCTCTTCACTGGCCTCCTCTTCAAGATGGGGTTATGTACAAATTCCTCCTCCATTACTACCACTCAACGCAACTTTTCTAAGGGGCTTTATACGCCACGACAACCCCTAAAGCTGTTACTTGTAGGGGGTTATTCTACTGACTGTTACCTCATCCTAAGTTAATCTAAAGTAAGGTACGGGAACCAACCTTTCCCCACCTTTTAATGAAATCCTGCCCTCATTAGTGTTAAGTGTGGGAAAACAAGCCCCCCTATCCCACTTCATCTCTATCCACTTCCACTCGCATCGTTCCACACTGCATCCCCCACGTGGATGTGTGTCACATACCCACATCCCCCACCTTTCCCCATCCCACATCACCCATAAACACACTGCTAGCGCTACCCCCATCACTTTGTTTAAAAGCGGGGCGGAGGTGTGCGTATTTTATCCGCACCCTTTCACTACTCCCCTTCGGGTTTTCCCGGCCCTCACTAATGTCTTTATCGGGTCTAGTTAGCATGTGGGGAACCGGGCCTACTGTTCGTTGTATCACTTTCCCCCCGGTTGAGCGAATAGTCATAATCCCCTAACGGTACTCTGTACACCTTATCTATACACACCATATGTACATATTGATACAGGTAACTGGGACTTGACAAAAAAAACTAACTAACAAGGGTTAGTTGGCTGTGGGTACGCGGGTACCATCGAAAAGGATCCCAAACCGCTGCCACCAAAAAAAAGTAAGGTCATTTTGCCATCACACCTTAGTTTACCATTATGTAGTGCCCACCTGGGAGTGTACTCTTACAGTCCTGTTTCTCCCCCTGCCACCCCCCACATTAAATGGGAAAAAATATATGATTGAACAAAAAAAAAGGGTTTTAAAAAAATATGTATGTTGGAAATGAATGATAACCGTTAAAATTTCTAATTATAAAATTTTTAAACTCTTTACTGTCCATTCCCAACTGGGGTACATTCAAAGTTATCTTAATATTAATCTTCCTTCCCTCCTACGATAGCACGTGTAATGCCAAGTCGTTATCCTAATATAATTACACTTTGGTAATCAGTCGCACTGTTTCCCCTTAACGATACGCAATGTAATGCTCAAGTCGTTTATCCTAATTTAATTTACAACTTTGGGAACTTTGTCTCACTTTTACCCCTTAACGTAGCACATGTAATGCTAAGTCGTTATCCTAATATAATTTATAACTTTTGGAACTTCAGTCTACTGTTACCCCCTTTAAAGATACGCACAGAATGCTCAAAATGTTACCAATATTGTATACGTAGCTATCCCCCTTCCCCTGTTTTCCCCCTCACATTTTTCAATTTCTTCTTTTTCCTTTTCCTCACACGGCTGGCTGGACATGTTGGGTTGCCCCCTCTGCTCATTTTGGGGCCTTTGGCCCCCCGGGCCACCAAAAAAAAACCCACCTTTTGGACCCTTTAAATAATACAAGTCATTTCCTGGTCAACAAAAAGAATCACCAAAAAATCCACCTAATCCTAGCTAACTAATATTTTATAACATACCTTTTCAAGGGAGGATAAAGGGCACCCCCCAGTGGGGTTACCCCCCGGGTCCGTCGATAAAAATGCTAACCCACGTTCAGCTCCCCCTTTTCACTTCGTTTCGATACGTGGAAAATAAACCCCTGGGTTAAAATATAAAACTAACCCCGTGATTCAGGAAGAAGCGTGGAGGAAAATTCCCCCGTTTGCTTTTTTGTACTATGTTATTTTATTTTTTTCCCCCATTAAATTAATTTTTCGGTTACAGTAATAATAGTAATATAGAAACAATTGAGGCTAATTCCCAAACGTGTGTTTTTGTTGTTGGCACTGGTCAAAGGCCTGTGGTAGACCCCGTTCCTGGATTCCCCGGGGGACCCAAAACTTCGACGGGACACCGCCAACCCTTTTACAGGCGACGTAAGAGTTGGGCCCTGCGTGGAGATATTAGAAAATGACCCCAAACCACGCACGCACGACGCACGCATGCACGCACGCACGCACGCACCACGACGCACGCACGCACGCACCACGCACGCCCCCGCACGCACGCCCCGCAGCACGCACGCCCCGCACGCACGCCGCACGCACGCACGCCACGCACGCACGCACGCAGCACGCACGCACGCACGCACGCACGCACGCACGCACGCACGCACGCACGCACGCACGCACGCACGCACGCACGCACGCACGCACGCACGCACGCACGCACGCACGCACGCACGCACGCACGCACGCACGCACGCACGCACGCACGCACGCACGCATAAACAGTATTAAACACACAGGCACACAAACGGTAAGTCTATGAGTCTACGGATTTGTGAAAAAAGGCAAGGCTTAACCGCAGAGTTTCTTCCTGTAATCAAATGCTCTTTAAAAGTGTTTTTAGCCCAAAACCCTCTTTAAAAAATATTTTATAGGCATGAGACCAGACCGCTTACCACCTACGATTTATTTGAGATATTTTGAGCCTACTCTCATCAAAATTGAATTTACAGTTTCGGCTACCCAAAACAGACGGATAGACAGACAGACAGACTTACAGACACACGGCTACTCCTATAGTATATTAGATGTACGTGACGTCATGGTTAAGTGATAAACAATAACAAAGCAACTCTGGCCGCGAGGCTGACCGAGGAACCCGGGTAAAAAGTATACTTCCATAGTAATTTATCCCCTACCAAATACATTTATCAGTATAAATGATAGACTGTTATCTTCGGAAATGTTTGTTCTATATAAGATTATCATATAAAACGCAGTAAATCACACTAAATAAATGTCATTGAGATTCTGAAGAAATATGCACGAACTAAAATTCACTTAAACTCGTCGCCGTTAAAAATTTTGCTTATAACATGGACAGCTTATAACATGGAGCATATCAGTAGAAGCGGAATTGTATTAGCTTTCCATTGATACACTTCGTTTTCTGATAAATGAATTAGCACCATGCATAAATTAGCGATAACTAAATAAATATCATCATCAATCGGGCTGGCGCGTTATCCTCCTCACTCACCGTACACTTGAATGAGTGCCCGAGCGAGGCTCTCTCCGCCGGCCTCCGCTCCCTCACACCGCTCTCACGCACATAGTTGCTACAGCTCATTATTATTACTACTTTTGCAGTGCTTAAGGTGCGTATTAAGCTGCAGTGTGAACTCACTATTCTTTATGATTTACATACATCTACAAACATACGTTTACACACATCTAAAACACGGAGTTTTATGAAGCTTTGGATGCAATCTAAGCTACCTATCACTGTACTCATATTAATATTGCTTAAAAATGCACCATGAATGAGTTATATGCAGTTTTTTTGCCCAAAATATGACGTGGCCGCGAAACGCGCTGTGATTGGTTGTGACGTAGACAACTGGGGAACATCCCTTCCGCTCCTTTCTCTACCCCGCTTCACACAGTCCTCGCCTATTTTAATGGACAAAGAGAACATACTATGTTTGTTTTGTGCCAATCTGCTAAAACACCAGAGAGTGTTCATATCTGTGTCCACAGACAAGAAAAAAAGTAAACAGTGGTGATGGATATCTACTATAAGCGTGATTTCCCTGAGGGAACACGCATGTTATTCATGTGTGTGTGTGTGTGTGTAGAAGGTGCTACATTCACTGTGATCATGACCAGCCTGTGTGTGTGTCCCTCAACCGCAGATAAAACAAGATCAGATATATTGTTGTCAAAGTCACCGGATTGTTGACTTTATGATACTGTAGATGACTGGTGACTGCTGGGTAACTAACTGGTGACTGATGATTTGGGGAATGTCTGCTGGGTGACTATTTCCAGGTTTACTGGTAAACTACGGATTGGTGATTGGTATTTGTCTGTGTATGCTGATGAAGTAACCAAAAACCTACAAAACACATACCACACACACATACACACGTGTGACAATGCTGTGGCACGGGAAGCATCCAAAAGTGTGCATTTCCCTTTCATCTATGGCTTTTAGGGGGATTCATTATGTACTCTTGACCAAAATATATATTATATATATATATTATATATATATATATATATATATATATATATATATATATATATATTATATATATATAATATATATTATGTGTGTGTATGTGTGTGTGTGCGCGTGGAAGGCGCAGTGTGCTCTTGATCAGATGTGTGTGTGTGCTCGTGGGAAAGCGCTCTCATTCTACCTGTTCTTCTATGAGTTCGTCTATCTGTCTAGCTGTAGGCTACATGTCATTGTAGGTTTATTTGACTCTTTTAAGGAGTTTTCGATGCCTAAAGTAATCACTTGCCTGTTGTCATGGGGCCCTTTGTCCCCGTCTATTCACTACTTCCTTATAAACTACAGCTTAAATGGGCCTTATATAATCACAAACACAGTGAAAACCTCCCACTAACTGAAGGGATTATTGCCATCNAAAAAAATTTGTACAATAGATGAATACACACAACACACACACACACCAAAAATATATTATATATAAATTAAGACAGATACTTAAGAAGACAAAAAAATATGTAAATACATTTATGAATTACCAGCCCTGCTCTAAAAGTGTGTAGAGTACGTGCTGTCTGTCCGCCGTCCCCCAACAAATGCACCGGGAAAGCTGCACGTAACGGGAAATATGAGTAGCTACGTGACCTCAACCAGGGGGAGGAAGGAATCGAACCAAGGATTAGTAGGGAAGAAGAGATGAAACACTGCGCCACACTTAAGTTTCAAAAGGGGTTTGTTTCCATAATCAAATAGCAAGTGTGGTGAGAGAGGAGAGAGAGAGAGAGAGAGAGAGAGAGAGAGAGAGGAGAAGAGTTTTTTGAGAAGAGGAGGAGAGACGTGGAGAGGAGAGGAGGAGAGGAGAGAGAGATATAATGAAGAATTTTCAAATTGTTGAGTGTCCGGAACCAAATATTATTAAGCGATGGAGAGACGATTTAAAAAGAGGAGTTCCAGGGATACAGTACAGGAAGGAAGAGGAGGAGGAAGTGAAAGAAAAGAAGAAAAAAAAGAAAGAATGAGGAAGAGAGAGAGAAAAGGAGAGGAGAGAGAGGGGGAAGAGAGAGAGAGAAGAGAGAGAGAGAGAGAGAGAGAGAGAGAGAGAGAGAGAGAGATAGGAAAAAAAATCGGGATGGTCGCTCTTCTCCCCCCCCACCTCTAACTCTTCTTTTACTTTTCCCCCTCTTCCTCCTCCTTTTCCCCTGACATATCTCCACACCTCTCCTCCTAACTTGTTCTCCTTCTTCCTCTCCCCTTTCTTCGTTGCTCCCTCTCTCCTCTCCTCTATCCTTTCTTCCTCTTCCCCTCTCTTCATTCATATGTGTCCTTCTCTTCCTACCTTTCTACCATCTCTTTACTTCAAGAACCTTTAAACAGAGGATAAACAGAATATAAAATATATATATAATATATATATATAATTTTTAATATATATATATATAATATGTATATATATATATATATATATATATATATATATATATATATATATATATATGTATATATATATATATATTTTATATATATATATATATATATATATATGATCCCCTGAAGATCCGTCACCCCAGAATGTCCACCTGAAGATCCGTTCACCCCAGGATTTCCCACCTGAAGATCCGTCAGCCCAAGTTTTCCCACCTGAAGATCCGTCACCCCAGCCCACAGTGAATATAATTTATAAAATGATGATAACAAAAAATTTCCTTTGTGTTATGCATCTTGGAGAAATGCATCTTTGAAATTCGAGAACGGGCAAAAAAAGATCCAATTTTGTAGGGCTTAGTGGATTTGTATACTTCAGGCTGTCTTTTATTTGGCATTTCCACAGAAAACCATCCTTCGATCTGGAGTATATTGTCAAATTCATCCAGTTATCACAAGTATCACACTTAATTTCACGCTTTAAAAGTCTGTTTGTTATACGTTTGTTTGTGGGTGACGGATCTTCAGGTGATCCTATATATATATATATATATATATATATATATTATATAGTATATATATATATATATATATATATATATATATATATATATATATATATATATAGTATACAGTTATATATAGATATATATATATATATATATAATATATATATAATATAGTATATATATATATATATATATATATATATATATATATATATATAAGATATATAATATATATATATATATATATATATATAATATATATATATATATATATATATATCTAATATATTATATTATATGCAGTATATATAACTTAAATCTGTGGACATCATCTCTCCTCCTCTGAAAAACCTCATCTTCTTTTCCTCACCGAAACCAGGGTGTCTGTGAGCACTGACAGCAGTCCCTTTTCTGTCTCTTAAAGTAATCGTCCAGACCCATTTTTTCTTTGCATAATTATGTTGAATGTTCATTCAAAATACCTAATCCACAAAAAATTATTCATTTTCACGCCTTATTCCCTAAAAAACATGACTTTTGTAAAAAGCGCGGGGAAAAAAACAACAGTCACATTCCAGCCGTGGCGCGAAACTTGCTGGCGACGACACAAGAGGTAAGCCTCCCAGCCCCGCCCGACAGACACACGGAGACTCTGAGAAAAATGTAGTACTTGGGGAATTTTGGGTGCTTCTGGTATATTTTTTGTGCGACACGGCACATACTTGCATCCTGCATGGGCACGGCAAGAAAGCCGTGCCATTCCCGAGAGCTTAGACCCATTCACAACCCACACGGCGACGATATATGTGTGCAGACCTTGGAGCGACGGGGAGCGGCTGGTAGTAGCCAGGGTACTGCAGCCCTCTCATCTCGGTGGCCTTGCTACTACCCGCCGCTCCCCGCCGCTTGCCGCCGCTGCACACATCTGCACACATATCACATATATCGTCGCCCCACAGTTTGCAAATGGGTGCTAAGCTCTCGGTAAAGGCACCAGCCCCACGCTGCACCCACACAGGATGCAAGTACATGCCACATCGCACAAAAAAAATATCAGAAAACACCAAAATTCCCCAAGTACTACATTTTTCTCAGAGTCTCGCGCATATGTCATCAGGCGGTACTGGGAGGCTCCCTGTTGTGACGTCGCCGACCCATGGTGCGTCGTCTGCTGATAAACAGTTGTGTTTTGAGAGCACGGGGAATTTACAGATTTTGAATGCGGATCATTTAAAAACGGGTGATAGTGATGTAAATGTGACAACATATTGTTGATATACTCGATCATGGCTATATTTTGACTGCATTAAATAAAGAATGATGAAATGGTCTGGACGATTACTTTAAGCGGCCGGCGGCCACACACAGACCGGCGCGGCCTATCTGGCCGACAAAAAGGGGCGGGGCATCGTTCGCCGGACAAGACCCACACACACACCGGCCGCCTCATGAAAATATACAGTAAACGTCGGACCAACATGATGACAACATGAATCCGCAGTCTCACAATGACTTGTTGGCCATGGCTGCATGTGCAGTGTATAGCATGAAATTCTGAATGAAAAAGAGCAGAAAAAAGCGAAGAGTTTGGGTGTGAAGAACAGACTGAAGAGAAAAGAAGAATTTTCCACTACATCTCTCTTGAATGAGCTTCGATTAGGAATCATGTGACTGCTACAATTACGTATTGTAAATATATAATGATATATTATTATATAAGATATATAATAATTATTATACACATGCATATATCTATTATATATCTATTTATTATTATATTAATTATTCATATATTAGCATAAATACAATTATTACTGGTACAATTATTCATTATCTGGCCGAGCGAGGGGCGGGCCGCGCCGGAAGGCACCCACACACACGCAGGCGGCAGGCCGCGAGCCCGCGACGGACTGAATTTTCAAGCGCCGACTGTCTCTATTCTCATTTTCAATCCAAAGCTGGCTGTTGCGTATATGTGCGCAACGACATCACTTGCTCTCGTGCCCACGATCTTGATTGAATCTTCTGAATTTTCTACCATCTGGCTTCGACTTCAATGTCACTCTCTTACTAAATTTATCTGTGCTGTATTTCTTTCACCTAACTCCTCAGACTATGTAAAATTCTTCGACTATTTAATGTCAAAAGCGGAGCACATCTCATCTCATTTTCCTTTTGCAAAAATTTCCATTCTTCGGGATTTCATGTTCACCACCAGCGTTGGCCATCATTTTCTTTCACTGACCAACCTGGTGAACAAGTCTACAGCTTTTCTATCTTCATTCTACTTCAAATCTACTTCAACTGACCAAAAACTCCTTCATTCATAGAAAATTTCAAAATCTTTCTGAATCGAATTCCTCTCGTGACTCTGGCATCTAGCTAATAACATCTCTAACAATTTTTCTGTTTCATCTTTTTCTCCTATGCTTCATCCAGATGGCTCCACAGCTGTCTCATCTATTTCTAAAGCTGAACTCTTCGCTCAGACCTTTGCTGAAAATTCCACTCTGGTTGATGAAGTGCTTGTTCCTCCTTCTCCTCCACCCTCTGACTATATTATGCCTGTTATTAAATGAAGACACCTGGAGAGGATTAACTCTGGGTGTAGGATGGAGGGTGTAACGGAAGAATCTTGTGATGAGTTGTAGTGGGGTCTGCATTGTCCAGGAGCCAAGGGGTGTTTTCGTGTTTGAAAGGGCCCTGAGATCACTCACCTGATTTTGATAGAGGACCACCTGAGGCATAATATTAACGGGTTAGCTCATCTGAAACCTGGCAATAATCTCATATATCACGGATTTGTCAAAATTGTGCTTTCCGGAAATGACTCTCCGCATGACGGATGAGCCTCCTTTCGATCGCCATAGCACCTAAACAAAGACACTTACGGAAATGAATTACCACTCAAAAGAAAGCTTAACTTATCCGCTACAAGATTTAGCTAAACTTAAGTTGATTACACAATGAACGTTTTTAGTAGGATCGTAAATACAAAGTTATATCAATTGTTTTGAAAAATCTAGGGTTGTAAAACACACACAAAAAAAAAAAAATATGGAGTACAAAATCTCATTGTTTATTAGTCTGTTCTAGTTTATTACACATTAGAGAAGTTTTTAAAACTACCAAACAGAATATTGTAGGTCCATGTGAATATTTAGGGTTAAATTAAAAGAAATGATGAATTTACTAAAACCTGAGGTAAATACCATTACACTTTCTTTCAAGTTTAGGACATGAGAAGTACAAACTGAAAAGTTTCGCTTATCTTTGCTTCCTTTTGGAAGGAAAAGTAGGTTTTTAAGGGAAGTAGTGATGGATAAGGATGGTCTTGGTGACCAAATTGGAAAAAAATGATGTCCACTCTCTTAAGTACATAAGGGAAAATCAAACTCGATTCTACACTGAGAAACTGAATGAATGAATCTTACAATAGTTTGTTTGTTTGTTCCTAAAAGTAAAAGGATGTAATATAAATTGGAAAATTGTTCCATTTTACGAAAATGATGAGTCCAATTTTCACGAGGCGTGTGGGCTGGGGTCGCTTAGGGTCACTTAGTACATAATCATCCAGCACCTATCCTTTATCTAACTAGCTGGATTATTACATCCTTTGTCAGAAGCTTGGCAGCTGCAGTACTGACAACAAATTAGCTCATATTGTCTACAAACACATCGTTTAGTGGCACAGAACGTGCATTTACATGGCATTGGGAAGTCATCTGGCAGTAAGACCTGACATCGTTCCGGCTCAAGGATGCCATCAGCTGCGCTGTAGCCAAAATTCCTTGGATCAAGGTACACTTTCTCTAGACAGTGTAGTTGCATGTACGCCCCGTAAAATTCCCTGAGAATATGCCCCTTGATAGAACGACTGCTGGAGGGTAGGTCAAGGATAGTCTTTTTGCTGTGATGAAAGAGGTGATATCTTAGCTCATCCATTGTTTTGCATTGTGTTCCAGACTTGTACACATTAACCAGAAACTCTTCTATCAATGGAAAGTCAATCTCATTTTGGTGCTTTACGAAGTTTTGAAGGTAGTGACACGGATTGGCTTTCAGTCCAGCTGCTTTTGTGCCGAATTTGCTTGTTTAGACAAGACTTGTTTTAGTATTAAGGTAACGGTGATTACCACTTTCACCTTCGATATGCGGCGTGCTTCGGAGCTTCAAGCGCCGCTACTCGACTCTCCACGTCAACACTTCCAGCCCCTCTCCCAGGGTAAGGGGGGTACTCTACGCAAGTTGATGTCGGAGCCTCGCCGCCACGATTAAGACAGACAGCCATAGGTCTCCCCTCCAGCAACACCTCCTCTACTACCAAGCTGCTGTTCTCATCCCTAGAAGGCCATCCTGAAGACGTGGGCTTCCTTACAGTTGGCTCTTCCCTGTCCCGCAACCATTCAACGCTCCCCAGCTGTATGAAGAGTTATTCTACGGTGCTGACGATTGCCGCTGCAATCCACCTCTCTTCAAAGCTGCGTTCCAGGGAGTTCCCAGGGTGACATTACCCCTGCATCTGCAGTTGTTGTCTGGTGACATATTTGGCGGCTAGCCATTTATTACTTATTTTGTTGTGTAAATATATTCGGGGTAATCATACTCCTTGATTTTCCTTCCCCCACATTTCTTAGGGTTGGTAATATTAATTGATAACCACTTCGCCCCTGACAGAACACTTAAGATTGCCTTATTGTGGTTAAAATAACATAAAATATTGGTCGCTAGCACCCAGTTGTCCCCAAGTTACGTATCTAATCAAGATTTATGATCCTTACATTATTTGATATCATTAATCAAGAGAACCTATTCGAGCTATCTCCTCAAATGACAACAAGAAACAAAAGTTTCAAAACTGAATGGAAAGTGTTTCAGACGTCTTCCATGTTCCTATCCTCTTTAGGGGTACGGTATCCTTTTCTAACTGCTCTTTTACATAAAGTTTAAAAGTTAGTAGTATATAGTTCAACAGATACCATCATTATAGGTCTCCTGGTATCTGTTCTTCCTATGTATTGTTATGATTATCGTAGCTCATCCATATTCTGTAGTTATGGTATTAGATACCCCTATAAAGGGATCTAATTCATATCAATACCTCAACTTAGATTGTTTATACTTTTCATATCACATACAAGACTAGAGGCTTCCATTTTGTAAACAAGTCATATACAGGTCTACTTCTTCAAACAAATAAAGAATTATAAGGCATAGTGATTCTCCATCTCCCCAACACTTCACCGAGGAACTGGCGAAGCGTATGGGATATATATAACATAACCATATTATGTACTGCAGACAGACGACTCAACTCTACTAGTAACTTGTTACAGGCATGTCACAAGGACGTGAAACATAACATGTATTACTATATATTATTCTTCCTCCTCCTACTACTACTATTACTCCCCTGTCCAGTTGCTGCCTTGAGAACATGTGAATCAGTTCGAACAGGTGTCTTACTTCCGGTTAGCGTCAAGGTATTTTGTCGTTCATAATGTGTATTTTTTTTTTTACACATTTTCTTTCCCCCTCCGTTTCACTCATGCATACATCCCTGTGTGTGTGTGTGTGTGTGTGTGTGTGTGTGTGTGTGTGTGAGGGACGTTCTTCTGCATCCTGTTTCTCAAATACAAATGTTGGGACAATGGTGTCTCCCCCCCCCCACCCCCAGGTTCAAACACACACACACACCAGAGGTGGGCACTGCAAACGAAAATCCACTTCCGCAAACTTCAATCCATAAGTTCCGCAACCGCAAGTCCGCAAATTTCTTGAAGTTCACACTTCCGCAACCGCAAGTCCGCAAATCCGCAAACCAATTATGTGATATTTTTTTCTGCATATAGTGCAAAGAAAAGAGGTAAAACACTTTGTGGTAGTAAATTCATATATTATTTACTAAATCACTTATGGCAATAATTATATATATATATATATATATTATATATATATATATATATAGTATATATATATATATATATATATATATATTAGTATTTTGATCATACTTACCACTCAGTGCTCCACAGATGTTAGAGCTCACATTTTACCTTCCCCTCATTGTGACCATTCACTCAATATATATACTTAAGTGCAAACTAAGGGGCAATAATTAGTATAGGTACGTACACTACATTCAAATTGTATTTATATGATATCAGATTCTTAACCTCAGACTCATTCAGATTCCTCTGGTGACAATTCCATCTTGAGCAGGTCCATGTTCCCCTTCATGAAGACCAATCTTTCAAAATTATCGGAGGTCAGACTCGCTCTCTTGGCCTTCATGATGTCCACCCCCTGGGAGAACAGTCTCTCCACGGCTGCAGAGCTGGGTATGGCCGTGTTGTACTTAACAAATACATCTACCCAGGCGGCACGAGAAAGGGCGAGAAACATGCCCTCCTCCAACAGCTTGTTCCTCTGCTTCTCTGAGCACTAACTCTCAAGCTCTTTCCCCATCTTGTTGGAGAGACGGGTAGAGTTGGTGCGCTCTGTAGCTGTGGGTCCTGGGCTCCTCAAAGCCTGGAAATAATAGATAAATTTGTAACGTATATATTAAGTAAAAATATTAAGTAATCGGTGTTAGAAAAAACACATTTATACTGCTACTTATTTATACTGCTACTTTATAACTTGCTTAGCTTTTTTTGAAATATATTATTGCACTTAAATCATAACTATTTCATAATTTATTAGCATGACGCTAAATATTGCTAATATAATGACTTGGAATAATGAACTGTCACAAACGAACTGAAGATGCAGTAGACCTCGAATGTCTCACCTTGAAAAAATTAACCTCTTCGTCTTCATCTGGGCTGCTGCCTTCTGAGGTATCCAAGACTGCCTACTTCGTGACTTCGGACAGCAGTCTTGATCTCACGGCATCCACCTTCTCAGGGTTGAGAAGGTGGACCACAGGCAGCTTGAAGAGGGGGTGGATTGCTGTGGCCATCAAAAAGTCCATTTTATTAAAAAGGGAGAGGAACCTGGCCTTGAAACTCTTGGGTCTCTTATCACTAAGAGGGTTTTCAAGGAGGTACTCCAACAAAGGCAGGGGATATTTGAATGGTTTAGCCTTCAATGCCCGAAGGCTGTCCCGGAGTACATATAGGGTAGGACGCAGGACTCCCATGTAGGCCTCCTTCTCCATTTGGAGTTTATCGAGGCTGGTCCCCAAATAGCTTCATCACAGTGAGGTACTCGTTGACGATGACTTTATAAACCAGGTTGACGTGGCTATGCCATTTTGCATGCAGATCACGTTAATCTGGGGCCAGCTTGGTATCGAGTACCTCCATGGAGTCATAGAGGGATTTTCCAGCGAGTGACGTTTTGGGTTTTCAGCTTCCTGCCCACCTCCCTCTTGATTTTTGGCTGCGGTGGTTGGCTTTCGGTTCTGTTTGTGCCACAGAGCCTGGGCTTTCTCTCTCCCCAAAGAATACACCCCAAAATATAATTTGAAAAACACGTTTATGATATAAAAATAAAAATAATTATACATTTAGCTTACAAAACTGACTTAGTCAAAGACTACTGTATACGGGATTTGTTATACTGGCGCTCCGCGGCAACTCGCCCCCAAAACTAGTGGAGGCTGATCGGCAAGGTAAAAAAAATGTTTCAAACATCACTCCCATTTTCCTTCACTGTCACTGCCTAATTTTACCAAAATATTTAGTTCCCTGGACGTGTGCGCCGCGCGTAGCCTCGCAGGAATCATGTTCAAAATTGGGAGTTTCGGACATGTTTGCGTTTGCGGAAGTGCTTCGCAAACGCAATCCGCAAACATTTACACTTCCGCAAATCCGCAAACGAATTCAGACTTCCGCAATTTACGGAAGTTGCGGTTTGCGGAAGTGTTTGCGGAAGTGCCCACCTCTGAGTCCCCACACACCAACACACACAACACACACACACACACCACATTTATAAGGGTACTCCGTAGTGAAAACAGTAGCACGCTCGGCTCACAACCGAGAAGTCCCGGGTTCGATCTTAGTCCATGGCCGGACCAGATATCGGTACCACCCAAGGTGGCAAAACTATACTTGTGCCATTTTGTTTGTTGCATCAATAGAAGTAAAATAATGTATGATAGCCTTTCCTTTTGGTAGCTTTACGGTATATTTTTGTGAAAAACCCCTTTCATAGGTAATTTTTTCATTTTTTTCCGTTTTATTTATGAAACGGTGCATCGTAGGCATAAAGGGTATATGGACTAAGGATTTAGTAAATTAAATTCTGCACAGGTTTGTCTCCATGCATTTTTGCTATATATGTCATAGTTTTTGCGCAAATGAAGCCGGAAGTTGAAGGCATGTTTTCATCAAAATTGAAAAAATTGCGTTTCCCAGCCATATTTCGTTCATAACTCTAAACAAGTAATTTCTCGATAAATGCCATAGAGATGAGATTGTAGGGTGATGATTAATCTTTTAAATGGTACTCTTATTCTTCTTCAAATGTTATATATTGACGTCTAAGAGGCTAAAAACAAAAACCTGTATATTCACAGAAATCCATATCTTGATATCATTTACGTCTTAAGCCTTATATATTACCAGAGTATTTACGTTGAAAGAACTGGAAAAAATGTTTTCTAATCCATGTTCTTGTCTGTTGCAGATGGACGAGCTGAATGATGGCGGACACTGAGCACCCTTGTACTGATCCGACTCCAAAGCGCCCGCGGCTAGAGTGCATCATTCATTGTTCCGATGACAATGAAAACCTAATTTCACCACAATCAGTCGACTCCTGGAAAACTCTCCTCCGGGCAGCTCAAATACGGCGTCATGAGCCCATATTGGAGTTGGCTGAAGACACTCCCGAAGGAGAGATCCCTGCTCTCAATTACCACAAAAAAATGTCGCAGCATCTTCACGATGAAGAAAGCACTAGATGGCATCCTTGCTCAAAAAGAGAAGACTACCAATGGCTGTCCTGAGGATAGCAACCCTGCAAGGGCTGGTCGTGCAATCCCTAGCACCTCAAGAACATATGAAGCAGAGTGCATATTTTGCCAGAAAACAAACAAGTACGCCAAACGACAGAAGACTCGAGAAGTGTTGGTAAAGTGCAGAGAACTGAGAGCTGATGCTAAGATCAGGAATGCCGCCACAAAGAAACTGGACAGCAGAATACTTGAATACTTGGCATTGTAAGCAGAGATATTGTGGCCGCTGAAGCACACTATCACAGGTCCTGCTATAGATTCTACACACGGGGCGAAACTTCACAGCAGAAGGGTGCTGTCAGTGCCGATGACAAAGAAGATGAAGATATATATGAGGCGGCTGTTAGTCAGTCATACAGTGAGCTCTTTCATTACATCAGAATGGAGCTTTTCGGTACCCCAAAGGTCCTGATGATGACTGATGTTACCTCTAGAATTGTGGCATCCATGCAGAGCTTTGGTATGGACCAAGTGCAGGACTCCACCAAAAAGCACCTGCAGCAAAGGATTGAGAAGGATTTTGGTGGATTTCTTCACATCATCCAAGATCATAATGGCAAACTTCTCATCTATCCAGACAGCTTAACTGTGCAAGAACTTGTCAGGGAAAACCAATCTATAAAGAAACAGTTGAAGACCCTGTCCAGAGGTGATGCCCAGGAACTCCAAACAAAGGCTGCCAAGCAACTCAGGGCTGACATCAAGACCAAAGCCAAAGATATCAACCAATCCTGGCCACCAGAGATAGAGAGTGTCAAACCTGATATTATTCCAGAATCACTCTTGTGCTTCTTGCGCACCCTGCTCACAGGGTCCGGCGACCCTGACAGCATTGACAGTGTAACCTCAAGAGTTCAGCGTCTCCTGCAATCGTTTGGCCAGGACATTGTGTATGCAGTGACATGTGGCAAAGCCAAGCCGCCCAAACACATTGCCCTGTCCTTCAGTGTCAAGTCTTTGACAGGTAATGTTGAGCTGATAAGCATCCTCAACCGCCTTGGGCATTGTGTTGCGTACTCGCTGATGGAAGAGATCGACACCGCCCTTTGCTTGCAGAAGCTGTCTGCCTCAGAAGGTTATCCCGCACTGCCAAGCAACATCTTTCCCGGTGTCTTCACAACCTTGGCTTGGAACAAAATCGACCGTCTAGAAGAGACGCTGAGTGGCGAAGGTACGTCGCACAGGGTGAATGGCATTGCTGTGCAGGAAAAGCCGACAGACCTGGTCCCTGCCCAACCCAGGCCTACTGTGGCCAGAACAAAGAAGAGGAGCATTGATGCACCTCCGCTGATGCTGCCAACGTTCAACGCCGGGCAACGGGCAGGCCCACCCATGAGCAAGACCGCTGAAGTTGTTGCTGACGTGTAGACCCAGCTTGCCAGGCAGAAGAATCTTGTTTGGATGCTGGGTCGCATGCTGCAAGAGAAAGACCAGTCAGTGAGCAGCTGGACCGGCTTCAACATCATGACCCGAGAGGAGGTGGCAGTCACCCCTGACAACGTCGGCTACCTTCCCACAATCAATGCCCCTGCCACACAGATGTCCACAGTCAATGAGGTTCTCAAGCAGTCACTCAGCATCCAGCAGTCACTGGGCCTGACGAAGATTGTCTGCGTCTTTGACCAGGCATTATATGCAAAGACTGTCGAGATCACCTGGAAGTACCCTGACCAGTTCAGCAACATCATCATCAGGATGGGTGCTTTTCATACCATCTGCACTCTTCTAGCAACCATCGGGAAGCGTTTTCAAGATGCCGGGCTCCGTGATCTGTGTGTTGAGTCTGGGGTCATTGCACAAGGCTCAGTCGCGGGCATCATGGATGGCAGGAAGTACAACCGAGCAGTACGACTGCACAAGCTGGTCTATGAAGCCCTTTTGCGCTTAGTGTGGAAGGGATTCCTGCCCTGGCTAGAAACGACAAACATCGACGACATGGTACATCTGGAGGAGTCTCTGCGAGTCATTGACATCTTTGCCAAGGACATCTCTCAAAATGGTCTGGAGCAGATCCTCAAGAACCCCTCTTGCACACGTATCTTGGATCTCTTCGAGGAATACCTTGAGGTTCTCAGACGCGGCAGTGGACTCGCAGCATTCTGGGTGACCTACCTAGACATGGTGGAGATCCTCTTAGGCCTTATCCGTGCATCCAGAGAAGGGGACTGGATGCTCCACCTGTCGTGCATCCGAGCCATGATTCCATGGTGCTTCGCATACGACAGGGTCAACTACGCTAGGTACTTGCCATATTACTTAGCTCAGATGAGCCAGCTACCCACGACACACCCAGATGTTCACGCTGAGTTCATGGCAGGAAAATTTTCCGTGCAGCTGGGGTCGATGAACCCGTTTGGTCGCATCCCTGTGGACCAAACTATCGAAGAGACAGTGAACAAGGACACGCAGACAGCTGGGGGAACAAAAGGCTTTAGTCTCAAACCAGGAGCCGTCACAAAGTATTACATAACGCAGGAATACATAAGCCGATACCTCAGACAACTCAAGAGAAATGACAGGAGGGAGCAGCTCAAAACTGACTCATCCCGATCTTCAAACTGAAAGGAAGAAGAAGGATGAGCAGGATGTAGAGACCCTGAGAAGACCTGATGGAAAACAGTTGGCTCAACCCCATGTCTCCAGACGAGGAAGACCTAGTCAGCCTGTCCACTGGCACTGTAGCGCCTCCTGAAGTCAGCAGGGGCCTGGTGAGAGCTCATACAGTAGGAGAAGCGGCATACCAAGAAGTCAAGGTAAGGCTAGACGAAGACCAGCAGGAGAAATTCCACGGCAAATTGAAGAAGCAAGGCCTGAAGACTTTCGCCAACATCAATGTCAAACGTAAGTCCAAGAATTCGCAGGATATTATTCTCAAGGCGGACAGGAACTTATTCAGCCACATGATCTTGGTTGCTGAAAGCTGGCAGGTAAACATTAAGGATGTTCTTGCCTACCCCCTAGGCCCACTGCCGTGAGCATTGGCAAATACTGATGGGACGCTAAGGAAAACAAACAAGGCGGCCCTTGCCAGAGAACTGGAGAAGAATGTGTCCGCAGCAGAAGCGATCCCAACCCCATCTGCTACCATCATTGACGGGATGGGCCTGGTCCAGAAGCTAAATGGAAGCAACAAGACTTTTGGACAGGTGGCAGAGCTGGCCTTCACCAATATCCTTCATGAAGGGGGACAAAGCAAGAAAATTGATATTGTCTTTGATGTCTACCGCTCCACCTCAATCAAACAAGCTGAACGAGTCAACCGAGGTGCCGACAACTTTCTCCAATACAATAACCTAGCTGGCGGGCATCATGTGCAGCAGTGGAGGAAATTCCTGTCTGGATCTTCAAACAAGACCTCCCTGATCAGGTTTTTGACAGAGGAGTGGAAACTCTCAAAGTACAGAGAGAAGTTACCGGACAAGGAGCTCTATGTCACCTGTGAACAAAGCTGTTTTCAAGCTACAGAAGACAAAGTGGGAGGAGGTACCTGAGCTCGAGTCGACACAAGAAGAGGCTGATACCCGCCTGCTTCTCCACACGCTGCATGCAGCGAGAGATGGCTACAAGGCAGCCGTCATTTGCTCAGAGGACACTAATGTCTTCATCATTAGCCTTGCCATGCACACAGCACCATGGATATCTCTATCTACCAGAAGTTTGGAACCAAGACTCGCACCCGATACGCAGATGTAGATAAGATCGGGAGAAGTCAAGGGCAGGGTGTCTGCGACAGCCTGATTGGCCTGCATGCGTTCACTGGATGTGACTATGTAAGCTGCTTTGCCGGTAAAGGCAAGCTAATTGCACTGATGCTACTCAAGAAGGACTCGTCTAACCAGGCATTCAAGCAGCTGGGCCAATGCTGGGAATTGAGCGGTGAGATCTTTGATAAGCTTGAGCAGTTCACCTGTGCAATTTATGCTGGAAGCAGGAGCAACAAGAGCAGAAGCAGCTTCGCAGGGGGCAACAGTGTCAACGAGCTGCGCTACCAGCTCTTCTGTGCAAAGAGAGGGGAAGCAGAGTCAAGCCAGCTGCCACCATGCAGAGACTGCCTCTTCCTACACGTACAGAAAGCCAACTTCCAGGTTGCTATCTGGAGACGCTGTTTAGAGCCCAAGGCCAACGTGCCAAGCCCCAGTGAGCATGGCTGGACTGAAGAAGACGGGAAGCTGAACATCCGCTGGATGCGTTCGGCACCAGCACCAGAGGTGGTGTTGGAGCTATTGGCTTGCAAGTGTTCACGGGTTTGCAAGCTGCCTAACTGTGCATGCCTGGTCAATGGCCTCACAAGCACTGATATGTGCAAGCTCCAGACCTGCACCAATCAAGCAGTGCAGCAGCAGGAACCCGACCTTGAGCCGGATTCTGAGGATTCAGAGGATGAGTAAACGGTACAGCAGATACATATGTTTCTGGCGCTTCTATGCATGTCTAAAGGTTCCATATGACTCAACAAATTATTAATACAAAAGTTTCAAGAATATTAGTCCTTGTTATGTTCACAAGAAGTCGCATAGAAGTACACATTCAGAATTAATTGCATATGGTAGCGACATATTTCTGTTCATTAGTATTAGTGTTTTAACTTTTATGTCATTTAGCCTGATGCCAGCTTATTATGTTATTGTGTGTATATTAGCAAATAAAACTGTAATTGAATGAACTTCGATTTTGAACATTTTCAGAAGGTTAACCTATAGTAATATCACTTTCACAGTTGCGGATGTCCGTAGTTGAGTGTCGTTGGGTGCGGCTATAAAAGTCGCAATTACTAGCACTAAGCTACCATCTAGCAAGGGCTATCATATCAAAATATATCCTATAGACATGGGGGAATACAAAAAACATCACTAGGCCTTGCCACCTCGGATGGTACCAAAAAGTGATTTTGGGGGGTCCGGCCCATGGACTACAACCCGTGTTTGTCTCCGGGCATGTCACCACAGTCAAGGCCTCGCCACAAACCCGGGGATACACACCGGGAACATCTTCGTTCAAGTACGCTATACTGTATATAGTTTCATAAACAAAAATATATGAAAACACTTGTAATCTGGGATGGTCTCAGTTAAGGCCAGTGTGTGGTACACGACGCATGTAAGACAATACCCATACCTGGTTCTTGGTTGGGCCACACCAGAGCCGTAGATAGGGAGAGTTTGGCCACTCACTTCCCAGGCGCCATGTTGCCTCTATGCCCGCGCTCCCAGCCTGCCTCCCATCCCGCGCTGCTACATCGTCTGTTCACTTTGGCCTTCCATAAGATATTCATTTAAGGTACTAATGATACTTTGTAATTTTTGTAAGGACTTCATAAAACCATAATTGGAATCATACAAAAAAATTGAGGGCTGGATCAGTTTAAATATCAGAGGGGGGCATCGCAATTTTTTTCCAATTCCCGCAATGAATTCCGCAATTTCCCGACCTCACCAGCCGCAATCGTAATTCCGAATTTTTTTTCAGAAGGCCTTTTCGCAATGAAATTTCCCGCAATTCCGAAATCCGCAACAAATTTTTTTTACCCCTAAAATTTTAAAACAAAACACCTACAATTAAAAAAAAAAAGTCTAAGCTTTTTATTATGTTTTTCTTTACTTTTACATTTCAACAGGGCTTAATCACTAGGTGACTAGGGTATCATATAAAGAGGGAACGCCATTCTAGGCCCTATTTAAACGCACTGGGGCCATCTTAGCGCCGGGGCCCTCTTGTTCACCCAAGCCCCGGGGAAGTTCTCAGCATACCCCGCAGTATATCATTTTTAACTGTAAAAGGAATACTGTTATCTTCGGAAAGTTTTTTTCTTAAGTTATACTAAAACACAGTAAACCACTAAATAAAGGCCATTATGAGAACTAAAGCAATATGCATAAATTTTAAAAAATTCACTTAAACGCATCGTCTGTAAAACTTTGGGGGACAACATATTACTGGAAGATATAAATGAAGTGAGCGTTAACAAATAAATCGCCGCGCAGCCCCCTTCTGTGATGCGTGTTCAAAAATAATCAATATAATTGGATATATATCCCTTTTTTTCCCCTTTTTATAACTTTTTTTCTATGTTTTAATTTTAACAGAAAAATTAAAAGAAATTTATAGCTTCCCCCCAACCAACGATTTTCTGATGCGCGCCCTTATGTATTAATAAGGCGCATCAAAAAATCGTTGGTTGGGGAAACAAAATTGCCCAAAATTAAATTTTTAAATATCGTGAAAGGAATAACTTACTTTTTCAAGTGCTAAAATTAGTGGAATTCTCTCCACCTTTTCCGGCCCTCCTGCTCCAGCTCATGCTCTGGCTGAGGGGCTGAGTGCTGGGGAGATCATCCTGAGCCCCAAGTCACTTCTGACACAATCCCCACTTCAACACTATCATACCAGGTATCCACACTCATCTTACTCCTAGGCGACGGAGAGGGCGAAAAAACTTGAAAATTCTGGTTTTTTTTCAAATTTTTCAAAAGGGCAAAAATAGATTTAAAAACGGCTTTAGTAAATAAGGGTTTATTTTTGCTTTGTCTAATTTGTAATTTCAGGATTTCAAATTTGTCTTAATTTTGCAGTTGTGCTCTATAATTAGCGTTTACTAAACGCTAATTAATGAGCAAAATCTGAAAAAATTAAGACAAATTTGAAATACTGAAAATTACAAATTAGACAGAAGAAAAAAATACCCGTTTTTTTACAAAACGCCTTTATTAAAGCCTATTTTTTATCCTATATATAAGTTAATAAACCTTTTTAACCACATAGCATGGTTGTGGTTATAACCCTAACCATGCCAGTAACCTGTCTTTGTCTAATTTGTGCATCTTATACTTCATAACACAACAAAGCAATGTAGGATAAATCTAATCACAACAGGGCCCAGGTAGTGAGCGACACGCTCTCAATCCCAACCCCGAAACGCACTGACTGAGTGGTGACTGGCTACACTAAGTACACACTAGCTAGCGATGCTTGGCGATGTTTGCTTGGTTTGGTACAAGACCTTTTTTTTTCTCGAAATTAAAACTGTTGGTTTCTGCAAAAAAAAACACACAAGCTTGGTGGGGGCCCCAAAATAAAAATCAGTCAAAACATTGCAAACAATATAAAAAAAGCAGATAACACACTTTTCAGCAAGTGTTATTGGAGTGGTTTTCGTATCCAAGAGGTGCTTGGACGACAAAAACACGGCTCTTGGCGTTGGCAGTGTCGTCTCCACCATTTTTGGTGGGAATTCTTATGTTCCGCGGGCACTTTCCATTTTTAAGGTGGTGATCGTCACAATTATTGCGATTGGGGTTTCAAATTTTGGCGGGCCGCAACCACAATTTCCCCATTTTTTTTCAGGGATCCTAATTTCGCAATTCCGCAACCTAAAATTACCCATTCCGCAAGTTTTTTGCGATTTCGCTTTTAAAAATTTTTGGGGGTCCGCAAATTTGCAATTTCCCCAATTTTTCAGGCATCGTAATTGCGCAATTCCGCAACCGAATTTCCATTCGCAAGTTTCGGAATTCGGAATTTCGGGCAAAATTCGGAATGCCCCCCTGTGATGAATATACCCAATCCCCAGCCCAAACCCCCTCTGTACACCCTGTAAACTCCTGTCTCATATATACCTAAAATAATATATATTTTAATATAATAATTTAAAAAAAAAAAAAAAAAAAAATATTTTATAATATATTTATATTATAAATTTTTTTTTTAAATTATATATAAATATAATTAATAAAATATTATAAATATATATATATATATAATTAAAATATATTTTATATATTTAAAAAAAAAAAAAAAAAATTTATATTAATATATATATTAATAATATATATATAAAATATATATATTATATATATATATATTATATATATATTATATAAAATTTTAAATTTATATATAATTTATTTTATAATATAGGAAATAATTTAATAAAATTGGAAATTTATTAATAAATTAATTTTTATATATTAAAAATTTATTAAATATAAAATATTAATTCCCTTTTGATTTTTTTATTTTTATAAAGAAAAGAAAAGTCTAAAAATTGTTTTTAAAAAAAGCTAAAAAAATTTTTTTTAAAAAAATTTAAATGATCTTTTTTTTTTGATTGGGGGTTTTATTTTTTGGGGGGTGGTTGGTTTTGGTTTTTGGGTGGTGGTGTGGTGGTGGTGGTGGGGGGGGTGGTGGTGGGGTGTGGTGGTGTGGTGTGGTGTGGTGGTGGGGGTGGTGGTGTGTGGTGGTGGTGGGGGGTTGGTGTGGGGGGTTGGTGTGGTGGTTGTTGTTGTGGTGGTGGTTGTGGTGGTGGTGGTGATGGTGGTTGTTGTAGTTGTGGTGTGGTGGTGGTGGTGGGGGTGGTGGGGTGATGGTGGTTGTTTGTGTGATGGTGGTTGTTGGGTTGGTGTGGGTGGGGTGGTGGTTTGGGGGTGGGGGGTGGTGGTGGTGGTGGTGGTGTGGTGGTTGGGGGGGGGTGGTGTGGTGGGTATGGGGGTGATGGGGGGTGGTGGTGGTGGTGGTGTGGTGATGGTGAGGGGGTGGGTTTTGGGGGGGGTGGTGGTGGTGGTGGTGGGGGGTGTGGTGGTGGTGTGGTGGTGGGGGTGGGGGTGGGGGGTGGGTGTGGTGGTGTGGTGGGGTGGGGGTGGTGGGGGGGATGGGGATGGTGATGGGGTGGTGGTGGTGGTGGTGGGGGTGGGGTGGGGTGCTGGGTGGTGGGGGTGTGTGGGGGGGGGTGGTGTTTGGTGATGGTGTGTAGTGGTGGTGATGGGGGTGGGGTGTGGTGGTGGTGTTTGGGGGTGGTGGTGGTGGTGTGGTGAGGTGTGGTGGGTGGTGGTGGGGGTGGTGGTGGTGGTGTGGTGGGTGGGGGGTGGTGTGGTAGTGGTGGGGTGGGGGGGGGTGGGGGTGGGGGGGTAGTGGGATGGTGGTGAGGGGGGTGGGGGTGGTGGTGGTGTAGGGGGTGGGGTGGGGTGGTGGTGGTGGTTTTTGGGTGGTGGTGGTGGGGGTAGTGGTGGTGTGGTGGGGGTGGAGGGGGGGTGGGTGGGGGTAGTGATGGTGGGTGGGGGTGGTGGGGGTGGTGGTATGGTGGGTGGGGGTGGGGGTGTGGTGGGGGTGGGTTTTGTGGTGGTGGGGGTGGTGGTGGCGATGGGGGTGTGGTGGTGGTGGTGGTGGGGGTGATGGTGGGGTGGGGATGGGGGTGGTGGTGGTGGGGTGGTGTGGTGGTATGGGGGGTGGGGGTGGGGGTGGTAAGGTGGTGGTGGGGGGTTTGGGGGTGGTGGGGGGGTGGTGGTGGTGGGATGGGGTGTGGTATGGTGGTATGGTGGTGGTGGGGTGGGGTTTGGGGGTATGGTGGGTGGTGGTAAGGTGGTGGTGGTGGTGGTTTGGTGGTTGGTGGTGGTTGGGGGTGGGGGTGGTGGTGGTTGGGTGGTGGGGGTGGGTGGTGGTATTTTATAATTGTTAAAGCGAAACAAGCCCAAGCTCCCTTTTGCTCGCTTGGAAACTCCTGTCTGTACCCCGGTGAAATGGCTATTTAACACCTCACAACACCCTAACCCCTATATAACACCTGGGTATCCCCAAATACACCTATAACGGCATTAGAAAACGAGTTTAGTGGTTTTAAAGAAGGCCTAAAACAACAGAGTGTCTGAATATCCTCGGCCAGACATGTTATTTTGGGGCTATGGCGAATATTATATTTCCCAAAACACTAATCACTATTTCCCTCTGCACTAATGTCGCCAGGCACAAACTTTTTTTACGAATTTTAGCATAAAAAGCTAAAAACTTGCTTCGTCGCTTGCCCAAAAAGTTTTAAAAGACGAATATAAACCCTTTTTGGGCCAAATTCTTTCCCTTTTCGCCTGTATCCTGTGCTCCCACAAAAGTAGCCACAAGAAGAAGAGAAGAGGAAACATTTAAAGCCTATAACACCGATTTCGGCTGAAATAGGTGTCCAGCTCGCTTCGCCGTTTGGACAATTTTATATTATATAATATAATATATATATAAAAATATATTTAAAATAAAATAAAAATTTTTAAAATTATTAATATATATATTTAAACCCAAACTACTTAATTTCTTAACTGCAATCCCCTTCATCAAATTTTGCGCCCTAACTCCTTCCCCCCTTTTGCTTCACGAATCTTTCTCTTCCGATTTTTATTTTTTTTTTTTTTTGCATATATGTGAAACCGTAAAGTGAAGAAGTGCTTGAGGAGTTTATTCTTATATTATGGAAAGAAGGAAATATAATAGTTTTTGTCTGGGTTTCTGTCATATGCACAAGGCGGTCTACAAATTGCTCTTCTTTGCTAAGCTTTTTTCATTTTCTCTAAATATTTTCTCTATTTTCTCGAATACATGCAAACAGTCATCATGAAGAAATAAATTCATTTTTGGGCTAAAATGGTTTGAAGAATTTTGTTTATTACTATGCAGTGCCGTGAACAATTAATCCCAAAAGCTATGCAGAAGGGCCCCGGTTTGCACTGCCCATGTCTGACGTACCAGCACTAACATGTAAGCCAATACCCTTTGCTCGTATTACTATTTCCAAAAACAGGTTTTAAAGTTTCCCCCTTGACACTGTATCCAGTAAAATAGTTTTCCACTATCTGTTTGCACCTTGTAGTAATTCCCCTAGCATGAAGACAAGTGCATGAGTTGCTGTCCCACTGTGTTCAGAAAGTGTTACGTCACCCCTCAAACAGCTTGACGATCGGTCAAGGAGCCCCGCTGGAATGCACATTTCATCTAAAATTAAGAAACACTCCCTCTCTTCTGATTTCATTGCAGTAACCTTTATTTGTAAAACTGAAAATACTTCTTCTAATATACCGGGTTCCATACTAACAAACTCAAGTCTTTCCTCAGTGACCGAAGGGAAGGTAGGGGCTGCTTTTGTTGCAAAAGCAAATTATAATCTGTGTTGACGCACAAGCAAACCTCAGCTGAAGGCCCTTCTTAACTGTCTCATTTGACCACTTCAGTCCTCTGCTATTACCCCCCTGACTGCCCGACCGAGACTAGCAGCTGGTCCTTGTTAAAGACCATTGACATGCTATTTCTAAAGCTGTCTTTTCCTTTACCGTAGATAACACTAAAGTCGCCAGGACAACTTTTTTTTTTAATTCTATTTACAGACGTGTGTGGCGTTAATACTTACATTTCTACACCCATGTTTTCAGGAAAGTTAGAAGGGGCTATCTGGAGAGTCTGTGTCATTTTGGTCTTCATCTGTGTCATTTTTATGGCTATAAATAAAACAAATTACAAAAATTAAACCGAGTGGCGACGTTTTAACGGGACTACACTAAGGGGACTACAGAGTTGGGGGAAGGGGTTTAGCGGAGTGGTTAGCGTCTCCGACTGGCGTTCTCGGTGACCCGAGTTCGATCTCAAAGCCCCGAAGAAGAAAACCCCGAAGAAACCAAAAGCCTTTCTGCACCCGTCGAGTGGCCTAAGAACACCCACATGCCCTGCCCATCAACTCTACCTTCGATTGCGAGTGCATCGGAGGACACAGGAGGGCGGCATGAGCCTCTAATCACAGGCGTCACTATAAAAATCCCGCCTGCGCCAAAACGGGCGAGGACAACCATCAGAGCCCTCAAGTGAACCTCCAGAGCCTACCATCTGAGTCCTGGATCACCAACTGCCTACAGGCGCTATAGGCACACATGTAAAAAAAAAAAAAAAGAAAAAAAAAAAGGTCGCCATCAAGTGTTTACGTACTGAGTGTTCTCCAGCCTTCGTCGTCGCCCGAAAAAAAAACGCGTAGCGAAATTTGAAACCGTATATAAATTGCAGATACAAAGCATAAAAAAACGCTGAAAACAGGATAGATTTTACAGTCATGATATAAATACTGTGTATCATCTTCAGGTGGCACATACCACAGCAGTAGTGATGCTATAATTCGTAATATTTGGCGGCTGGCGACATTATTGCAGCTGGCGACTATACTGTTATATACGGTAAGGCTTGACATTTTTTCTTTCTTTCTTTCTTTTTCTTTTCTTTACAACCTTTTCTCTGATATGTTTTATCGTCCTCATAAGTGCTGCTTCCCGTAACTCTCCAATAGGGTTTATAGCAACATCATATCCAAAATTTATATCATATTCATTATCAAGAGTCAAAACCAGAGTCAAGTACACATCGATGAAGAACAGCACGTACGAGTAGTTTGTATCACTGAGGGGAAGGGGAGAGCGAGAGGCAGAGTAGCTTCATAGATGCAAACATGGCGCCTTGGAGTCACGTGACCTGAACTTGACCAATCATGCGCGACCTTATTTGTCGGAGCTTGGGGCCAAACTCTCCCTATCTACGGCTCTGGGGCCCCACACACACACACACACACACACACACACCACCACACACACACACACACAAAACAAAACACACACACACACACACACACACAGCCACACACATACACACACACCCACACGATGGTTAAGTGCATAGCGCGCTGGCCTACCATACTTTTGGTAGCCGGTTCGAATCCTCACTGCTCCCGGGATTTTTTACTGACGATTTGGGCGGTTACTATCCCCTTGAGCAAAGGAAGGAATGAGTGTGGTGTAGGGGGTCCAGCATTACCCAAAGATCTGATTACCAAATAATGAGCTCCCAAGCATTACTAAAAACTCAGCATTACCCAAAGATGAGGTTACCAGATTACCAAATAATGAGCTCCAAGCTCGCACCGGGCGGGTGAAACTGGCGATCGTGAGTCCCATTCGCGTGAACAAGATCATGGGTGAATAACACAACACACACAACACACACACACAAAAGAGAGAGAGAGAGAGAGAGAGGAGAGAGAGGAGAGAGAGAGGGAGAGAGAGAGAGGGGGGAGAAGGGGAGAGAGAGGAGAGAGAGAGAGAGAGAGAGAGAGAAAATTTTTTGAGGAGAGAAAACCCCGGGAAGGGAGGAGTTAACCCCCTTGTGTACTTTTGGTTAAAAAAAAAAAAAAAAAAATTAA
>JACEEZ010019399.1:0-17500 GCA_016584305.1 Chionoecetes opilio
GGAGCAAAGGAAGGGGAAGGGGGAAAAGGAGGGGGGGGGGGGGGAGGTGGCGTGAGGATAAAAGGGGGGGGGAAGGAGGGGGGGAGGGGGGGGGGATGGGGGAGGAGGGGAGGGGAGGAGTGGAGGGGGAAAAAGGAAGGGGGGGGGGGGAGGAGGGGGGAGGAAGGAGGGGGGAGGAAAAGGGGAAGGAAAAAATGGGGAAAAGGGGGGGGAAGGAGGAAGGTGGGGAGGGATTTGGGAGATAGAAAGGGGGAGGGAAAACTTGGGGGGAGAAAGGAAAAAGGAAGGGGGGGGGGGAAAATTTTGGGAGAAGAGGGGGAGGAAGGGGGGGTGGGTAAGGAGGAGGTGTTACCAAAGGCGGAAGAAAGGGAAGAGGAGGGGAAGAGGAAAAGGGGGGGCGAGGTGTGGCAGGTGTGGGTGGGTGGAGAAATGTGGCAACAGCCTTCCGTAGACTGTCTAATTCCCCGGGAGCTGTCATGATTCTTTTTAAAGATCATTGTACAGTGCGAGGGTTTCTTCTTGCTTTTTTGACAAGACACAAAGTCTACAGGCTGTGGGGTTTTATGAAAATTTTGGTGCGAACTTCCCCCTTTGAGCAAAGGGGGAGGGGGAGGAGGAGGAGGGAAGGGGGCTTGGGGTTACAGTGGAAGGAAGGAAGGAAGGAATATAAAAGTTGTTTCAGAGTTCGCCTTTGCTGAGATCAAATGACTCCCCAAAACTTTTTCCGTGTCAATGTTTTTCATTACCTGCCCATCCCCTCCTCCTCCCCTCCTCCTCCTCCTCCCCCCTCCTCCCCCTCCTCCTCCTCCCCCCTTCCCCCCCCCCCCCCTCCTTTTCCCCCCCCCCCCTTGCTCTCTTTCCCTTTTTTCTCTTGCCCCCCTCTCTCTCTTCTCTTTTTTTCTTTCTCTTCTCTTTCCCCCTCCTTTCTCTTTTCCCCTTTCTTTTTCTTTTCCCTTTTTCCTCTCTCTCTCTCTCCCCTCTCTCTCTTCTCCCTCTCTCCTCTTCTCTTTTCTTCCCCCTCTTCTCTCTCTTCTCTCCCACCTCTCCCTTCCTCTTCCCCCCTACAAACCCCATACCCTGCCAAAACTTTCTCTTCACCTGTACCCCTGCCACCCTGCCCACCCCGTACGTTTCCCCATCATGGTGCTAATCATGTTTCCCCAGAGGATTGTCCCCATTCCAAACCCCAACACCTCTCTCTCTCTCTCTCTCTCTTTTTCTCTCTCTCTCTCTCTCTTTTCTCTCCCCCCCTTCTTTTCTCTCTCTCTCTGAGGGGGGTTTTTCCTCTATTTAAATATTTTTGTTTCCCTTTGGGTTTTTCCCTTCCTTATTATTTCCCTCTGTCCTTTCTCACCTCTTTGTCTTCTCTCTTGTCCTCTCTTCTCCTCTTTGTCACCTCTCTTGTCTTCTCTTCTCCTCTTTGTCTTCTCTTCTCCTCTTTGTCTCCTCTCTTTTCTCCTCTCTGTCTCTTCTCTTGTCTCCTCTTTGTCTCCTCTCATTTCTCATCTCTGTCTCTTCTCATTTCTCATCTCTGTCTCTTCTCTTTTCTCCTCTTTGTCTCCTCTTTCTTTTTTTTTCCCCTTTTTTTCTTTTTCTCCTCTTTGTCCCCTTCTTTTGTCCCCCCCTTTGTTCCTCTCGTCCCTCTTTTTTCCCTCCTCTTTTTCCCCTTCTCTTTCCCCTTCTTGTCTCCTCTTGTTCTCCTCTTTTTTTTCCCTTTTTCCCCCCTTTTTGCCCTCCTCTCTTTTCTCCTTTTTGGTTTTCCCCTTGCCCCTCTTTGTCTCCTCTCTTTTCTCCTCTCTGTCTTCTCTTGTCTTTTCTCTGTCTCCTCTCTGTCTCCTCTCTTTGTCTTCTCTCTTCTCCTCTCTTGTCTCCTCTATTTGTCTTCACTTGTCTTCTCTTGTCTTCTCTTGTCTCCTCTCTTTATCTCCTCTCTTTATCTCCTCTCTTGTCTCCTCTATTTGTCTTCTCTCTTCCCTTTTGTTTTCTATTTTCTTAGTCTTGTTTTCGTTCCATTCACCGTCTCGTCCTGTCTTTACTTCTTCTATCTTCCTCTTTTCCATTACTTTATCCTCCTTCTTTCTCTCTCTCCTCTCTTTCCTCTCCCATTCCTTCCTTCCTCACATTTTCTCGTTTTCCTCTCCTTTCTATCTTTTCTCTACCTTTTTTCTCTTTTATTTTCCAAACCCTTTCCCTTTTTTCCTTCCTTTTTTCTTTCCCCCTTTTTCATCTTCTTTGTTTCTTTGTTAAAACCCTTTTTTCATTTTTTTCTCGTCAATAAATTTTCCCGGGCTTTTTATTTGACCTTTGATTTATTTCTTTTCATTTTATTTTTCTTAGCCTTGCCCCCGGGGTTTTTTTTTTTGCCTTTTTTTTCTTTTTTTCATTTTTTTTTGGGCCCTTTTTCCCGTGCTTGTCCCCATAATTTTTTTCCCGTCCTTTCTTATTTTTTGCCTCCTGTTTTTCTCTTCCTGTTTCCTCATAACCTTCCATTCATCCATCTAGAGGAAAAATGGCGAGGAGGAGGAGGAGGAAGGAGGAAAGGAAAGGGGGAGGGGGAGGAGGAAAAAGGTTGGAGGAAAGGGGGGCAGGAAAAGGGGGGGAGGAGGAAAAGGAAGGGGGAGTTTGGGGGGAGGGAGGAAAGGGGGCAGGGGGGAGGAGGAGGCAGGGGGAGGAGGAAAGGGAGGAGGAGGAGGAGGAGGGAGGAAAGGGGGGAGGGGGAGGAGGGGGAGGAAGAGGAAGGGGGGGGGAAGGGGGGGAGGGGGGAGGAGGGAGGAGGAAAGGAAGAGGAGGAGGGGGAGGCCGGAAAACATAAAAGGGTTTATATTTAGAAAGGGAAAGGGGGTTTAAGGGAAGGAAAAAAAAGTTTGAGCCAAAAGGAAAATATGAAAAAGAAGGAGGGGGGAAAGGAAAAGGGAAAAAAATGGCAGGGAAGGAAAAAAATCTCCTAAACCCCCCCTTCCCCCCCCCCTTCCTTTTCCCCCCCTTCCCCCTTCCCTTCCCCCCCTCTTCCCCTCCCCTTTCCCTTTCCCCTTCCCTTTCCCCCCCCTCCCTTTCCCCCCCATCCCCTCCTCCTCCCCCCTCGCTCCCCCATGCATGGGTTTTAATCAAATTCCAGCGTAAGTTTTTCCCCCCCTTCCCTTTCCCTTTTCCCGTTAAAAACTGATGGGAGGGCTGGTATTCTCCCCCCTTTTTCCCGGGGAGGAGGGGGGGAAGGGGGAAAACATAGGAAAACATAGAATAAAAGCCCCCAAAAGGAGACCTATTTGGACCATAACTAAAGGGGATCTGCTTTTGGGGTATACCCTATACCGACTATCAAATACATGGGGAAAAAAAGGACAGTTGGGGAAAAAAAAGGGGATCCATGTCCCTAAAAAGTAGGAAAAATGGAAAAAGGCTTTTTTGTTTGTTTTAAAAATGAATAGGAAATAATTGAATTTTTGCTAAACCCACAACTACCACTAGCACTAATCGATTCCGGGGGGGGGCTATAAATAAAATTCCCGGGGGAAAGGGGGAGTTTTCAATACCCCATTAGGTTTTTCAGGGGGCGCGTCAAGTCCCGTTTTTTAAAAGAGTTATTGTGCCCCGGCCCTTTGACAACTTTGCGGGTAAAATTTTTTTTCCCCGATTCCCCGGGCCTTTACATTGAAATAAATTTTTTACGGGAATCTGTGCTGCAACGTTTTACCCCCTTTAGTTTTTTGACCCGTTTGTTTTCTTTTTTTTGTTTTTAAAAACCCTGAAAGGAAAAAGCTTCCCAAAAGGTTTTTTTTTTTTATTTAATTGGCCCTCCAAAAATTTTTTAAAAAGGATCTTTTAAAAGGGGTTTTTTATCAAGTCCCCACGGATTCTAAAGATCCCCTTTTAAAGGAAAAAATTAAGTTTTTCCGGCAGGGCTTCCCTTTATAAAATGAATTTCGCCCGAGGGTGGAATTTTGTTTGGGGTTTCTTTCTTTGCAAAGATTTCCCAAATTTGGTTGTCTTTTACGCAACCCAAGGGGGACCAGAATTGAACGGCATAATTTTAAAAATTTTGGGGCCCTAACCCAAAAAACCCTGTATAAAATTTTTTGTCATTACTTCGTAGGTTTTTTGTTCAAAGTTTCGTTTAAAAAGACCCCCCAAAACATATTGCCCTTTTTTCTGGGGGCTAGGCTGCGGACTGGGTTTTTTTCTTACTGATGATGACACCTAAATCCCCTTTTTCCCGCTGTACTTCAGGTTTTAAAATTTTTTTGCATTTGATTTGTTTATTTGAGGTTATGTTGCCTATATGCTTTTCTTTTCATTTTTCGGGAAATTTGCATTTTTTTAAAAAACCCTTTTTTCACTCCAATCTTTTTTGGGGGGTTTGGTTTCGAGGGTCCTTTTTTAAAGAGTTTTTGGGAAATTTTTTCTCTATATTGCTTTTTTTCCGAGGAGGGGGGGAAAGGAAATTTTATAGGGTTACATAGGAAAAAAACGACACCCCGGGGGACCTATTGGTCCAGACGGGGTATCTGCTAAAATACAATACTACTAACTATTTAACTACTTTGTAAAAAAAAACGTTGGAAAATGAACCCCCCTCCCCAAAGAAGATAGGAACAGGAAGTTTCGTTTTGTGCAGAAAGATAGGGTATGAAATATCTAACACAACTAAACCCCTTTCCAAATACCAAATAACGATCCGGGGGACTTTAAAATGAATTCGCAGGGCACTATCAAAACCCCTTTAAATTTACAGTGCGCGTCGTCTGTTTTTAAATGTAGTTATTTTGAAAAGGGGGAAAGAGGAGGAAGGAGGGTCTTAAAAGCACAGGGGATTTTAGAGGGAAGGATTTTTGGAGAGAGAGAGAGAAGGGGAGAGAGAGAGAGAGAGAGAGGAGAGAGAGGAGAGAGAGAGAGGAGAGAGAAAAGAAAGAGAAGGGGGAGGAGAAGGAGAGGGGAAGAGAGAGAGAGGGGAGAGAAGGGGAGAGAATTGTAATTGGGCCTTATTAGTAAAAAACTGTACTATTTTCCTCTCCTCCCCCTCCTCGCCCCCTCCTCCCCCTTTCCCCCTCCTCCTCCCCCTCCTCCTCCCCCTCCCCCTCCTCCTTTCCCCTCCTCCTGCTCCTCCTTTTCCTCCTCCTATTAATCCTTTTTTAAACCTCCTCCCCCCCCTCCTTTTTCACCCTTCCCCTCTTCCCCTACGGGCCCCTCTCTCTTTCCTTTTTCCCCTTCCCTTTTCCCCGTTCCTTTTTTCCCGTTCCTCTCTTTCTCTCTCTCTCTTTTTAACTCATCCCCCCTCCCCTTTTCCCCTTCCCCCCTTCCCCCTCCCTTCCCTCCCCTTTCCCCTCCCCCCCTTCCCCCTCAGTCTTTGGGATCCCTCTTCTCCTTCATCTCTCTCTTTCTCCTTAACCCTGCACATTCTCTCTCCTCTCTTTTTCTCTCTCTCCTCTCTTCCTCTCTCTTCCTTCTTTTCTCTCTCTCCCAATTTTCTCTCTCAATCTCTTTTCTCTTCCTCCTTTCCCGGGATCTCTGTGTTCATATTCACCCTGGTCTTTTTTTCTTCTCCCCTCCCCCCCTACTTTTCCCCCCCCCCTCCCCCTTTCCCCCCATCAACGGGAGAGGGGGGGGAAGGGGGGGGGGAGGGGAGGGGAGGGAAAGGGGAAGGGGGGGGAAGGGAAGGGGGAAAGGGGAAAGGGGGTTGTGGGTTGAAAATAGGACCCCCTACTCAAGACTACAAAATTTTGATTACTGTTTAAGGGGGGGGGGAAAGGGGGGGAAGGGGGGGTCACCCAAAAGGGCCTTTTTTCAGGGATGTTGAGGAGGGGGGGGAAAGGGGGAGGGGGGGGGGGGGGGGAGGGGGGGGGAGGGGAGGAGGAGGAGGGGGGGGATGGGGGAGGGGGAGAGTATTTTGAAAGTGTCTTGGGCTCCATGGGGAACCCTTCCTTGGTTTTTTACTCCAAAGGGTTTTTTTTTTATTTTTTAAATTTGCCGTTGATCCTTTTTTAAATAGGGGGGGGTAGGGGTGCGTGGGGGGGGGGGGAACCTTACACGCGTTTTACCCCCCCCACCCCCCCCACCACCCACTACGCCCCTAAGGACAATCACAACCCCCCCACCCCACCCCCCAAACCCCCCCACCCCCCCCCATTTCCCCATGTCACCTTAACCCCTTCACGCCCGGGTTTTCCTTTTTCTATAAAAAATTTTTTTTGTTTGTGCCATTTTAATTACGAAAAGAAAATAAATATACCAAAAATTTAAATTTGTTTCCCCAAGGATAATAAAAAAAGGGTCATATGTATAAACAGCCCCAAACCGCCCTCCCGGGGGGACTTTTTTTGGGTAGCTCCTTGCGGGGGGGCTATTGGTGGGCCACCTGGTTTTTTTTGGGGTTTTTGCCCACCAAACACGACCCCTCCAGTAGCCCCTTCAGCTTTCCTGAAATCATGGGTGTAGAAATGTATGTATTAACGCCAAAATTTCACATTTACCCCCCAAAACCCCTTCCCCTCCCCATTAAACCCCTCCCCCCCCCCATTAACTCACCCATTTCCCCCTCACCCCCCACCCCTTCATCACCCTTTTCCATCACCAAACACCCATTCAATCACCCTTCCCCTCACCCCCATTATTTCCTTTACCCATCACCCCCCCCCCCATTTCCAAATCACCCATCCCCCACAACCCCCTTTTCCCCATCACCCCACCCATTCACTCACCCATTACCCATCACCCCTACAAACAAGGGTTTCCCCAATTCGCAACCCACTTTTTTCCAAATTTTCGCTAAAAGGGCTAAAAAAAAGAAAAAAAAAAATGACGGGTCATCTCATAAAAAGGGCTAAAAAAACCCTTCCCCCCTCGGCCGGTTTCCAAAAAAAAGTGGCCCCCCCAGGAGGGGGGGTTTTCCCCCACAGGGGGGGGCCCCCTGGAGCGGGCACACACACACACACAACCCCCCAAATTTTTGGGAAAGGGGGGGGAAGGAGGGGGAGGAGGAGGGGGAGGAGGAGGAGGAGGAAGGAGGGAGGGGAGGAGGAGAGGGGGGGAGGGGGGTTAAGGGGGAGGGGGAGGCAGGAGGAGGAGGAAAGGCGGGAGGAGGAGGAGGCAGGAGGGGGAGGGGGCGGGAGGAGGAGAGGAAGGGGGAGGGAAGTTTTGGAGGAGGGGCAGGAAGAGGGGAGGAGGAGGAGGCAGGAGGAAGGAGGAGGAGGAGGAGGGAGGGGGAAAGACATAAAAGATTGAAAAATTTAAAAGGAAAGGGAAATTTAAAGGAAGGAAGAAAAAGTAGAGCAACAAAAAGTATGAATAAAGGAGAGGGGAAAGGAAGTAGTGGAAGGAGAGCATTTCCAAAACCCTTCCCCCCCCCCTTCCTTCCCCTCTCTTCCCCTTCCCTTCCCCTCTTTTTCCCCCCCCTTCCCTTTCCCCCTTCCCTTCCCCTCCCCCCCTTCCCTCCCATCCCCTCCTCCCCCCCCCTCGCCCCCCTATGCAGGTTCTAATCAACCCAGGTAAGTTCCCTCCTTCCCTTCCTTTCTCTTTTAAAGCTGAGTGAGGTCGGTATTTCCGCTGTGGAGGAGGAGGAGGAATACATGGAAATACATGGGAATACGCACCGGAGCCCCATTGGACCAAACAAAGGTATCTGCGAGCTACATATAGACTATAAACTACATGTAGAGGACAGTTGGAAAAGGGAACCATGTCCCAAAAAAGTGGGAACAGGAAGTTCGTATTTAAGAATGATGGAATAATATGCTAACTACAACTACCATAGCACTAATCGACCCCGGGGGACATAAAAAAAATTCGCAGGGCAGACAAACCCTTTAGTTTACAGTGCGCGTCAAGTCGTTTTAAATGAGTTATTGTGCTGGCTTCGAAAAACTTTGCGGGTAATTTGTTCCACGATCAACGACTCTGACATTGAAAAAATTTTTTAGGGGAGATCTGTGCTGCAACTTTGACCGTTTAGTTTTAGACCGTTTTTTTCTTGTTGTACGTGAGGGAAAAAGCCGAAGGTTTTTTTGTTTAAGGGATCAAATTTTTAAGGATCTTTAAGGTTTCTATCAAGTCCCCACGGATTCACGACCCTTTTAAGGGGAAAAACTTTAAATTTTTCCGCAGTTTTCTTCAAAAGATGAATTTCGCAGAGAGGGAATTAGTTTGTTGTGTTTTTGAAATGTTTCCAATTTGCTTTCTTTTACGCAACAAGGGCGCCCAGAATTGAACGGCATATTCCCAAGTGGGCCTAAAAAAGGAGTGTATAATTGTGTATTACTTCGATTTTAGTTCAAATTTTCTTTTATAAACCCAACACATATTCCCTTTTTTATGGGCTAGGGGGAGGGTTTTCAGTTACTGATGATGACACCAAATCCTTTTCCTGCTGTACTTCATTTTAACGATTTTTTTTTCATTGATAGTTTTATTTTAGGTTTTGTGCCTATAGATTACTTTTCATTTTCGGAATTGCATTTTAATAACCCTTTACACTCCAACTGTGTTTGTCGAGATCCTTTGTAAAGAGTTCGCAGTTTTCTTATATTGCTTTTCCCAGGAGGAGAAAGGTTTTATAGGTTACATAGGAATAACGACACCCGGAGACCTATTGGTCCATGACGAGGGTATCTGCTAAAATACATATACTAACTATCAATACTTGTAAGAAAACGTTGGAAAATGATACCCTGTCCCAAAGAAATAGGAACAGGAAATTTCGTAGTGCAAAAGATGGGTATGAAATATCTAAACAACTACCCCTACCCCTACACTAACGATCCGGGGGACTAAATATGAATTCGCAGGGGACTATAAAACCCTTTAAATTTACAGTGCGCGTCGTCTGTTTTTAAAAGAGTTTTTGTGAGGGGAAAGGGAGGAGGAAGGGTCTTAAAAGCCAGGGATTTTAGAGGGAAGGATTTTAGGAGGGGGAGAGAGAGAAGAGAGAGAGAGAGAGGAAGAGGAGAGAGGGGAGGGGGGGAGAGAGAGAGAGGAGAGAGAGAGAAAGAGAAGGAGAGGAGAAGGAGAGAGAAGAGAGAGAGAGAGAGGGGAAAAGAGGAAAAATTGTAATTGACCTTATTAGTAAATACGACTATTTTCCTCCCCCCCTCCCCCGCCCTTCCTCCTCCCCCTCCTCCTCCTCTCCTCCCCTCCCCTTCCTCCTCCTTCCCCCCTCCGCTCCTCCCTTTTCCTCCTCCTATGTAATCCTATTAAAACCTCCTCCCCCCCTCCTTTATCACCCCTTCCCCCCTCTTTCCCCCACGCCTCTCCTCTTTCCTTTCCCCTTTCCCTTTTCCCCAGTTCCTTTTCCGTTCCTCTCTTTCTCTCTCTCTTTAACTCATCCCCTCCCCTCCCCTCTCCCTTTCCCTCTCCCTTTCCCTCCCCTTTCCCCTCCCTTCCTCAGTCTTTGCATCCCTCTTCCCTTCATCTTCTCTTTCTCCTTAACATGCAATTCTCTCTCCCCCTCTCTTCTCTCTCCCCTCTTTTCCCCCTTCCTTTCTCTCCTCTCCCTCTCTCTCTCTCTCTCTCTCTTCTTCCTGCATCTCTGTGTTTATATTCCCATGGTCTTTTTTTTTTCTTCCCTCCCCCCCCCTTCCCCTCCCCCCCCCCCTTCCCCCTTTTCAACGGGCAGAGGGGGGGGGGGGGGGAGGGGAGGGGAGGGAAAGGGGAAGGGGGGGAAAGGGGAAAGGGGAAAGGGGGGGGGGTTTGGGTAGAACTTTGGACCCCCTACTCAAGATACAATTTTGATTTCTGTAAGGGACGGGGAAGGGGGGGAAGGGGGAAAAAGGGGTTTTTAAAAGGGGGGGGGGGNATAGTTTGATGTTATTTTGATCGACTTATAAAGGAATATGTGAGCGTGTGTGTGTGTGTGTGTGTGTGTGTGTGTGTGTGTGTGTGTGTGTGTGTGTGTGTGTGTGTGTGTTGTGTGGTGTGTGGGGTGGTGTGTGTGTGTGTGTGTGTTCCTCATGAAGAGAGAGAGAGAGAGAGGAGAGAGAGAGAGAGAGAGAGAGAGAGAGAGAGAGAGAGAGAGAGAGAGAGAGAGAGAGAGAGAGAGAGAGAGAGAGAGAGAGAGAGAGAGAGAGAGAGAGAGAGAGAGAGAGAGAGAGAGTCACTCCTACCCTAACTAAACATCTATTACATATCACATTAATACAGGCAACGCAAATGTACTCAATAAATAAATGTAATAATAATAATAATGGTGATGCGTTACAATACCTTCAAGGATGAATTATTATATCAACAATTACTACTACTATTTACCTGATTATTATTACTATTCATTACGATTTATTTTATATTACTATTACTATTACTATTACTATTACTATTACTATTACTTTTACTATTATCATTATATCATTATGTATGTTATATATTATTACATATATAACAGTTTGGCTAAATAAATGTATAAATCTAAAAAATAAATCTTATCTTGGTTCAATAGTGTGCTGCCGGCTCCTTATCCCTTGGTGGTGGTGATGCACTACTACTACTATTACCGCTGCCACCAATATAATCCCCACTACCACCCCGTCAAGTGCTCTCAAGTGTTTACCTCAGCGTCTTTCCTTCAATCCCGCTCAGGTGACACGCGACCCCGCCGAGGGAGGAGGAGGAGGAGGAGGAGGAGGAGGAGAGGAGGAGGAGGAGGAGGAGGAGGAGGAGGAGGAGGAGGAGGAGGAGGAGGAGGAGGATAAATACATAGGAATGCATAGGAATAACAGACACCAGGAAACCTATTGGTCTATAACGAGGGTATCTGTTGTACTACTTACTACTAACTATCAAACTACATGTAAGATGACAGTTGGAAAATGATACCATGTCCCTAAAGAAGATAGGAACATGGAAGTTTCGTAGTGAAGAATGATAGGATATGAAGTATGCTAACTACAACTACCACTACCACTAATCGATCCGGGGGACTATAATATAAATTCGCAGGGCAATATCAAAACCCATTTACTTTACAGTGCGCGTCAAGTCTGTTTTTAAATGTAGTTATTGTGCTGGCTTCGACAACATTTGCTGGTAACTTGTTCCATCGATCAACAACTCTAACATTGAAATAATTTTTACGGAGATCTGTGATGAAACGCTGACCATTCAGTTTTAGACCGTTGTTTCTTGCTGTCACTTGAGGAGAAAGCTCGAATAGGTTCTCTTGATTAATGATATCAAATCCTTTTAGGATCTTAAAGGTTTCTATCAAGTCCCCACGGATTATACGATCATTTAAACAAAACATATTAAGTTTCCGCAGTCTCTCTTCATAAGATGAATTTCGCAGAGATGGAATTAGTTTGGTTGCTCTTCTTTGAACTGATTCAGAAGGAGGAGGAGGATTACAAAGGATTACAAAGTTAACACAAACATCAACAGACCATTAGGTCCTTACATGGCTGTTTGATTTAACAACAATACACTAACTAGATAATAAGAGAGAAAGGATAGGAAAGTAGAAGGCTCCTCCCCACCCATCCATCCCTCCAGTCGAAGCTGGCCGGAAATGAAGTGAGACCATGCAGTATAGAAAAACTGCATGGAATTTGTGAGGAAAGTTGAAAGCTGTAATCTATGGCTAACTACTACTATGTTTGTGGGGGTAGGTTTAGTGCTTGATAGATAAGTCATGTTATGTGTGTTTTGTAATGGTGGGAACACAGTGTGGAGGTTCAAGGGTGGTGCGGCAGCCTTGCCTGGCGCTTTCTTGGGAGGCAGCAGTCAATCAGGCCCCAGCTCCGTTAATCCACAAAGGATTGTGTACTTCCATGTAGGACGCCGCCACACTATTAATGCCCACCTGCAGCAGTGACCCTGGTACCTTAAATCCCGATGGTGGTCACTAACTGTCAGGACCCTTGCTGATCCACAGCCCGTCACAGGACGAGTGGTAGAGGTAACCTAACTCGGGGCTATCTGAGGAGGAGGAGGGAGGAGGAGGAGGAGGAGGAGGAGGAGGAGGAGGAGGAGGAGGAGGAGGAGTGGGGGTAGGAGGAGGAGGAGGAAGATTAAAGGGGAGGAGATGAGGAGGGAGGAGGAGGAGGAGGAGGAGGAGGAGGAGGAGAGGAGAAAGAGGAGGAAGAGGGAGGAGTTGCTGTGTCTCTAGTTAAGGATAAATGTTGATCAAGTCTGTGGTTTTCTCCCTGTTTTCTGTCATTTCAATTTTGTTCCTTCATTTATTCCTTTTATCTGTATTTCCACAGTGGTCTCTCTGGTCCTCTTGATTCTGCTACCTATCACCCCTTCTCACCCCCTCCTCTTCCCTCAACTCATCACTTCCCCTACACACACACCCACTCAACACCCCCCCCACCACTTCACACACACACCACACACACACACACACACACACACACACACACACACACACACACACACACACACACACCTGTCATGGCACAACTGTCACCTCACAAACACAACTGTACCATTCGGGAGCGATCTTGAACCCTCGACAGGAAAGGAGGCGAGGGGGGAGGGTGGAGGTGACTAAATTGAGGGGGGAATGGTGTGGTGGTGCGGAAGATGATATTATGGTCACAATTAACTCAATATTTACACTAAGAGACTATTTACAGAAGGAATCCAGGGCTCACGATGTTTACATAAGAAACATAAGAAAATAAGGAAGCTACAAGAGGCCGTGAGACCTACACGAGGTAGTTCCTGTTACTTAACACTACCTACATCCACCTTTCATCCCCAGCCATGAATTTAGATTGTTGTTTCGACTACATGAGATGTTTAGATTGCTTTGTAATACTAAAAATATAGACACTGGCGTTGTGAGTCTTTAAGCAAGAAGGAATTGAGAGAGAGAGAGAGAGAGAGAGAGAGAGAGAGAGAGAGAGAGAGAGAGAGAGAGAGAGAGAGAGAGAGAGAGAGAGAGAGAGAGAGAGAGAGAGAGAGAGAGAGAGAGGAGAGGAGAAGAGGAGAGAGAGAGAGAGCGAGAGGGGAGAGAGAGAGAGAGAGAGAGAGAGAGAGAGAGAGAGAGAGAGAGAGAGAGAGAGACACGCCACGGAAACAAATGAGTTTTCCGCGATGCATTCCATGAAATTTACTGTAAAGTCCGTGAAATTAATTAGTCTTCTGTAAAGTAGTATAAGCAAATGCTGTTGATTTAAATTAAGACTCGATTCATTGGTGCTAACAAATAATAGAGTACTCAAGTGCATCGGTTTTGATAGTAAAGGAGGAAAGATGGAAGAGGCGAAGGGAAGGGATGGGATGGGATGGGATGGGATGGGATGGGATGGGATGGGAAGGAAAGGGAAGGGAAGGAGGAAGGGAAGGGAAGGGAAGGGAAGGGAAGGAAAGTAAGGGAAGGGAATGGAATGGAAGGGAAGGGAAGGGAAGGGAAAGTAAGGGAAGGGAAGGGATGGGAAGGAAAGGGAAGGGAAGGGAATGGAAGGGAAGGGAATGGAATGGAAAGGAAGGGAAGTGAAAGTACGGAGGAAGGGAAGGGAAGGGAAGGGAAGGGAAGGGCAGGGCAGGGAAGGGAAGGGTATTAGGGTACTGGTTAAATATTATATGTATGTGTATAATCTATACTAAAGCAGGATGTCTGAGTGTCTGTGTGTCTTCTACCGGCGCCTGTCGGTCTGAGGCAATACCACCTTTTGATGACATTGTGCTGAACCAAGTAGCCACGCCATCCCATATGATGATGACGTGGATAGCCAGCCTGGTGTTTGGAAAGCAACACGTGATGGTGATCGCGCTCTACAGGCCTGAAAGACATGGACGCCGGAAGCTGTGAGGTTCCGGTCAATCTCCTTATATGCGGCCGACGGAGCGGGGAGCGGAAGAGAACGACAGGAGACGCCATTCCGAGCGCTCCGAGACAAGGGCACCTTCAAGAGGGTCTGTGTGTACTCACCTGAGGGTGTGAGAGTACCTTGTCACGTAAATAGTTGTTCAGGCCCTGTCTATTAGACATTATTTTCAATGGCCGTTACTTAACGAATCGCGTGACATTACTATTGTAAAAACTTCACAAGTGTACATATATATATCATTATATATTGTTAATAGTATATTTTCTTACTCGAATCCTTTGGCACTAAAAAAACTTATAAATTACTTAAAGAACCGCTCGACCACGATTAGCCCAATACCACCTGATATCACTTCATTGATGTGTACCTCTGGGCAACGAACACAGTGACCTGCCTTTCAAGAGGGCATCATCAGGCAATCAGCCTTACAGGTCAGTAACCTGTATCTACATGGTGTGATCCCGTTACCTGTAAAATAACCTTACTAAAAAGGGTAACAAGGGAAGGGAAGGGAAGGGAAGGGAAGGGAAAGTAAGGGAAGGAAGGAAAGGGAAGGAAGGGAAGGGCAAGTAAGGGAAGGGAAGGAAAGGGAAGGGAAGGGCAAGTAAGGGAAGGGAAAGGAAGGGAAGGAAAGATAAGGGAAGGGAAGGAAGGGAAGGCCTTGTTGTAAAGGAGAAAAAAAACAATAATAAAAAATGAGAAAAAGGAGTAAATATTAATTGCTATATATTACTGCAAAGAGAAAGGAAGGAAATGGGAAAGAAGGAACACATAGAACAGGGAAGGAATGTCACTGTAGAGTCTCTGTAGAATGTCACTGTAGAATGTCACTGTAGAGTCTCTGTAGAATGTCACCGTAGAATGTCACTGTAGAATGTCACTGTAGTCTCTGTAGAATGTCACTGTAGAAGTCCTGTAGAGTCTGAGAATGTCTTTGTAGAATGTCACTGTAGAGTCTCTGTAGAATGTCACTGTAGAATGTCACTGTAGAATGTCACTGTAGAGTCTCTGTAGAATGTCACTGTAGAGTCTGTAGAATGTCTGTAGAATGTCACTGTAGAATGTCACTGTAGAATGTCACTGTAAAGTCTCTGTAGAATGTCACTGTAGAATGTCACTAGAATGTCACTGTAGAGTCTCTGTAGAATGTCACTGTAGAATGTCACTGTAGAGTCTCTGTAGAATGTCACTGTAGAATGTCACTGTAGAGTCTCTGTAGAATGTCACTGTAGAATGTCACTGTAGAATGTCACTGTAGAGTCTCTGTAGAATGTCACTGTAGAATGTCACTGTAGAGTCTCTGTAGAATGCCACTGTAGAATGTCACTGTAGAATGTCACTGTAGATCGTAGAAAAGGAAAATAAAAGGGAAAAAAGGAATAAAGGAAATTTAAGAAAAAATGTACAAAAAAACGGGAAAAAGAGAGAGAGGAGAAATAAGAAAAAAAAATTGTAGCTTCATAGTTTTACCATAATGAGACATAGATGAGAGTGTGTTAGGAGGGCATGGGGGTGATGAGCAATGGGGGGGGAATACCCATCCCTTCATGAGGCAGGAGGGTATACATGACAGGTCTCATCGTACTTCATTGAGGTTGTGAGGCAAGGGCGAGGCGAGGGATCGAGGAAAGAGTGATATGATAACAAGGCAGAGTTTTGCTTGTCAATGCTTGGTATTAATGGAAACAAGGGATGGGTGACGGACAGTGCATTACTACTACTATTATTACCACTATAACTACCACTACTACTATTGTTCATACTTCTACTACTACTACTACTACTACTACTACTACTACTACTACTACTACTACTACTTATGCTGCTACTACTAATACCACTACTACTATTACTGCTGCTACTACTACCACATACGACTACTACTACCACATAGTACTACTACCACTTACTACTACTTCTATTGCTTCTACTACCACTCTTACTATTACTACTACTACCACTCCTACTACTACTACTACTACCACTCTTACTACTACCACTCCTACTATTACTACTACTACCACTCCTACTATTACTACTACTACCACTCCTACTACTACTACTACTACCACTCCTACTACTACTACTACTACCACTCCTACTACTACTACTACCATCACAATTTTAACTACTACTACATTTTATTGCGAATATTCATAACAACGAGAGAAAAATTCCTGGGCCAAAATTATTATAAAAACTTCATATGAAAATATACGCAGGGCAAAGTTCAGACGATCAAAGGATAGAAAAGCTAAACAGATAAAAATATATAGCAGTGAATTAAATGACTAAAAAATATTAACTTCGCCTCAAACACACACACACACACACACACACAGTTTTTCTTCAGAACTTAAAGAACTAATTAAGTTTTGTCAAGTCTTACTTTCTTGACTACAGCGAGAGAGAGAGAGAGAGAGAGAGAGAGAGAGAGAGAGAGAGAGAGAGAGAGAGAGAGAGAGAGAGAGAGAGAGAGAGAGAGAGAGAGAGAGAGAGAGAGAGAGAGAGAGAGAGAGAGAGAGAGAGAAGAGAGAGAGAGAGAGAGAGGAGAGAGAGAGAGAGAGAGAGAGAGAGAGAGAGAAGAGAGAGAGAGAGAGAGAGAGAGAGAGAGATGCTACTAAACCCTACTTATAACACTTGTAGAATGAAAGTGAGACAAAAACGATAAAAGAGTGATAATTTGATGTAGTACAATGAGTAAGACAAGGATAAGATAAAGATAGGATAAAAGGAAGATATAGAGAGAATAAAAGATAAGGTAGAAGAAATAAAAAAATAAAAAAATAAAGAAATAAAAATAAATAAATGAAAAGACAAGACCGATAATAAAGATAATGACATAGATGTAGACAAGAAAGATCAATGCAGATAATGATAGTGATACATGTGAAGAAACTGAATCTAATCACCTAATCATTTATACTAATCTTCCCAATCATGAGTAGTGGAGGGAATGCCAATCAGAGTGGCGGTAATGAGTGAGTGTTTGGAGGGAGTGAGGGAGGGCAGGGAGGGAAGGGAGGGAAGGGAGGGAAGGAAGGAAGGGAGGGAAGGAGGGAAGGAAGGGAAGGAAGGAAGGAAGGAAGGAAGCGAGGGGAAGGGAGGGAACATGACAATCTGAGGAGCATCATGGCAAAGTTGTGATGTTGCTTGCAATACTCTGGAGGCGGTGATGAGGGTAGTGCATTAGTGGTGGTGGTGGAAGAAAGAAAATAACTAGAATACACAGGGTCTGAAAAAAGGTAACAAAATACCTAACCCTAACCTAGTAGCGCATCCATAGTGCTGATTGCACCGTGAGACTGAATCGGGGCCTATTACCTGCATAGTCCGTCAGCGACAACTTCGGCTATATGGGCATGTGGCACGCTACCCTGAAACCGATCCTTCCCATCGGGTTGTATACGCGCGTGGTGACCCCCAGGAGTGGCGTCCTAGGGTGGGCGAGGCGACGCGCCCCCCGGCGTATGCCCCCAATGATTGATTGATTGATAACCTAGTAGTGGTAATGGCGGTGGTGGTTGTGAAAGTAGTATTGGTTCCCCTTGTGTCCCAGATTTTATATTGTAAAGGAAAGATCTGGGCGTGAAGGGGTTAAGGACCGAATCGACTCTTTATTTACACTAAGACACTATTTACAGAAGGAATCAAGCGGTTCACGTGTTTAAATAGCTTTGTAATACTAAAAATATACACACTGGCGTTGTGAGTCTTTAAGCAAGAAGGAATTGAGTGAGTGA
>JACEEZ010019399.1:20000-35000 GCA_016584305.1 Chionoecetes opilio
ACATCAATCAATCTTTCGAGGCTTGATGATGGGAATGGCATTGAAGAAACACTAAAAGCGGCACAAGGCCAAGTGGCACGACTCATGTAGGCTCCTCTACAACAGAACAAAAACTACAGCGTCCCAGAGAAGCGTAAGAAACCCCCAGAAGATGCTGCTGATGACTCTGCTGATAGCTCAAAGAAGTTCACCCGAAAAGAGTGCTGGTAAGAAAAGTGTTTCCCGCCGAAACATGCTTCTTCTGTGACAAACCTGCACCAGATGGGGAGTCTTTGACTCGAAAAGCATCAAAATTTGGGCTTGATATCAATGTCAGGAAGGCTGCAATGACATTGCAGGACAAATCCCTACTGGCCAAACTGAGTGCAGGAGACTTGATTGCACAAGAAGCCCGGTACCATCTGCCATGCTTGCTCTCTTTGTACAACAGAGCTAGAGAAACAAAAACATATGAAGAGTCTGGTGTGGACAAAATGAATCATGGCCTGCATTTGCTGAGCTGGTATCTATATTGAAGATACTCGTGTAACGCGAGAAATTACATTAATAGGGGAAGAGATGAAATAACACATAAGTATCAATAAGCTAACGAGGAATTTTCCTCCACGCCTCATTCCTGAATCACTGGTTAGGCTTATATTTTAAGCCAGTAGTAATTAAACACGTAGCGAAACGAGGTGAGAACGGGGATTGTAGGTTAGGATAATTTTAGAAGCAGCTCGACGTTCATTGAGTTAAGTCGCCTGTGGGGAGGTGATATTCTCGCCCTTGGTAAAGGGTCCCAAGGTAGGATGCTGTTGGCGGACCAGGGGGCCCAAGCGCTCACAAATTAGCAGAGGGGGCAACTACAACATGTCACAGCCAGCCGTGTGAGGACAAAGGGGGAAAGAAGGAAATAGAAAAATAAGTGAGAGGGAAAACAGTTGGAAGTGGGATAGACTACGTATACATTATATTAGGATGACGACTTGAGCATTACGCATGCGTATCGTTGAAGTGGAAAACAGTGCGACTGAAGTTACAGAGATAGTAAACTAGATTAGGATGACGACTTGAGCATTACATGTGCGTATCGTTAATGTGGTGACAGTGCAACCGAAGTTACCAAAGATAGTAAACTATATTAGGATAACGACTTGAGCATTTCGCGTGCGTATCGCTGGGAGGGAAGGAAGACTTCATATTAAGATAACTTGTGAATGTATAATAATTACCAAGTGAGACAGTAAAGAGTTAAATATATTATAATTAGAAATATATTAACGCGTTGTCATTCGGTTTCCAACCAGTCCTTACATATTTTCTTAAATCTTTTATTTTTGTTCATTCATATATTTTTCCCCACTTAATATGGGTGGTGGCAGCGGAGTAACCAGGACTGTAGAGTACACTCCCAAGGTGGGCACTACATAATGGTAACAAAGGTGTAGATGGTCAAAATGACCACTACACTCGCATGGACAGTCTAGTTGCACCCATCTTCAAACTCAGCGACCTGGTCGATCTGTACACAACAAGGCTAGAACAACTTGGAACTGATGTTGCAGGACGCGTCCACTCCACTGACCTCAAAAAGAGAGTACTGGCCTACTTTCCAGACATGGAAGCTCACAAGCAAGGCCGAGATGTAGTCCTCATTTCACACGAAGATGTTGGACAAGCACTGAGGAAAGCATGTGAGCATGATGCTGATGGTGATGCTGTTCATCTTGCCAGGGCTGCGAACATAGTGAGGAGAGACATGTTCAAGATGAAAAACCAGTTGGTGGTTCCTTTAAAACCCCAACAGCCAGGAAGATTCTGTCCAGTGTCTCTGTTAGCGTTAGTTGCTATGGTGTTGAATGGGCCACACATCAAGGCACAGTCAAGCTCTTCAACAATGCCCCAGCCAGTGCTCACGATTTCCCAGCTACTGATGTCCAACAGCTTTGGTACGACGTGGGGGAGAATCAGCAGGCCCCATGTACAACAAGGCACAACCAAGAAAGGGAAACACCTCTGCCCATCTACTTGGGTGTGATGGTCCACACGAAGACTCGCAAGCGTGAACTGGTGGACCGTTTGTATGATCTGGGACTGAGTATTTCCTATGACCGGGTGCTGGCCATCTCAACTGAGCTTGGCGACAAGATCTGCCATTACTACAAGATGGAGAAAGAAAGTTTGTCCTCCTGAGCTGAAAGGTGGTCTCTTCACGACTGCTGCAATTGATAACATTGACCACAACCCCAGCTCAGCCAGTGCGCACGACTCATTCCATGGAACTGGAATATCGCTGTTCCAAAACCCAGACAACGACTTCAGTGGAGCTTCCCGGGCTGTTGCCCACACCCATCGTGATGCTGCTGGTGCCAAGAAGATGTCAGCATCTCTCCCGAGACCTACACCAATGTACCTCCTGTTGCTCTTCCAAGGCATCACCCACCGGTGCCAAAGCAAGAAGGTCCAAACCGAGCAGACTGTCAGCTCATACCTCAAGCCTTGCGGAAGGAATATCGGTAGGTTTCACATTATTCATTAAACATTATCCCACTTTATTTACAAATCAAGCACAAATTACCACATGTACATACATTTACATGTTTAAATAATTGTTATTTTCTGCTTTATAGCTGGCTGGAGCACCTGAAGCAGGTGGTGGACTCTGACACCCTGAAGGAGGATGAGATGATCTCCTGGGCTGCATACCATACAAGCCAGCAAGCAGCACGACCACCGGAAGACATGAATGTGGCTCTCACGTCCTTGCTACCCCTTTTCCTTTCCATGACGAGGCAAAATCCGTAGCCATGATCCGCCACTCGATGGACATCGTGAAGACGGCAGTTGATGTCCTGAACCCTGGCCAGATCCCAGTCCTCACATGTGACCAGCCACTCTACACTCTGGCAAAGCAGATCCAATGGAGCTGGCCTACAAGTTATGGCGAGGATCGATTCGTAGTGATGTTTGGTGGCCTACACATCGAGATGGCGTCCCTCAAGGTCCTTGGAGATCTTCTGGAGGGCAGCGGCTGGACAGGAGCACTCGTTCAGGCCGGGGTTGCTACCAGTGGAACAGCAGATTCGTTTCTAAAAGCATCCCACGTGACACGCACAAGACGGGCTCACCAAGTCACAGCCAGTAGCCTGTATCTACTTCAGCAGAGTGCCTACAGGGAGTACATCCAGACCTTGGAAGATGCAAGTAAAGTGGTGCCATTTGAAGACTGGTGTGATGCAAGGTCTGATGCATGTCCTCAATTCCAATTCTGGTACTTCATCCTGCAGCTGGAGCTGGCTGTGATGGTATACGTGAGAGCGATACGTGAAGCCGACTTCCTGCTCTACATAGAGGCCCTGTCTAAGATCGTCCCTTGGTTCTTCGCCCTGGACCATACACACTACTCGAGATGGGTGCCGATCCACCTACGAGACATGGTGTCACTAAAGCAGCTCCATCCCGATGTCTATGCTGAGTTTCTGAAGGGGAACTTTGTCGTCAAGAAGTCAAAGCGTGCATTCTCTGCTGTTGCTATTGACCAGGCCCATGAGCAGAACAATGCTTCCGTGAAGGGAGACGGCGGTGCTGTGGGCCTGACGGAGAACCCTGCAGCTCTTCGTCGCTGGATGGTATCTGGTCCCGAGATGGCTCGTTTAATTCAGGAATTCGAGGGATCAACCGAGAAGAGGCAGGACACAGATGGACGTCACCATGAACAGAAGAGACATGCACAGATGGCATTTGCACAAGATGTGCGATCACTGAGCCGAGCCATGGAAGAGATGGGGAACCCGTTCGCTGAATACAGCAGTGATCTTGTCCTGAACAGCAGAGACGTTGTGAACACACCAGTGGCAGACACAGTGCGGCAGATGGAGAAACTTGGACTCGAGCAGTATGAGACATATGTTGAAGAGAGGCTTGTGAACCAGACAGTGCCTATCACAGATCCCATCAAGCGGAACAACCTCCATCTTTTCAGCCGCCCACCAGTCAGAGAGAAGTCAAGGAAACAGCTACAGATGTCATCCCTGAAGAACGACTGTTCGCTCTTCTCCAGGCTGTACATTGCCTCCCAGATACGCCATGGTGATTTGGAAGAGTTCTTTCAGCACGAAAACCAGGCCTGTCCACCGTCTCTGTCTCAGATGGGTGGCCTGAGAACTGGAACCAAGTCTGACTTGATGCCCTGCCTGGAAAACCTTGTTCCAGTGAAAGAGGATCTCTCCACCCCCAGAGTACAGGTCAACATCCTGGATGGTGCTGCCATCATCAACATGCTGCGACCAGGGACTGCAAAGACATTCCAAGGTTATGCCACTGATGTCTTCGTGCCGTATGTCACATCCCAGCTTCAGCATGTAGACAGACTAGACATTGTCTGGGATCTGTACATGGCAGACAGCTTGAAGGCGGACACTCGCAGCAAGAGAGGAAAGGGAGTTAGGAGACGAGTCGAGCCATCAAGTGCAGTTCCTGGAAACTGGCAAGAGTTTCTCCGCATCAACGACAACAAGACGGAGCTGTTCTCCTTCCTGGCTTCTAACGTGGCAGACATTGACACCAACAAACATCTCATCACCACACAAGGCACTGGCGTTCTTTGCTCCAATCGCCAGGACGTGTCAGCTCTAGTGCCATGCACGCATGAGGAGGCTGACACTCGTATCCTCCTGCACCTACAGGATGCCGTACAACAGGGGTACAGCAAAGTGTCAATACGCACAGTTGCAGACGTGGTAGTCCTGGCCATAGCATCAGCCAATCGCCTCAACATCTCTGAACTGTGGATTGCCTTTGGAGCTGGGAAGAGCTTCAGGTTCATCGCTGCTCATGAGATCGCCAAAGCTCTTGGTCCTGACCGATGTGTGGCCTTGCCGATGTTCCATGCCTTCACTGGATGTGACACGGTGTACTGTTTTGGCGGCAGGGGCAAGAAGACTGCATGGGACACCTGGACCACCTATGGAGACGTCACACCAGCGTTCTGCGCCTTGGGTGCCATGCCAGACCCACGTGCCATTGACGAGTGGATGCAACCACTGTAGCGATTTGTGGTCCTGCTGTACGATCGCACCAGCACAGAGGAGGGTGTGAACCAGGCAAGGAAACAGCTGTTCAGCAAGAAAGGCAGAGCTATTGATGGTCTGTCTCCTACACAGGCTGCACTCATCCAACACACCAAGAGAGCTGTCTACCAGGCTGGTCACTGTTGGGCCCAAATGATGACCCCTGCTCCTGAGCTTCCGTCACCAAGTGAATGGGGCTGGAACAAGAAGCCTGGTGGTGGATGGAGTATAACCTGAACGACCCTACCAGAAGCATCAGAAGCTTGCAGGGAACTCTTGCGATGTGGCTGCAAGAACGGCTGCAGAGGACGCTGCAAATGCCAGAAGGCGGCTCTTCAGTGTACAGCTCTTTGTCAGTGCGGTGGACAGTGCTCTGAGTGACGCGGCTCACAGAGAACAGTTCATTAGTTTGGACACAATTTCCATCCTATTGACTTGCAATTAGACTATAATAAGCTATTGTGTGTACTCTGCTACCTACAAAAACAGAAGACATAATTTTGGGTTGTTGACGCACTTGACGAAGTGGTCCTGATTTCAAAATCGTAACATGACGTAAAAATTATAATTCTTATTTTTAGCTCAAACTAGTAATTATTGCATTTCAACTGTTATGTGGACAGTACAATTACTGATGTATGATTTATAATACAAAGGAAAAACATTCCCACCCCTAGAATTGATTTAACCTACAATATCAAAGAATTTCAAATAAGTGATGGCGGCCATCTTGAAAATGGCCGCCATTTTTGTCACAGGTCGAATCTGAGATGGCCCTAAATCTACAAATCACCACTGAGGCATAGTCTACCTGCGGACCAAATTCCATGCTTGTTTCATCAAACCCACAATACTTTCACCTATCTGCAGTACTATAAGACAAGGATAAGATAAAGATAGGATAAAAGGAGGATATAGAGAGAATAAAAGATAAGGTAGAAGAAATAAATAAATAAAAAAAGAAAGAAATAAAAATAAATAAATAAAAAAGATAAGACCGATAATAAAGATAATGACATAGATGTAGACAAGAAAGATCAATGCAGATAAATGATAGTGATACATGTGAAGAAAATGAATCTAATCACCTAATCATTTATACTAATCTTCCCAATCATGAGTAGTGGAGGGAATGCCAATCAGAGTGGCGGTAATGAGTGAGTGTTTGGATGGAGTGAGGGAGGGAAGGGAGGGAAGGGAGGGAAGGAAGGAAGGGAGGGAAGGAGGGAAGGAAGGGAAGGAAGGAGGGAAGGGAGGAAGAGAAGGAGGAAGTGCAGGAGGGAGAGGGAATGGAGGAGGGAAGGAAGGGAGGGAGGGAAGGAGATAGGAAGCAGGGAGGGGAGAGGAAAGGAGGGAAGGAAGGGAGGGAAGGAAGGAGGGAAGGAGGGAAGGGGGGAAGGAGGGAAGGGGGAAGGAGGGAAAGAAGGAGGGAAGGAAATGAGTGAGGTGCATGATAGGAGGGAAGGGAGGGAAGGAAGGAGGAAGGGAAGGGAAGGAGGGAAGGAAGGGAGGGAAGGGCATGACAGGAGGGAGGGAGGGAGAGAAGGAGGAAGGGAAGGGAAGGGAGTGGGGTGTATTATAGGAGGGAAGGAAGGGAAGGGAGGGAACATGACAACCTGATGAGCAACACGGCAAAGTTGTGGTGTTGCTTGATATACTCTGGAGGCGGTGATGAGGGAGTGCATTAGTGGTGGTGGCGGTGGTGGTGGTGGTGGTGGTGATGAGGAAGTCCTGTGTAGCTAGGGCAAAAAGTGACAAAAATCAGGTCGTCGAAAAATATAAGGATAATTGTAAGATAAATAGAAAGAAAATGAAAGACACGACAAACTTGCTTGAGTGAGTTCTAATAATGTGTGTTTCTCATGTTTTTGGTATTAAGGGAAGGGAAAGAATGTGGAAAGGAGAGAATGAAGGGAAGAGTGAGGTAGGGAGAGAAGGAAGGGAAGAGTGAGGAAGGAAAGAAGGAGGTAGAGAGAAGGAAAGAAAGAGTGTGGAAGAGGAGGAAAGGAAGAGTGTGGAAGAGGAGGAAAGGAAGAATGAGGTAGAGAGAAGGGAAAAAAAGAGGGAGGAAGGGAGGGAAGGAAAGGAAGGTGGTATAGTGGTGGTAGTAGCAGTTGTTGTGAAAGTAGTAGTGGTTCCCCATGTTTCCTAGGAACCCATTTATCCACCAACAAATCCGTAATGCAGGAGGATCAACTGACGCCTATAACAAGCGGGACTCGAACCCTGAACACTGTAGTAGCGGTGAGAGTCATTAACCACTACACCACCAACCATCACTATATATACCTTTACCTTCCCCCCCCCCCCCCCCCCCACGACCATGGAGAGAGAGAGAGAGAGAGAGGAGAGAGAGAGAGAGAGAGAGAGAGAGAGAGAGAGAAGAGAGAGAGAGAGAGAGAGAGAGAGAGAGAGAGAGAGAGAGAGAGAGAGAGAGAGAGAGAGAGAGAGAGAGAGAGAGAGAGAGAGAGAGAGAAGAGAGAATAATGATCAAAATTCACCCCATCTTCCACAAGTTTTGATGGAAAGCAGTGAGAGGGAGGAAGAAGGGCGTCTTGAGGAGGAGGAGGAGGAGGAGGAGGAGGAAGAAGAGGACGAGGGAAGGACAGAACAGAGGCAAGATAACAAGAGAAGGATGGATGGATATAGGATGGAACAGAGAAGGAGAGAGGCAGATAATATAGTTGTAATTTTGCATGAGGAAGGGCAAAGGGAGGGGGGAGGGAAGGGGGGGGGGCGTGGTAGTGGTAGTGGTGGTGAAGGTACGTCGCCCCCCATGCTTCCCTCCCCATACCCTGCCCCCCATCGCCCCTCCCCATTTACCCCCATCGCCCTCCCCGTGCCCCCCCCACCCCCCCGGTCCAGCCCCATAACTCGCCCCATTTGTTTCCAGACTGTCACGGCGCAAACACATATTTTTACCCGCGAGCCAATTTAAGAGAGAAGTTTTAGGCATGAAATATACCGAATTATTAAATGTGTTATTGGTTAGGCGGGGTTTATGTGGCGTGTGTGTGTGTGTGTGTGTGTGTGTGTGTGTGTGTGTGTGTGTGTGGGGGGGGGGTGATGGTAGGTACTCACACACACACACACACACACACACACACACACACACACACACACACACACACACACACACACACACACACACACACACTGCCAAACTTAAAATAATCGTCCAGACCATTTCATCATTCCTGATTTAATGCAGTCAAAATATAGCCATGATCGAGTATGTCAACAATATGTTGTCACTTTTTGCATCCAGTCACCCGTTTTTAAATGATCCGCATTCAAAATCTGTAAATTCCCCGAGCTCTCAAAACACAACTGGCGGACAGCAGACGACGTACCACGGCTCGGCGACGTCACACAAGTGAGCTTCCCAGCCCTGCCTGATACAAATACACGGAGACCGGAGAAAAATGTAGTACTTGGGGAATTTTGGGTGTTTCTGATATATTTTTTTTGCGATATGGCATATACTTGCATCCTTCATGGGTACAGCAAGAAAGCTGTGCCTTTGCAGAGAGCTTAGCACCCATTTCTGACCTATTTGACCATGATAATGTCTGTGCAGCGCCTGGCAGTGGCGGGTGAGAGGAGCGCGGTGTGAAGCACATTGTCTAGCCGCGCTCCTCTCACCCGCCACTGCCAGGCGCTGCACAGACATTATCATGGTCAAATAGGTCAGAAATGGGTGCTAAGCTCTCTGCAAAGGCACAGCTTTCTTGCTGTATCCATGAAGGATGCAAGTATATGCCACATCGCAAAAACAAAATATCAGAAACACCCAAAATTCAACAAGTACTACATTTTTCTCCGAGTCTCCGTGTATTTGTATAGGGCCGGGCTGGGAGGCTCACTCGTGTGACGTCGCCAGCAAGTTTCCCGCAACGGCTGGAATGGGGCTGTTGTTTTTCCCGCGCTTTTTACAAAAGTCATGTTTTTAGGGAAATAAGGCTTGGAAATTAATAATTTTTTGTGGATTAGGTATTTTAAATGATCATTCAACATAATTATGCAAAGAAAAAATGGGTCTGGACGATTGCTTTAACATTTCAATCTTGTAAGTAGATGCAGAAGGTAAAATAATATAATAACGTAAAATAAAAACTTAATGAATGAAATTAAAGGGAAAAAACCAATAATATAAAAATTTGTAAAGTGCTGGATACTGGCAAAAAATAATGATGCCATGTAATACGAAAAAAATCGTATTACTTTTTGAAAATACAGAAACTAAAAATTAATATCAAGATTTATAAGTTGATTTAATTCTACAGAAAGAAACTTAAATGGTATATAGGAGTCTTACGTACCATTATTTGTTTTATTACAGTGATTTAAAAAGACAATGAGAGGAAGAAATGTGAGACAAAGTTACTACGAGACATGAGACAAAATTACTACAAGAGATGAGAGACAAAGTTACTACAAGAGATGGGAGACAAAGTTACTACGAGACATGAGACAAAATTACTACAAGAGATGAGAGACAAAGCTACTACAAGAGATGAGAGACACAAGTTACTACAAGAGATGAGAGACAAAGCTACTACAAGAGATGAGAGACAAAGTTACTACAAGAGATGGGAGACAAAATTACTACAAGAGATGAGAGACAAAGTTACTACAAGAGATGAGAGACAAAGTTACTACAAGAGATGAGACAAAGTTACTACAAGAGATGAGAGACAAAGTTACTACAAGAGATGAGAGACAAAGTTACTACTAGAGATGGGAGACAAAGTTACTACAAGATTTGAGAGACAAAGTTACTACAAGAGATGGGAGACAAAGTTAACACGAGAGATGAGAGACAAAGTTACTGCAAGAGATGAGAGACAAAGTTACTACAAGAGATGGAGACAAAGTTACTACAAGAGATGGGAGACAAAGTTACTACAAGAGTGAGAGACAAAGTTACTACAAGAGATGAGAGACAAAGTTACTACAAGAGATGAGACAAAGTTACTACAAGAGATGGGAGACAAAGTTACTACAAGAGATGGAGACAAAGTTACTACAAGAATGGAGACAAAGTTACTACAAGAGATGGGAGACAAAGTTTACTACGAGAGATGGGAGACAAAGTTACTACGAGAGATGGGAGACAAAGTTACTACAAGGATGAGAGACAAAGTTACTACAAGAGGTGGAGACAAAGTTACTACAAGAGATGAGAGACAAAGTTACTACAAGAGATGAGAGACAAAGTTACTGCAAGAGATGGGAGACAAAGTTACTACAGAGATGAGAGACAAATTTACTACAAGAGATGAGAGACAGTTACTACAAGAGATGAGAGACAAAGTTACTACAAGAGATGGGAACAAAGTTACTAGTACAAGAGATAGGAGACAATTTACTACAAGAGATGAGAGACAAAGTTACTACAAGAGATGAGACAAAGTTACTACAAGAGATGGGAGACAAAGTTACTACAAGAGATGAGAGACAAAGTTACTACAAGAGATGGGAGACAAAGTTACTACAAGAGATGAGAGACAAAGTTACTACGAGAGATGAGAGACAAAGTTACTACAAGAGGTGGGAGACAAAGTTACTACAAAGAGATGGGAGACAAAGTTACTACAAGAGAAAAATTACAAGGATGAAAAAAAAATTAGAAAAAATTTCCAAAAAGGGTGGGAGACAAAGTTCTACAAAGATGGGGAACAAAATTTCTCATGTTTTTGGTATTAAGGGAAGGAAAGAAGTGGAAAGGAGAGAATGAAGGGAAGAGTGAGGTAGGGAGAGAAAGGAAGGGAAGATGAGGAAGGAAAGAAGGAGGTAAGAGAAGGAAGAAAGAGTGTGGAAGAGGAGGAAAGGAAGAGTGTGGAGAGGAGGAAGGAAAATGAGTAGAGAGAAGGAAAAAAAGAGAGGAAGGAGGGAAGGAAAGGAAGGTGGTATAGTGGTGGTAGTAGCAGTGTTGTGAAAGTAGTAGTGGTTCCCCATGTTCCTAGGACCATTATCCACCAACAATCCGTATGCAGGAGGATCAACTGACGCCTATAACAAGCGGGACTCGAACCCTGAACACTGTAGTAGCGGTGAGAGGCATTAACCACTACACCACCAACCATCACTATATATACCTTTACCTTCCCCCCCCCCCCCCCCCACGACCATGGAGAGAGAGAGAGGAGAGAGTTGAGAGAGAGAGAGAGAGGAGAGAGAGAGAGAGAGGAGAGGAGAGGAGAGAAAGAGATGAGAGAGAGAGAGGAGAGAAGGAGAGAGAGATGAGGGGAGAGAGGAGAGAGAGAGAGGAAGAGAGAGAGGAGAGAGATGAGTAATGATCAAATTCACCCATCTTCCACAAGTTTTGATGGAAAGCATGAGGGAGAAGAAGGCGTCTTGAGGAGGAGGAGGAGGAGGAGGAGGGGAAGAAGAGGACGAGGGAAGGACAGAACAGAGGCAGATATACAAGAGAAGGATGGATATATAGGATGGAACAGAGAGGAGAGAGGCGATATATAGTTGTAATTTTGCATGAGGAAGGGCAAGGGAGGGGGGAGGGATAGGGGGGGGGGCGTGGTAGTGGTAGTGGTGGTGAAGGTACGTCGCCCCCCATGCTTCCCTCCCCATAACCCTGCCCCCCATCGCCCCTCCCCATTTACCCCATCGCCTCCCCGTGCCCCCCCCCACCCCCCGTCCAGCCCCATAACTCGCCCCATTTGTTTCCAGACTGTCACGGCGCAAACACATATTTTTACACCGCGAGCCATTAAGAGAGAAGTTTTAGGCATGAAATATACCGAATTATTAAATGTGTTTTGGTTAGGCGGGGTTTATGTGGCGTGTGTGTGTGTGGTGTGTGTGTGTGTGTGGTTGTTGTGTTGTGGGGGGGGTGAGGTAGGTAACTCACAACACACCACACAACACACACACACACACACACACACACACACACACCACACCACCCAACACACACACAGCACGAACTTAAAATAATCGTCCAGACCATTTCATCATTCCTGATTAATGCAAGTCAAAATATAGCCATGATCGAGTATGTCAACAAATATGTTGTCACTTTTTGCATCCAGTCACCCGTTTTTAAATGATCCGCATTCAAAATCTGTAAATTCCCCGAGCTCTCAAACACAACTGGCGGACAGCAGACGACGTACACGGCTCGGCGACGTCACACAGTGAGGCTTCCCAGCCCGCCTGATACAATACACGGAGACCACGGAGAAAAAATGTATACTTGGGGAATTTTGGGTGTTTCTGAATATATTTTTTTTGCGATATGCATATACTTGCATCCTTCATGGTACAGCAAAGAAAGCTGTGCCTTTGCAGAGAGCTAGCACCCATTTCTGACCTATTTGACATGATAATGTCTGTGCAGCGCCTGGCAGTGCGGGTGAGAGGAGCGCGGTTGAAGCACATTGTCTAGCCGCGCTCCTCTCACCCGCCACTGCCAGGCGCTGCACAGACATTATCATGGTCAAATAGGTCAGAATGGGTGCTAAGCTCTCTGCAAAGGCACAGCTTTCTTGCTGTATCCATGAAGGATGCAAGTATATGCCACATCGCAAAAACAAAATATCAGAAACACCCAAATTCAACAATACTACATTTTTCTCCGAGTCTCCGTGATTTGTATAGGGCCGGGTGGGAGCTCACTCGTGTGACGTCGCCAGCAAGTTTCCCGCAACGGCTGGAATGGGGCGTTGTTTTTCCCGCGCTTTTTACAAAATCATGTTTTTAGGGAAATAAGGCTTGGAAATTAATAATTTTTTGTGGATTAGGTATTTTAAATGATCATTCAACAAATTATGCAAAGAAAAAATGGGTCTGGACGATGCTTTAAATTTCAATCTGTGTAAGTAGATGCAGAAGGTAAAATAATATAATAACGTAAAATAAAAACTTAATGAATGAATTAAGGGAAAAAAACCAATAATATAAAAATTTGTAAAGTGCTGGATACTGGCAAAAAATAATGATGCCATGTAATACGAAAAAAAGTCTATACTTTTTGAAATACAGAAACTAAAAATTAATATCAAGATTATAAGTTGATTTAATTCTACAGAAAGAAACTTAAATGTATATAGGAGTCTTACGTACCATTATTTGTTTTATTACAGTGGATTTAAAAAGACATGAGAGGAAGAAATGTGAGACAAAGTTACTACGAGACTGAGACAAAATTACTACAAGAGATGAGAGACAAAGTTACTACAAGAGATGGGAGACAAAGTTACTACGAGACATGAGACAAAATTACTACAAGAGATGAGAGACAAAGCTACTACAAGAGATGAGAGACAAAGTTACTACAAGAGATGAGAGACAAAGCTACTACAAGAGATGAGAGACAAAGTTACTACAAGAGATGGGAGACAAAATTACTACAAGAGATGAGAGACAAAGTTACTACAAAGAGATGAGAGGACAAAAGTTACTACAAGAGATGAGACAAAGTTACTACAAGAGATGAGAGAGTTACAAAGTTAACTACAAGAGATGAGAGACAAAGTTACTACTAGAGATGGGAGACAAAGTTACTACAAGATTTGAGAGACAAAGTTACTACAAGAGATGGGAGACAAAGTTAACACGAGAGATGAGAGACAAAGTTACTGCAAGAGATGAGAGACAAAGTTACTACAAGAGATGGGAGACAAAGTTACTACAAGAGATGGGAGACAAAGTTACTACAAGAGATGAGAGACAAAGTTACTACAAGAGATGAGAGACAAAGTTACTACAAGAGATGAGAGACAAAGTTACTACAAGAGATGGGAGACAAAGTTACTACAAGAGATGGGAGACAAAGTTACTACAAGAGATGGGAGACAAAGTTACTACAAGAGATGGGAGACAAAGTTACTACGAGAGATGGGAGACAAAGTTACTACGAGAGATGGGAGACAAAGTTACTACAAGAGATGAGAGACAAAGTTACTACAAGAGGTGGGAGACAAAGTTACTACAAGAGATGAGAGACAAAGTTACTACAAGAGATGAGAGACAAAGTTACTGCAAGAGATGGGAGACAAAGTTACTACAAGAGATGAGAGACAAATTTACTACAAGAGATGAGAGACAGTTACTACAAGAGATGAGAGACAAAGTTACTACAAGAGATGGGAGACAAAGTTACTAGTACAAGAGATAGGAGACAAATTTACTACAAGAGATGAGAGACAAAGTTACTACAAGAGATGAGACAAAGTTACTACAAGAGATGGGAGACAAAGTTACTACAAGAGATGAGAGACAAAGTTACTACAAGAGATGGGAGACAAAGTTACTACAAGAGATGAGAGACAAAGTTACTACGAGAGATGAGAGACAAAGTTACTACAAGAGGTGGGAGACAAAGTTACTACAAGAGATGGGAGACAAAGTTACTACAAGAGATGGGAGACAAAGTTACTACAAGAGATGAGACAAAGTACTACAAGAGATGAGAGACAAAGTTACTACAAGAGATGGGAGACAAAGTTACTAAAGAGATGAAAGACAAAGTTACTACAAGAGATGAGAGACAAAGTTACTTTAAGAGATGGGAGACAAAGTTACTACAAGAGATGAGAGACAAAGTTACTACAAGAGATGGGAGACAAAGTTACTACAAGAGATGAGAGACAAAGTTACTACAAGAGATGAGAGAACAGTTACTACAAGAGATGAGAGACAAAGTTACTACAAGAGATGGGAGACAAAGTTACTACAAGAGATAGGAGACAAATTTAATACAAGAGATGAGACAAAGTTACTACAAGAGATGAGAGACAAAGTTACTACAAGAGATGGGAGACAAAGTTACTACAAGAGATGAGAGACAAAGTTACTACAAGAGATGGGAGACAAAGTTACTACAAGAGATGAGAGACAAAGTTACTACAAGAGATGGGAGACAAAGTTACTACAAGAGAGAGAGACAAAGTTACTACAGAGATGGGAGACAAGTTACTACAAGAGA
>JACEEZ010019399.1:50000-72500 GCA_016584305.1 Chionoecetes opilio
TCCGAGAAGCATTGGACGCGACGCTTCATCACGCCTGACTAAAGGGTAGAGTTTTGGAATGTATCATGACGGGGGTGAGGTGCAAGCTGACTTATTCCTGCGTACCCTCGCCACCATGCACATGCCACACACACACACACACACACACACACACACACACACACACACGCGCGCGATGGTCAGGTACCGCGCGATGGTCAGGTTGATAACGTTCTGGTCTCTCACTCTGTGGGTAGGCGGTTCGAATCCTCGCGCTCCCGGGGATTTTTCACTTGACAAATTCGGGCGGTTACTGTCCCCCGTGAGCAAGGGGATGGGGGTGTTTGTTGTGTGAGGTCCCAGCATTACCCAAAGATCGGTAATAATGAGCTCCAAGCTCGCACTGAGAGGGTGAAACTGGCGATCGCGAGCCAGCTCGCGTGGACAAGACCATGGGTGAATGACACACGGGGCTGATGTCACGGTAATTAGGTACAGATATCTTTGTCACGGAGGTAAACATGGTGTGTGTGTGTGTGTGTGTTATTCACCACGGTCTTGATCATACTGGACTCGTGATCGCTAGATATCACCCTTTCGGTAGGGAGCTTAAGTGGTCACAGGACCGACAGGGAAGTGGAGCAGCCCCCCCCCCCCACGTAGGGACACACACACACACACCCTCGGTCCGTGGGTGGGCTTACATATCTTAATGGTCCGAGAAGTAACGTAGCGGTATACTTAATGCGGGGAAAATACAACACACGCCTTTAACAACATCTTCACACTGTAAAGGTTGGACAAATTGCGGCAGACTTGAATATACGTGTGGGAAGCCTGGCAAGTCTTGACCTCAGCCAGACAGCAATAGTAACGCAAGGAGCCGAGCAAGCATAGCACTATAACGTTATATCACAAGGAATATCAATGATGCAGATGATGAGCCTATCTGAATACTCTATCTGGTATTAGCGAGGCTGAATGTTGGTGATGTTATTTTTTTGGCTATTTGCCATATATTTGACTTTATATAATTTTGGATTTGGATATCTAATTGTCCACGAAATCACATGAACCAATTAATCACATGAAACTCGTCCCATTACTGACATAGTGGACTTTTTAATAAGATATGGAGTCAGATGATGAAGAAGTGATAAAGACAGACACACGCTATGAATGGTTCAAGGGTTGATAAGGACATGATATATGGAAATACAAGAAAAACACGCATAGACATGACCTGTACATGTAAAGGGTACGGGGCGACCTGAATGACATGTTGAAAGCACGAAGAATTTTAACATAAGTTATACGAAAAGACCTCTTATGGCAATGAGCTCGTTAGGAAAACAGTAAAAGCCTGCAGTTCGAAATGCTCATATACAGGCAAGAAACCCACGCAGTATCGGGTTCATAAATAACGCAGTGGAAGAGAGTTTTATAAGAATGAATGAATGAATGATGTATAAGCTTGACAGATTGAGGTAGTTATTCATGACCTACCTTGTGCTGCCGGACTGCCCTTCAACAGGCCCAGGGGAGGCGGTGGCCGAGTGGTTAGGGCCTGGGAGTGGCGAGCTGTGTTCCGCCAGCCTTCACAGCCCTCCAGTGTGCCTCCAGGGCCTGCCATCCCACCCCTGGAGGAAATAGGAAAAAAGAAAATATATAGATAAAATAAGATAAAATAGAATTACGAAATAAGAAAAAAATAAATAAATAAGAATAAAATGATTTATATTGACATATATAGGCCTGCCATCCTAGCCCTGTGGGGAAATAGGAAAAAAACAAATATATAGATATAATAAGATAAAATAGCATTACGAAATAAGAAAAAAATTTATAAATACGAATAAAATTATATATAAAAAACACCTTGACATTTACTGACATGGTAGTGATCGCCGCGCTGTCAAGGCTATTAAAAATCCAAGTCAGATTTGTCGCAGATATTTTTTCTTTCAGTGAACATTCACGGATATATTAAAAGAAAAAGATTCAGGTAAACATCATTTTAATCGTTCGTATATCGTTAATAATTCGTATTTCCTGCAATGATATGTTCCAATCAACGCCTCGCACCATCATCATCACACTCCTCACCACCACTACCATCATTATCATTACCACCACCACCACTACAATCATTATCATCACCACCATCATTTCATCATCAGAATTACGAACCACCATCACCATGACTATCACTACCTACATGATCCATACCTTCCCTCACCACCACCACCACCACCACCACTACCTCTACAACCACAACCACCATCGCAGTCCCCATCATCACAGACCCGTCACAGTGCCACCGTCACCGTCACAGTGCCACCGTCACCGTCACAGTGCCACCATCACAGTCACAGTGCCACCGTCACCGTCACAGTGCCACCGTAACCGTCACAGTGCCACCCGCCCGTCACCGTAGCTCTGCCGTCACAGTGTCACCCGCCGTCACCGTATCTCCACCGTCACAGTGTCACCCGCCATCACCGTCACAGTGCCACCGTCACTGTGACGGCATGTCATTGGAATGGACTAAGTCGTCAGGTGGTCAATGCGGAGTCTATTGGGGTCTTTAAAAGGAGTCTGGATAAATTCATGGATGGGGATGAAAGGTGGATATAGGTAGAGTTAAGTAACAGGAACTACCTCGTGTAGGTCTCACGGCCTCTTGTAGCTTCCTTACTTTCTTATGTTCTTATGTCACCGTCACAGTGCCACCGTCACCGTCACAGTGCCACCGCGCCGTCACAGTGCCAACGTGGCGTCACAGTGCCACCGTCACCGTCACAGTGCCACCGCGCCGTCACAGTGCCAACGTGGCGTCACAGTGCCACCGTCACCGTCACAGTGCCACCGCGCCGTCACAGTGCCAAAGTGGCGTCACAGTGCCACCGTCACCGTCACAGTGCCACCGTGCCGTCACAGTGCCAACGTGGCGTCACAGTGCCACAGTGCCGTCACAGTGCCACCGTTCCGTCACCGAGCGAGTCTGCCGTCAAGCCTAATGAGGGGACGCTCGGCCCTCGGGGTGACGGATGGCCCGCCGGGGAACTTGAGCCTGCCCCTGGGGTGAAGGGGGGGGGAGGAGAGAGGAGGAGGAGGAGGAGGAGGAGGAGGAGGAGGAGGAGGAGGAGGAGAGGGGAAAAGGGAATATGACTGACGGAAAATCAAATATTTATTCTTGAGAAGACCCTGTGTGTGTGTGTGTGTGTGTGTGTGTGTGTGGTGTGCATGTGTGTGTGTGTGTGTGTGTGTGTGTGTGTGTGTGTGTGTGTGTGTGTGTGTGTGTGTGTGTGTGTGTGTGTGTGTGTGTGTGTTGTGTGTGTGTGTTGTGTGTGTGTGTTGTGTGTGTGTGTGTGTGTGTGTGTGTGGTGTGTGTGTTGTGTGTGTGTGTTGTGTGGTGTGTGTGTGTGTGTGTGTGTGTGTGTGTGTGTGTGTGTGTGTGTGTGTGTGTGTGTGTGTGTGTGTGTTGTGCATGTGTGTGTGTGTGTGTGTGTGTGTGTGTGTGTGTGTGTGTGTGTGTGTGTGTGTGTGTGTGTGTGAGAGGCGGGAAGGCCATGCGGGAGGAGGCAGTTGAGGAAGATGAATATATTAGCTGAGGGATCGCGTGTCCCTGTCCTGCCCTGCCTCCCCGCCCCTTAATGAGGTCCAGACAAACACGCGGCTCTCAGGGTGACGGATGGTTGCCCTGACGAGGCTGGGAGGCTGGCAGGGGACATCAGAGGCAGGACGAGGTATGGGATAGTGGTTGACCCAGGAGGGATGACCAGAGAGTGAGGAGGGAGGGAAGGGAAGGAGGGAGGTAGGGAGGTAGGGAAACAGAGGGAGGGGGTGCGGCATGGAGGCAGGGAGGCAGGGAGAGATGGAATGAGGCAGGGAGGCAGGGAGAGATGGAATGAGGCAGGGAGGCAGGGAGAGATGGAATGAGGCAGGAAGGCAGGGAGAGATGGAATGAGGCAGGGAGGCAGGGAGAGATGGAATGAGGCAGGGAGGCAGGGAGAGATGGAATGAGGCAGGGAGGCAGGGAGATGGAATGAGGCAGGGAGGCAGGGAGAGATGGAATGAGGCAGGGAGAGATGGAATGAGGCAGGGAGGCAGGGAGAGATGGAATGAGGCAGGGAGGCAGGGAGGAGGAACGTATAGGGTCAGTTGATCAGTTTAGAACCCCTGTAGATCTTTTCTGCCTCAACCCCTGCCACTGCCTGCCTCAAACCCTGACACTGCCTGCCTCAACCCCTGCCACTGCCTCCCTGCCTCAACCACCGCCACTGCCTGCCTCAACCCCTGCCACTGCCTGCCTCAACCCCTGCCACTGCCTGCCACTGCCTGCCACTGCCTGCCTCAACCCTGCCACTGCCTGCCACTGCCTGCCTCAACCCCTGCCACTGCCTGCCTCAACCTCTGCCACTGCCTGCCACTGCCTGCCTCAACCCCTGCCACTGCCTGCCTCAACCTCTGCCACTGCCTGCCTCAACCCCTGCCACTGCCTGCCTCAACCCCTGCCACTGCCTGCTTCAACCCCTGCCACTGCCTGTCTGCCTCAACCCCTACCACTGCCTGCCTCAACCTCTGCCACTGTCTGCCTCAACCCCTGCCACTGCCTGCCTCAACCCCTGCCACTGCCTGCCTCAACCTCTGCCACTGCCTGCCTGCCTCAACCCCTGCCACTGCTTGCCTCAACCCCTGCCACAGCCTGCCTCATCCTCTGCCACTGCCTGTCACTGCCTGCCTCAACCCTGCCACTGCTTGCCTCAACCCCTGCCACTGCCTGCCTTAACCCCTGCCACTGCCTGCCTCAACCTCTGCCACTGCCTGCCACTGCCTGCCTCAACCCCTGCCACTGCCTGCCTCAACCCCTGCCACTGCCTGCTTGCCTCAACCCCTGCCACTGCCTGCCTCAACCTCTGCCACTGCCTGCCTCAACCCCTGCCACTGCTGCTTGCCTCAACCCCTGCCACTGCCTGCCTCAACCTCTGCCACTGCCTGCCTCAACCCCTGCCACTGCCTGCCACTGCCTGCCTCAACCTCTGCCACTGCCTGCCTCAACTCCTGCTACTGCCTGCCTCAAACCCTGTCACTGCCTGCTTCAACCCCTGCCACTGCCTGCCTGTCTCAACCCCTGTCACTACCTGCCTCAACCCCTGCCACCCACTGCCTGCCACTGCCTGCCTCAACCCCTGCCACTGCCTGCCTGCCTCAACCCCTGCCACCCACTGCCTGCCACTGCCTGCCTCAACCACTGCCACTGCCTGCCTCAACCCCTGCCACTGCCTGCCCCAACCCTGCCACTGCTCCTGCCTCAACCCCTGCCACTGCCTGCCCCAACCCTGTACTGCCTACCTCAACCCCTGCCACTGCCTGCCTCAACCCCTGCCACTGCCTGCCTCAACCCCTGCCACTGCCTGCCCCAACCCCTGTACTGCCTGCCTCAACCCCTGCCACTGCCTGCCTGCCTCAACCCCTGCCACCCACTGCCTGCCTCAGCCCCTGCCACTGCCTGCCTCAACCCCTGCCACTGCCTGCCCCAACCCCTGCCACTGTCTGCCTCAACCCCTGCCACTGCCTGCCTCAACCCCTGCCACTGCCTGCCTCAACCCCTGCCACTGCCTGCCTCAACCCCTGCCACTGCCTGCCCCAGCCCCTGCCAGCCTCAACCCCTGCCACTCTGCCTACCTCAACCCCTGCCACTGCCTGCCTCAACCCCTGCCACTGCCTGCCCCAACCCCTGCCACTGCCTGCCTCAACCCCTGCTACTGCCTGCCTCAACCCCTGCCACTGCCTGCCTCAACCCGTCACTGCCTGCCTCAACCCCTGCCACCCACTGCCTGCCTCAACCCCTGCCACCCACTGCCTGCTTCAACCCCTGCCACTGCCTGCCTCAACCCCTGCCACTGCCTGCCTCAACCCCTGCCACTGCCTGCCTCAACCCCTGCCACTGCCTGCTCCAACCCCTGCCACTGCCTGCCTCAACCCCTGCCATTGACTGCCTCAACCCCTGCCACTGCCTGCCCCAACCCCTGCCACTGCCTGCCTCAACCCCTGCCACTGCCTGCCCCAACCCCTGCCACTGCCTGCCTCAACCCCTGCCACTGCCTGCCTCAACCCCTGCCACTGCCTGCCCCAACCCCTGCCACTGCCTGCCCCAACCCCTGCCACTGCCTGCCTCAACCCCTGCCACTGCCTGCCTCAACCCCTGCCACTGCCTGCCCCAACCCCTGCCACTGCCTGCCTCAACCCCTGCCACTGCCTGCCTCAACCCCTGCCACTGCCTGCCTCAACCCCTGCCACTGCCTGCCCCAACCCCTGCCACGGCCTGCCCCAACCCCTGCCACTGCCTGCCTCAATCCCTGCCACTGCCTGCCTCAACCCCTGCCACTGCCTGCCTCAACCCCTGCCACTGCCTGCCTCAACCCCTGCCACTGCCTGCCTCAACCCCTGCCACTGCCTGCCTCAACCCCTGCCACTGCCTGCCTCAACCCCTGCCACTGCCTGCCTCAACCCCTGCCACTGCCTGCCCCAACCCCTGCCACTGCCTGCCCCAACCCCTGCCACTGCCTGCCTCAACCCCCGCCACTGCCTGCCTCAACCCCTGCCACTACCTGCCCCAACCCCTGCCACTGCCTGCCTCAACCCCTGCCACTGCCTGCCTCAACCCCTGCCACTGCCTGCCCCAACCCCTGCCACTGCCTGCCTCAACCCCTGCCACTGCCTGCCTCAACCCCTGCCACTGCCTGCCCCAACCCCTGCCACTGCCTGCCTCAACCCCTGCCACTGCCTGCCTCAACCCCTGCCACTGCCTGCCCCAACCCCTGCCACTGCCTGCCTCAACCCCTGCCACTGCCTGCCCCAACCCCTGCCACTGCCTGCCTCAACCCCCGCCACTGCCTGCCTCAACCCCTGCCACTACCTGCCCCAACCCCTGCCACTGCCTGCCTCAACCCTGCCACTGCCTGCCTCAACCCCTGCCACTGCCTGCCCCAACCCCTGCCACTGCCTGCCTCAACCCCTGCCACTGCCTGCCTCAACCCCTGCCACTGCCTGCCCCAACCCCTGCCACTGCCTGCCCCAACCCCTGCCACTGCCTGCCTCAACCCCTGCCACTGCCTGCCTCAACCCCTGCCACTGCCTGCCTCAACCCCTGCCACTGCCTGCCTCAACCCCTGCCACTGCCTGCCCCAACCCCTGCCACTGCCTGCCTCAACCCCTGCCACTGCCTGCCTCAACCCCTGCCACTGCCTGCCTCAACCCCTGCCACTGCCTGCCTCAACCCCTGCCACTGCCTGCCCCAACCCCTGCCACTGCCTGCCTCAACCCCTGCCACTGCCTGCCTCAACCTCTGCCACTGCCTGCCCCAACCCCTGCCACTACCTGCCCCAACCCCTGCCACTGCCTGCCTCAACCCCTGCCACTACCTGCCCCAACCCCTGCCACTGCCTGCCTCAACCCCTGCCACTACCTGCCTCTATTTTCCTCCATTTTCTTTTTCTCTTCTCTATTTTGGAGTTTTAAATTTCCTTTCCATATTTTGCTTTGTTTCTCTTCCATTTATTCTATTCATATTTTTTTTCATTCTTTTTTCTTTACTGACATACTCCGTGCGACTTTCTGCTCTATTTCTTTATGCATTTTTGGCTTCTCTCTCTCTCTCTCTCTCTCTCTCTCTCTCTCTCTCTCTCTCTCTCTCTCTCTCTCTCTCTCTCTCTCTCTCTCTCTCTCTCTCTCTCTCTCTCTCTCTCTCTCTCTCTTTCTCTCTCTGTGTGTCTGACTGGTAGCCAATTGCCTTATAAACACTTGATAATATAGTGTCTCATGGTTTCCTTAAAGATATAATTACGTCTGCGGGTGTGTTGCCAGGTATGTGTCTGTGTGTGGCTGTGTTCCTTTGTTCTGTGGTTGCTGTGTCTGCGTCCCTCTGTCTGTACCTGTGTGGCTCTGTGACTGTTGTGAGGCTGTGATGGTATTAGTAGCTGTGTGTGTGTGTGTGTGTGTGTGTGTGTGTGTGTGTGTGTGTGTGTGTGTGTGTGTGTGTGTGTGTGTGTGTGTGTGTGTCTGTGTGTCTGTGTGTCTGTGTGTGTCTGTCTGTGTCTGTGTCTGTGTGTGTGTGTGTGTGTGTGTGTGTGTGTGTGTGTGTGTGTGTGTGTGTGTGTGTGTGTGTGTGTGCGCGTGTGTGTGTGTGCGTGCGTGTGTGTGTGCGTGTCTGACCTACCTGACCTAGAATTTGACCTATTTCATCTAATCACAAAGGTAAAAACAGGTGTCAGCTTTAGACACTTTATAATATGGTGAAGAAAATAAATACCTTTGTGTTCTGTGGCAGATGATGAAGAAAAGAGGGATGGCAGAAGATGAAGAAACTGAAAAGAAGAATGACAAGTGATAGATAGATGGATAGAGTCCTTCAATCGATCTTCTGGAAACGGTGGGGAAGAAAAATGAGCGAAGGAGACCGCAAGAATGCCAAAGTTTCTCCTTAGATTGAATACTGGTATGCAGGAAGTGACGAAAAGAGACGCATGGGTGATGGTGCGGTTGGCGTATGAGTGGGTGAGAAAAGAGACCTACGTTCGAATCCCGCTAAAAACCTGTCCTGTTTTGATGAGTACTTAGAGGTTTAAAGTAACATCTATGCCATTTCAGACAACGTAACTTTGGGTGTAACTTTAGTCACGTATACATACAGCACTAGTAAGGGAGAGAGGGGGTCACAAGCCTTAATAGAGAGAAGCATCATTACAATACTAACTTAGAGAGAATGAAGAGAAGAATGAGAGAAAATGAAGATAGGAAGTGAATGGAGTAGGAGATAAGGAAGATCAGAGATAGAGGAGAGGATAAGATAAATTTTCATCCTATCTAGACACTTTGCAAGTACCAACTACAAGGTTATTGACTATACAAAGTGCCGCCACGTCAGCACGAACTAGGCGGACTCGAACCGCTGACCAAATGCACAGGGACGCTGCACATTGCGAACTCATGTCTCTACCAACCTTGCCACCCTGACGGGCTAGAGGAGAGGAGAGAATGCAAGGAACAGGAGGAGGTGAAGGAAGCTTAAGTCGATTTATAAAAGAAAAACTGGAGAGGAAAGGTTAAGCGGAGGAGATCGCAGGAATGGGTGTTGTTGAGTAGCTAAATAGACAGTTTCAACTTGACATATCTAAGTAAAAAAGATCTGATTTGAACAGTTTTGGCATCCCACAACGTCGAGTATGGAGGGAAAACACAAGCCTTGACGAGATACCAAGGTAGCTTCATTACCAAACAGTGAGTGCCCTTACAGCACCGGTAAGGGAATCTTATCAGCCAATTCAGTCAACTATAAACATTTGCTAACTCTTCTCAGTCAACTATATACACTTTCTAAACTTTTCAGTAAACTCAGTCAATTATAAACACTTTCTAAACTTCTCAGTCAACTATAAACACTTTCTAAACTCTTATCAGTCAACTCAGTCAAGCACACACACACGCACGCACACCATCCCAGGCAGGCAGCACCACCAATGCCAGTGTGTGTGTGTGTCTGTGTCTGTGTCTGTGTCTGTGTGTGTGTCTGTGTGGTGTGTGTGTGTGTGTGTGTGTGTGTGTGTGTGTGTGCTTCGCAGGTGTGGTGTCTTTAGTGTAGGTGTAGGGGTTCCGTGTGTGTGTGTGCCTCTCAACGCAACACAGGCAATGGATGCAAACAGGTCTTTTAGTGCTAGCGTGCATAGCGGCCCCAAGTTCTCGTGTTCCCCTCGGCGCCTCGAGTTACCTCACCGCCACTCCCGCCTCATGCTTAACACTCACCGTCTGTCTCAGTTTGTAGACACGCGCACAGCCTATGACTCACGTTTTTATCACAGCTTATGACTCACGCTTTTATCACAGCTTATGACTCACGCTTTTATCACAGCTTATGACTCACGCTTTTATCACAGCTTATGACTCACGCTTTTATCACAGCTTATGACTCACGCTTTTTATCACAGCTTATGACTCACGCTTTTATCAGCTATATCACGCTTTATCCAGCTATGACTCACGCTTTTTATCACAGCTTATGACTCACGCTTTTTATCACAGCTTATGACTCACGCTTTTATCACAGCTATGTACTCACCTTTTTATACAGCTTATGACTCACGCTTTTATCAGCTTATGACTCCGCTTTATCACGCCTAGTAATGCTCACATCTTAATTGGATGAGGCAGGGAGTGTGAGTTTGAGTGAGGCAGGGAGTTGAGCAGGAAGGAGTGAGGCAGGGAAGTAGTGAGGCAGGGAAGGAGTGAAGCAGGGAAGGAGTGAGGCAGGGAAGGAGTGAGGCAGGGGAGTTGTGAGGCAGGGGAGTTGTGAGGCAGGGAAGTAGTGAGGCAGGGGATGTTATGAGGCAGAGAAGGAGTAAGGAAAGCGATGGATGTGGCAGTGGAAGAGTGAGACGAAATGTTTGAGGCAGGGGAGTTGTGAGGCAGGGGGCAGGGTGAGACAGGGGAAGGGTGAGGCAGGTGGCAGGGTGAGGCAGGGGTGTACAGAGAGCATCACCACGCCAATTAAGTGAAGAACCAGCAGCGTGTATAGTGATGCGCTGGTGTCACTTTCCATCACTTTCATCACCATAACTTTCTTACTCACTCTCTCCACCCTTGCCTAGCCTTTCCTTGCATTTCTTTTTCCTTTTACTTTCATAGTCTCTCATATATCCAATTTCCTTTCCCTTCTATCCAAAATTATCCCCCTTTTTTTTCTACTATTTTCTACATTATTTCTCCCTCCATTCCCTCCCTTCCCTTCCCTTCCCCTTAATAACTGGTTAGTGGAAGAGGCATCACTCCCATTCCATTTAAACCCCTCATTTCCCCTTACAACTTCCTTCCCATTCCTTGTTTATTTCCTCCCCTTTCCTTCTCTTCCCATAAACTAACCAAAGGGAAGAGTTGACCAGTCCCTCCCCTTCCCCTTCCACGGCCAAGGGAAGGGGAAGGAAGGAGGGAAGGGGAAGGGAAGGGAAGGGAAGGGAAGGGAAGAGGAAGGGAGGGGAAGGGAAGAGAGGGGAAGGGAAGGGAAGGGAAGAGAAGGAAGGGGAAGGGAAGGGAAGGGAAGAGAAGGGAAGAGAAGGGAGGGGAAGGGAAGGAAGGGGTAAGGAAGGGAAGGTGGAAGGAGGAATGGGAAGGATGGATGGAAGGGAAGGAAGGAAGGGAAGGAGGAACGGAAGGGAAGGAGTGGTAAGGAAGGGAAGAGGAGTGGGAATAGGGAAGAGGAGAAGGGGAAGGGAGGGGAAGGGAAGGGAAGGGAAGGGAAGGGAGGGGAAGCGAAGAGAGGCAATCAAACGCACGTGTCAGTTCAGGAAGATGAAGCGATGTGTTGGAATTTCAGATAACCCGTTCTTCCCTTCTTTCCCTCCCTCCTCTCCTTTTCCTCTCTCCTCTCCTTTTCCTCTCCTCTCCTTTTCTCCTTTTCTCCTCTTCCCTCCTCTTCCTTTCCTCCCTCCTTCCTTTCCTCCTCTTTCCTTTCCTCTCCTCTCCATTCCTTCTATCCTATGTACTCCTTCCCTTCCATACCTCCATCAGTTTCCTACTCTCATTATTCCTTCCCTCCTATCCATTCCTTCCCTCCTATCCATTCCTTCTCCTCCCTCCTCCTTCTTCCTCTCTCTTTTCCCCCTCCTCATCCTTTTCTTCCCTCCTCCTATCCATTCCTTCTCTCCTTCCCTCCCTCCTATCCATTCCTTCTCTCTTTCCCTTCCATACCTCAATCAGTTTCCTCCTCTCTCATTATTCCTTCCTTCCTACTCTTCTTTATTCGATGTTCTGTCTCTCTCTCTTCCCTTCACTTTTCTTACGAGTATTTCTCTCCTCTTCCTCCTCTCCATTTCTTCCTACCATTGTTCCTCAAGTTTCCTTCTTTCTTCCTCCTTTAGTCTCTGTCTTTCATTTTATTCTGCTTCCATTTCTTCCTCTCTACCTCTTCCATTTCCTTGTGAGTATTTCTCTTTTCCCATTTCTTCTCCTCTTCCCTCCTTCCCTCTATTCCTCTCTTTCGTATCTCTCAGTTTCCTCTCTTTCTTCCTTTCTTCTTAATTTTCTTCTCTTTGTATTTTTCCACTCTCCCTCCTTCCTTTCGTTTCTACTATCTTTGCTACTGTTTCTTCTTGCCTTCCCTCCATCTCTTTCTTGCCCTCCAATCTTTTCCTTCCCTTCCCTAGCTCCATTACTTTCCTTCCTTCCTCCTAACTTTTTATTTTCTTCCTACTCCTTTTCATCCTACGTCTCCTCCTCCCACAGTTCCTCTTCCTTCCTCCTTTCTGCCTCACTCCCTCCATTCTTTCCCTTCCGCCTTCCTTTCCTCCCTTCCGTAGCATTGCCATACGGGGGAAAAAAGGAGGAAAAAATACTCGAAATGGAAACAGGGAAAGAAAAAATAAAGGAAAGAAATGACTGACTGACTGACTGACTGACTGACTGACTGTTGTCTGTCTGTCAGTCTGTCTATATCTTTTTATGTATTTCCTTTTGAACCTATAGTGACTGGGAATTTTTTTCGCTCTTAAGAGTTCCAGGTTAGTAGATATACTGCGAATACGGCTGCCCTTGCCAGGCCGCCTCACAACGCCAGGCCGGTGTCGCGTGCCCAGCAGTCTGTGTATGCCGTGTAGTCCACCTTTGTTGACCAACAAAAGAACACGCAATTTGCGCATGCGCGGAGGCGAATGTTTACTAACAAAAGAATACGCGATTTGCGCATGCGCGGAGGCGAATGTTTACTAACAAAGACTTGTTATCAGCAAAAGCATTCGTAGGCGTCCTACGACAACATAGCTGGAGATTTACAGGAAAGTTTATGATGCACGTCAAAATAGTTTTTTTTAAATTAGCAAGATGCTGCATCCCGTAAATGTACTCATGAATCACTGCATAAGGGCTATTTAATGGTCCTTCACTTCACTATTACAAAAGCAGAGCACATTATTTAATTCATGAATGTTTTTCCTATGAAAGAATAAAGCAATATTCCCTCGGACCTCCCCTGCTTGAGAACACTTGTCGGACATTCAGGAACACGCGACAACATGAGTACACGGTACAGTGTTTAATGCGATCCGGCTTTGTTGATCATCAAGTCTTTGTTAGTAAACATTCGCCTCCGCGCATGCCCAGTTCGCGTTTTCTTTTGTTGGTAATCAAAGGTGGACCTCACCGAATACACAGACTGCTGGGCACGTGACACCGGCACCCTTTGCCATCCAGGCTCAGTGCCATTGTACCTCAGTGCCATTATCAAATTTAAGATTTTTTGTTTGAATTTGACATCAAATTCGGATTAAATGATTCCGATTTTTATATGAATATCAACATTGTGTCTGGCAAGGGTCGCCGCCCTGCGGAGGTGGCCGAAGCCTTACCTGACTTCCGGTGAGGGCACGCGGCCGTAAGGGACACCAGACAGCCAGGAAGGCATCCCCGGAACCCCCATTCCCATCTCATCACAGAAAAGGTTGATCTATCAACACACTCATAAAACTATCTGGAAAATTATACACCGTTACATATTATCAATTTATTACAGTAATTATGCAACTTTTAGATAATTCATGATAGCATAAGTGACATATCTATAGGTACAGGCTTGCCCACCCAAGTCCCGGACACCACACACACTGTCTACGCCAAACACCATCGCAACAGTAAGGACGAAACTATATTCTCGGAACTCCACGCGGTTCACACAGGAGACACTGGACACGACCTTCGCACTACAGCTCCTCCTTGGGCGCCTGGAGGTAGCAGTGATCGTGCTCCACTCCCTCTGTCTTGACAGGACGGCTAACTGATGGAGAAAAATAATGCACATAATATCAATATTATGTATATATCTTATGTGTGTGTGTGTGTGTGTGTGTGTGTGTGTGTGTGTGTGTGTGTGTGTGTGTGTGTGTGTGTGTGTGTGTGTGTGTGTGTGTGTGTGTGTGTGTGTGTGTGTGTGTGTGTGTGTGTGTGTGTGTGTGTTTTCATAGTGAGAAATATAATATATTCTCAGTTAGAAAGACTATAAGCAGCAACTTTTACCTATGTGTTCCAGGGGGAGCGTCCACTCCACGAGAGTAGAATTGTGACGCTGCTCAGGCTTGTTAGGTACGATGAACAGCTCAACGTTGATTCTTGCACAAATCTTGGCCAGTCTTTCAAAGGCGGGGAGGTATTGTTCCCACACGCCCTGGTACCTGTCGCAGCCCGTCCCTTGCGGCACCAACACGCGCCTCACGCCCATCTGAGGGATAAACGCTGCCAGGGAGTCGACGCAAGCATTCAGGCTCTGCAAGCGACCAGCCACGATGTCTTGTTTTAATCCTCGGACAAAGTCATCGTCCGTAGAGGTCTGCAGACTCTGTAATTTATGCATATCCTGATCCGTGGCATTGCCGGGGGCGTAGTGCACCAACAGACACACGACGAACGGCTTCTCATCGGCCTTGAAGATCCTCACACGTCCCACCACGTCCCGCCACGCAACACGGGCGCGGTTCAGGTGTAGAGGGGCAGACGACCGCCGCATATGTCCGCATACGGGTATTTCTCTGCCATGGTTGCACTCATCCCGTAATTCCTACAGGCAGTGGCATTAACTATGTGACATAATGCCACTTTATCAGCCCAGGAGTTATCAGTGGGGATCTCTGTCCCGTTGTATGCCACGGCGCGTCCTTCCATCTCTGTACGTGAAGGCTGACCGTCTCACAGCAGGGGGAAGGGGCAGGTTATATGGGCAGCTCCGTTGATGCCAACAGACCGCCATCAAGGTTGCACAGGTTGACAGATCACCAATATTATGTTTTATGTTGGCTTATAATGTTTTTACTGACAAGAAGGCCAGGGTAATGTCCTTATAGTTATGATAATTCCAACGATGATAATGGATTTGTGCATCTATTTCACAATCACTTCAATCACAAGTCAAAAATGCTTTCATCTGAATAAATATCTTGTTTGTAATAATCTTCGGATAGATTTGTCAGTAGCCTGTTATATTTTTTAAACAAATAATCTAATAATTAAATCGAATTACAGGAACTACCACGTGTAGGACTCGCGGCCTCTTGTAGCTTCCTCATGTTCTTATGTTCTAATCTACAATCAAATTCTCTCTGGTCCACACACGTCCATACTCCTGCACTTCTCATATAGTAATTATGAATGACTAGTTGCCATACAGGAACATTTTCCTCAAAACAATCTAATATTTGCCCTTTCTGCACAGCGGGATGTGCATAACCTGCAAAGTTGTATCTTTACTGTAATACATTGATAATATGTAACGGTGTATAATTTTCCAGATAGTTTTATGAGTGTGTTGATAGATCAACCTTTTCTGTGATGAGATGGGAATGGGGGTTCCGGGGATGCCTTCCTGGCTGTCTGGTGTCCCTTACGGCCGCGTGCCCTCACCGGAAGTCAGGTAAGGCTTCGGCCACCTCTGCAGGGCGGCGACCCTTGCCAGACACATTTGATATCCTGTAGGAAACTGATCACATGAACAGATTCACACTCGCTCCCTCAACACATAAACAGGAATAAGAAAAAACCTATGATTATAGAAGATGAAAATAAAGAAACATATACAATGCAAGCACACCCTGAGGCTGGATGGCACTCTGAGCCGCCCTTATGCAAGGTGAGACGTATTCACTGTATTTCTACTACTCTCCGGTGGTTGGCCTCGCCCGTGGTGGCGCAGGCAGGACTGTTATAGTGACGCCTGTGATTAGAGGCTCATGCCGCCCCCCTGTGTCCTCCCATGCACTCGCAATCGAAGGTAGGGATGATGGGCAGCATGTGGGTAGACTTTAAAGGGACGTGGTGGGCTTCAGACGCAGGGAAGGGGAGGGAGAGATGCGGTAACAGAGGCACATTGCGGTACGTAAAGGAAAATAAAGAGAAATAAGCAAAAACAACAACAACAAAAATGAATAGAAAAATGTAGAGGAAACTGCCCAAAAAAAAGAAAGGGCACTAACTAACGCCAAGAAGAAAAAAAATATATATAAATGTACAAATAAAAATCCATATAAACGTTATGTAAAAAACTCTACATGAATGATGTCAAATAAATAAAATAAATAGAAAAATATCAACAGCAAAAAAAAAAATACATATCATAAAAAAGCGTCAAACTAAACGACTACACCAAAAAAGTGAAAAAAATAGAATATATCAAAAGAATAAAATAAAACAAAAAACTACGATCACACGCCAGCCTCCGTGCGTATATATAAAGGTGTGCATGCAGGGCGGGGGTCAGTGAGGCTCAGAGAGGGAGGGGGGGCACACGTACGCGGGAGGCAAGGAAATTATTGTGGTCTTGGTTGTGGACTTAATTGGAAAGCAGGACCGCAGGCAGGCAGGCAGGCAGGCAGGCAGGCAGGCAGGCAGGCAGACAGACAGGCAGGCAGGCAGGCAGGCAGACAGACAGGCAGACAGGCAGGCAGGGAGGGAAGGTAGCCACAATCCAAATATAGACCCCAACAGACCCCTACTAGCCCACGACACACCCGTATTAGACCCCGATAGACACAAACAGACCCCTGCTAGCCCCCAACAGATCCCCGCTAGCCCACAACACACCCCTACTAGACCCCGACAGACCCTAACTAGACCCCAACAGACCCCTACTAGCCCACGACACACCCGTATTAGACCCCGATAGACACAAACAGACCCCTGCTAGCCCCCAACAGATCCCCGCTAGCCCACAACACACCCCTACTAGACCCCGACAGACCCTAACTAGACCCCAACAGACCCCTACTAGCCCGCGAAGACACACCCCTATTAGCCCTCGACAGACAAACAGACCCATACCAGACCCCCGCTAGCCCCCAACAGACCCCAGCTAGCCCACGACACACCCCTACTAGACTTCAACAGACACAAACAGACTCCATCTAGCCCCTATACCAGACTCCTACCAGACCCCCAATAGTCCCCAACCAGACACACCAACACACCCCTCACTAGTCCCAAACACCCCCCAACAGACCAGCCTCCCAACAGACCGCGCTAGTCCAGACTCCACCACCACCACAACAGCTCTACCTTTCACCACCAGCCCCCAAAGGTTAAAGGCAAAGAAATAAAAGGGAGAATGAAAGAAGAGGAGAAGAGGAGGAGAGAGAAAGAAAGGGAGATGGAGAGACATTGGGATGGAAATGAAACAAAAAGAAAAGATGGAGAAAAAGAAGAAGGAAAGAAGAGGAGAGAAAGAAGGAAGAGAGAGAAAGGAGAGAAAAGAAGAAGAGAGGGACATCGAGAGAAATAGGGAGGGGAATGAAGAAATAAAAAGAAAAGATGGAGAAAAAGAAGAAGGAAAGAAGAGGAGAGAAAGAAGGAAGAGAGAGAAAGGAGAGAAAGAGAAGAAAAAGAGAGGGACATGGAGAAAAATAGGGAGGGAAATGGAGAAATAAAAAGAAATGATGGAGAAAAAGAAGACAAATGTTCACCTTCTTATAGATACATATTTTTTGACAAGGATTTTTTCACATTCTATGGAGCCGTTTATCTGTCTATCTATTTATCTACTTATACAACCAACTACAAGACAATCCCTACTGACTACGAGAGACAATAAAATAACTATAAACACGTTTCTTTTAATTCCTTTTCTTCTATTCACATTCTATGGACCTATTTCTCTATCTATCTATTTATCTACTTATACAACCAACTACAAGACAATCCCTACTGACTACAACAGAACAAAATATATGCGCTCTAAACTCTTTTTTCTTCTTTTCCTTTCAACAATAACAACGACTTCCAGAAGAGGCGCGTCACGAGACCTCTGGAATCATTACATATTTGGATCAGTTAAGAGTGCTGGAATCTATCTATATTTTGTCTGCTGGAAAAAATACTTAGTTGGTCGGTCTCTCTCTCTCTCTCTCTCTCTCTCTCTCTCTCTCTCTCTCTCTCTCTCTCTCTCTCTCTCTCTCTCTCTCTCTCTCACCTTCCTTCATACCAGTCCCCTTTCCTCCCCTATTCCTCTCTTTATCCTCCCTCCTCTATTCCTTCTTTCCCCTCGCTCCCCTCAAACCACCCTTCCCCCAATGCAACTAAAATGTAAATAAATCTCAAATAAGCGGGGAAAAATTAAGCTAAAAATAAATAAATGTATGAAAATAGTGTGACCAGTCAAATGTTGGGGGAGAGAGAGAGAGAGAGAGAGAGAGAGAGAGAGAGAGAGAGAGAGAGAGAGAGAGAGAGAGAGAGAGAGAGAGAGAGAGAGAGAGAGAGAGAGGAGAAGGAACAGGAGGATACAGGGAGGTTGGACAGTTAGAAAGATGTGCGGTGTTCCAAAATAAAATAAAAAGTTTCTTGTATTATTTTTTGTCCGTGCAAATGATGACATATTTTGGGTCTTTACAGTAAACACGTCCTTCTAGTCATGAATAAAACAAGCCTGCTGTATTTTCCATTTCTACCAAAAACAACAAACACCACCAGTCTGTAGTAATGCAGAGCGGTATGGGTGAGTGTGTGTGGTGGGCAGCAGCGTGACGCCAGGGACACCTATACCTCGCTTACTGCAGCCTCGCTCTGTATGTACACTCTTAGAAAAAAAGGGTAGAAAAAGGGTAGAAAAAGGGTGTTTGTAGTGATGAAATACTGCTACCCTTTTTCTACCCTTACAAATATACCCTTTTGCAACCCTAAATATACCCTTTTCCAACTCCAAATATACCCTTTCTCATCCCTCTCGTCTAAAAAGGGTAGATAAAGGGTAGATGAAGGGTATAATCGGCAGCATCTACCTTCCAGCCTGGACATAGGGTTTAAAAAGGGTAGTGATGGTGCGATGTAACGATTCTACCCTTAATATACCCCTTATTTCTGAGTGTGTAGACGTCTCATTAATTAAGATAGCGGCGGGTCATATGTCCTCTTGGTAGCGTATACATGTATTGGAAAGGGTAAACCAAATGAACACTTTTGTATATTCGTTGACCGCAAATAATTTAATGAGTTACATATCAAGAATAGGGTTCTTCGCCTCCAACTGTGATGTAAGGGACAGCCAGGTAGTGTTGCTTTAAGGTATTCATATAGCAAGCTAACTTTATCCATAAAATAGCAGCATCTTCTCCAGTACATGTATAAAGATCAGCCTCGTTTGGCCCAGTAGGGATTTGCTGTCTGTTCTTCCTTTGTATATTCCTCCTCCTCTCCATCTTCCCCTCCACTCGCTTTTGCTTATCACATTATTTACTCTCCATCTCTTCTCCTACACCCACCCACCCTCCTCTCCTCCTCCTCCTCCTTTTCTTCTCTCCTCCTCCTCCTCCTCTCCTCCTCCTCCTCCTCCTCCTCCTCCTCCTCCTCCTCCTCCTCCTCCTCTCCTCCTCCTCCATCTCCTCCTCCTCCTCCTCCTCCCTCCTCCTCCTCCTCTGCTTCTATTTTAGTAGTTTATTATTCTGCAGTAAAATAAAAAAATAATAATGATAGAAGCTCTTGGCTCGTTTCAACACCTCATACATGGCTCCCTCACACCCTCCCCTCACACTGCCTTTGTTCCCTCACACCTCACACCCTCACAGCGCTAGCCTCTCATGTCTTACTCCTCATACACTAATATTTCATCTCTTAAACTCTCTCTCTCTCTCTCTCTCTCTCTCTCTCTCTCTCTCTCTCTCTCTCTCTCTCTCTCTCTCTCTCTCTCTCTCTCTCTCTATTCTTCCTAATCTTCCTAATCTCTCACTGAGGTCGCCACTCATACCTCTTTCTGCGTCATAATTCTCTTCATGGAGTATCTCAATTTAAGGTAAGATTGAGGATAGATGGACTGACAGGAAGGGTTGTTAGAGACGAGAGAGAGAGAGAGAGAGAGAGAGAGAGAGAGAGAGAGAGAGAGAGAGAGAGAGAGAGAGAGAGAGAGAGAGAGAGAGAGAGAGAGAGAGAGAGAGAGAGAGAGAGAGACCTCTATTACAGTTATCATTACAAACACACACATTAACAAACAAACACAGAAAAACACACACACACACACACACACACACACACACACCACACACACACACACACACACACACACACACACACACGAGCAACACAAACAAACAAAAATCAAGGTATTGTCAGAAAATAGCTGATTATGCAGAGAGCGAGCAAGACAAATTGTTCACTTCATCTCTCTCTTCCTCTCTCTCCCTCTCTCTCTCTCTCTCTCTCTCTCTCTCTCTCTCTGGGTCACACAGGAAAAACATTCGCGCCAAAATTAATGACTGGCTGTCAGTTCTCTTGCCGCCTTCCAATGGCAGCGAGAAGGCAGGCCGGGACACGGGGTCACGGGCCACGGGTGGTCAAGGGGAGGAGGAGGAGACCAGTGGGGGGTACAAAGGGGGGGCAAGGAGGGTTATACAAGGGGAAGGGGGCAGTGGGGGGGAAGGGGGCACTGCGGGTGGGGGAACAAGAGGCACCGGGGCAAGGGAGCACTGGAGGGGACAAGGGGGAGGGGGGACACCAGGGGGAGGGGAGGGGACATCGGGAGGGGGGACACCAGGGGAGGGACACGTGGGGAGGGGGAGGGAAGGGGACACATAGGGGTAAGAAAATGACTAGGGAAAGAATAACGAAAGGGGGACAGTATAGGAAGGGAAAAAAAGAATGGGGGCGATACCAGGGGAGGGGACACTGGGGGGGGGGGGATCAGGGACACGAGGGGGGGATCAGAGACACGAGGGGGGGACACGTGGGGAGGGGGAGGGAAAGGGACATATAGGGGTAAGAAAATGACTCCAGGGAAAGAATAGCGAAAGGAGGACGGTAGGAAAAGGGGACAAAAATGAAAGTGTAAATTAATAGGATGTGTTGTGAAAGAAACACATCGTTAAATCAACATTTTTTCAGGAAATAACGATAATTAATATGCAGAGGTAAAAAATAATTCTCTGTTTTTCTCCTTCTGTAAAAAATATGACGTGTAAAGAAAATAATGATAATATGCAAAGGTAAATAAGAATTCTCATTTTGTCTTCTACTGTAAAGCATGTGCACCATTTATCTACACGTGTTATTGAGAGCTAGGTTAAACAAAATATGAAAAAAAATGTTAGGTTGTTAAAAGTGTTAGGTTGTTAAAAGTGTTAGGTTGTTAAAAGTGTTAGGTTGTTAAAAGTGTTAGGTTGTTAAAAGTGTTAGGTTGTTAAAAGTGTTATAATGAGTCGAGCTGCGCGTCACCTGTTAACAAGCAATCTGTCAACCAGCTTATTCCTCCCGTAGTCAAGTATAGGATTTCAAAGCTAAAGCAGGATAAAGAGAGGAAGAAATGAAACTATAATGAATAAAAAAACATAATAAGACACGTGAGGGAAGGATACTATAAAAAAATATCTATAGTCTATAAATAATCTATAAATAATAAAAGTATCTATAACAGTCCTACAGTCTATCAGGTCAATGTGAAGTGTAAAGAACGTAGTCTTAACTAAAAGTGTTATTGACAGGTTAAACAAAAATATGAAAAAGAGTACAGTAATGAGTCGAGCTGCGCGTCACCTGTTAACAAGCATTCTGTTAATAAGCTTAATAATAACAATAATAATAATAATAATAATAATAATAATAATAATTGTATTCTCACCCGGAGGCATACAAGAAAAACAACAACATAATATACAGACGAGGGAATGAACTTGAGTACTGAAGCAAATACTTGATAATAGCTATATACCTCTATAATAATAATAATAATAATAATAATAATAATAATAATAATAATAATAATAATTTTAATCTCACCCGGAGGCATACAGGCAAAAAGCAACAACAACAAGACCAAGAGTTAACTTAAAAGTACTAGAGCAAAAATGATTCCCCCCGTAGTCAAGTGGTTTTAAAGCTAAGGCAAAATAGAGAGAGGAAGAGGTGAAAATATAATGAAAAAAACAACAGAATAGGACACGTGAGGGAAGGATACTATAAAAAATAAAGTATCCATAATCTATAAATAGTCAATAAATAATGAAAGTATCTATAACAGTCCCACCCAGTCTATCAGGTCAATGTGAAGTGTAAAGAACGTAGTCACGTATAGGATTCTAACCCCTTGAGGCCCACAACGTCATTTCCATTGTAATTTGGGTACCATTAGACAATTTTAGTGAATATAAGCAGTCTTTTAATAGATTTGACCTGTTTAGTATATTTGTCCACTAGTTAGTTGGGTATATTAAGTTACTTTTCGTAATTTTATGGCTAACAACAGACAATTTTATGTAGCAAAGGAAAGATCTGGAAGTGGAGGGGTTAAAGCTAATGCAAAAGAGAGAGAGAGAGAGAGAGAGAGAGAGAGAGAGAGAGAGAGAGAGAGAGAGAGAGAGAGAGAGAGAGAGAGAGGAGAGAGAGAGAGAGAGAGAGAGAGGAGAGAGAGAGAGAGAGAGAGAGATGAAACTATAATGATGCCAACAACAGAATAGGATGTTAGGAATCGATACTAACAGTTCTATAGTATTTTTTTTTTTTTTTTTTTCCGTTGAAGCC
>JACEEZ010019399.1:80000-82500 GCA_016584305.1 Chionoecetes opilio
TTCCAGCTGATTAAGATAGAATGGAATTTTAAACAAAAGTACGTGAATTTATAAAATTTAGGAAGGTGAAAAATTTGAAGCTATAATTAAAGGAGTAAAGGAAATTTGAGTAATTTAAAAGTAGACGTAACTTTTTGTGCTATTGGGTACTGAAATTTTTCCTCATTTTATTTATGCATCCCATTTTGACCCATACCTTCCAAATCCAATGCAGGGATTTACGCTTTTCTAATCAATTTTCGCAATTATCCCCATCTAAATTTAACTCATCTAAATCCCAAATACATTGAACTCAATCCCCAATTAAAAAAATCCCTAAGACCAATCTTTGCGTCATTTCTACAGAAATTTTAAAGCAACTGGTGAGCAGATCATTAATGGATAAGAAAGTACGAAAAAAAATTAAGTGAACAATTAGAAGACAAGACAGAAGGAAATCGAGTAAACTGGCAAATCTGAGAAACTTAAACGTAAAACCACTTTATCCTCTCTTTGGCTCCATAACTTTCCTCATTATTTTTCTCCCATCCTCACCTCATTTTCCTCCCACCTCCATACCTCTATCCTTCTCCCTCACATTCACACTAAATACTACTAATCCTACTACACACCCAAAACCCCTTTCTCAAATCCATATCACCTCCCCTCCCCGGGTGGGGGTGGGAGGAGGGTGAAATTAGACCAACCGCCAGCGGACAGACCTATAAACCAATTCTGCTACCATCACTTCCTGCTTGCTATCAATGCCCAAACATTCTTTATTATTATCTATCACTATTTTTCTACTGTAATCTTCTTTTTGTTCTATACATATACTACTCAACTAAAAGACATTTTACAAAATACCTACTAGGTGCCCTTGGTCGCGGAAATATGCCTTGAACAGGATTACACTCAACTCTGCTGGCCATTCACTTGCTGCATTGACTATCAAGAAATATCATATAGACTATGGTTTATCAGTATATATGATATACTGTAATCTTCGTAAATGTTTGTTCTATAATATTATCAAATAAAAAACAGTAAAACACGCTAGAGAAATGCCATTACGAGACTCTGAAGAAATATGCATGAACTTATTATTCACTTCAACTCTTCGCCATTTAAAACTTTGCGAGTTAACATTTACCATGAAACATATCAATAGAAGCGCAATTTTATTAGCTTTCCATTGATATATTTCGTTTTCTGATAAATGAATTAGAACCATGCATGCATTACCGTTAACTAAATAAATAAAATCATCAATCGGGTAATTTTCCCGATTGATGATGTTATTTATTTAGTTAACGCTAATTTATGCATGGTGCTAATTCATTTATCAGAAAACAAAATATATAAGTGAATAAATAACATCATCAATCGGGAAAATTACCCGATTGATGATGTTATTTATTTAGTTAACGGTAATGTATGCATGGTTGTAATTCATTTATCAAAAAACGAAACATATCAATGGAAAGCTAATAAAATTGCGCTTCTATTGATATGTTTCATGGTAAATGTTGCCTCGCAAAGTTTTAAATGGCGAAGAGTTGAAGTGAATATTCTTTGGTCATATGCAGCAAGTGAATGGGCCAACAGACTGGTTCAACACCTGCCGCACGGCGGCGCCACCGTCGGCGGATAACAGAAGCTAGTTGCATTGGAGGGACCGCGAGTGAAGTATCTTGTTGTAGAGTGTCTTTGCTGCTGCTGCTGCTACTACTACTACTACTACTACTACCTCCCTATCCAACCACTTTCTTAACCTCAAACCACACATCCTATCCACACAAAATCCTTCAATCTATCTCTCATCACCTATTTACCTTCACTATCATCCCTTCAAACACACACACACACACACACACACACACACACACACACACACACACACACACACACACACACACACGTACCCCACCTCATCACGGTCTCATAACAACTCCACATTTAAGAGAAAGGTAAAGGAGGGAGAGAAAGGAAGAAAAATGAAAAGTGTTTAGTGGGTGTATTAGCAATAGGAGGAGGAGGAACTACATAGGAATACATAGGAATAACAGACACCAGGAGACCTATTGGTCCATAACTAGGGTATCTGCTGTACTACATACTACAACTACATGTAAGAGGACAGTTGGAAAATGATACCATGTCCCTAAAGAAGATAGGAACATGGAAGTTTCGTAGTGAAGAATGATAGGATATGAAATATACTAACTACAACTACCACTAACACTAATCGATCCGGGGGACTATAATATGAATTCGCAGGGCACTATCAATACCCATTTACTTTACAGTGCGCGTCAAGTCTGTTTTTAAATGTAGTTATTGTGCTGGCTTCGACAACATTTGCTGGTAACTTGTTCCATCGATCAACAACTTTAACATTGAAATAATTTTTACGGAGATCTGTGATGCAACGTTGACCGTTTAGTTTTAAACCGTTATTTCTTGTTGTCACTTGAGGAGAAAGCTCGAATAGGTTCTCTTGATTAATGACATCAAATCC
>JACEEZ010019399.1:87500-90000 GCA_016584305.1 Chionoecetes opilio
TTTCACCCTGCATTTCGTCCGTAAAACCCTCGCCTCCAGGTTAAGGCACGTGTACCTCCCCCCCCCCCCCACCCTGCGGAACCCCTGGGATATCAAACTTTTGGATAGGGAAGCATGAAACTATAAAGTAATAAAATAAATCAAGTCAAAGTAAAGTAAAGTATTAAAAATAAAGTAAAGTTATAGTAATTCTCACTTGAAAAATTGAAACGAGGTTAAAAATTAATAAAACCATACCACAAATCTACTGAAAAGCATAGATACCTGTGGTGGGTGGTGGTGGTGGTGGTGATGGGACCACAGCATCATAGCTTCCTCATAGCAGTCCCGCCAGCATATTCCCGTTTTCTGGAAGAGTATGTCGGCGTTTACTCTTGAACACGTCAGGTTAGGTTACGTTAGGTTACGGATTGGGTAGGTTACGTTTCCTGGATTCGTAGGTTAACTCTGTGTGGGAATCACAATGAGGGTATTTTCGATAGAATGCTATGGTTAGTTTCGGAGCTACAGCCAAGCGTCTTCACTGGGAAACCACATACTGGTATAGAGAACGGAATGCATTCGGGCACTGAACGTTAAAAGGAAGGACATTGTGACCTCTAAGATACTATACAAACAGTCACTCATCTGTCCATACACGCCTCCGCCTCAACCGCAGCCACCACAACACTGACCAGGACTGTGACTACCAGACCACACGAACCCATGAACCAAGACCTCGAAACACACGCGAACCCATGAACCGAACCCTCGAAACACACTCGAACCCATGAACCGAACCCCCGAAACACACGCGAACCCATGAACCGAACCCCCGAAACACACGCGAACCCATGAACCGAACCCCCGAAACACACGCGAACCCATGAACCGAACCCTCGAAATACACACGAACCCATGAACCGAACCCTCGAAACACACACAAACCCATGAACCGAACCCTCGAAACACACACAAACCCATGAACCGAACCCTCGAAACACACACAAACCCATGAACCGAACCCTCGAAACACACACAAACCCATGAACCGAACCCTCGAAACACACACAAACCCATGAACCGAACCCTCGAAACACACACAAACCCATGAACCGAACCCTCGAAACACACACAAACCCATGAACCGAACCCTCGAAACACACGCGAACCAACGAACCAGCGATCACTCCCGCACCACGAAACTGTTGCAAATACAAACTCGGAATTTCTTACTAACTCAACCACTAACTTTGAATATTATTTTTGAAAGCTGGCAATGTAATCCTGTAGGAATAAGTTAGTCTATGAAAGAAATACTTGCAAAAAATGTTTGTATATTTTTTTATAACTGTGGTGAATCCGTGGTAGAAATGTCGCGCATCGTTGGTAACACTGCTGTGGCGTCGTGTCCGTTATTACGTTCTATAGGGTTCCTTATTGATTTTTTGGCATAGCATCTTTCTTTCTTTCTCTTTCTTTCTCTCTTACTTTTTTCTTTCTTTCTCTCTTATTTTCTTTCTTTCTTTCTTTATCATTCTTGATTTCTTTCTCACTCTCTCTTTTCTCTTTTTTTTTTTCAACCCTATTTCGAGTCCACACTACTTTTTTCATCCTCCCGCACTCAAAAACCTGCTTTCTCATGAGTCCCCAAAAATCGGTGGAGAAGGAAGAGGCTAGGTGACAACTTAAAATTTTTTTTTTGCGGAAATAGTACATTTTTGACGGAAATTTTATAGAAAAAAAGCTCCCCAATATTTAGGGCCAAAAAATAGGAAAACATAAGTTGCACCAGAAAATTCTTTGTTGGGTGAGATTGCAAATTGTCCCATAGAGGTGTAACAGTAAAGGGAGGATAGTAGTTGTAGTAGCAGTAACAGTATAACAAGAGTATTAGTAGTAATAGTAATAGTTGTAGTAGTAGTAGTGTAGTAGTAGTAATGATAATAAAGTATAAATTACTGTCATTTATAATCCGTGTGTGTGTGTGTGTGTGTGTGTGTGTGTGTGTGGTGTGTGTTGTGTGTGTGTGTGTGTGTGTGTGTGTGTGTGTGTGTGTGTGTGTGTGTGTGTTCATGTAGTGTGTTTGTTACGTGTGTGAGCAACAAGCACCAGTACAGTAATACGATTGCAACATTCTGCATAGAAACAAACCTTTGTTTATCTGAAGCCAGCACTCCGGAGGGTTACATATCAAACACCTCTGGTAACACCACAGTCAACCACTAACTCTTCCAGCTCCTGGAAACAGACGCAAGACTTACAAACACCAGCCTACAGCAACCTCGCAGCATCCGACAGCTGGGAGTAATTACTAACTCTACACGACTGTTGGTTGGTGTGTGTGTGTGTGTGTGTGTGTGTGTGTGTGTGTGTGTGTGTGTTGTGTGTGTTGTGTGTGTGTGTGTGTGTGTGTGTGTGTGTGTGTGTTGAGTCCGTGGACATGTACTGTGAATACGTGTGCAACCTGTGCTGTGTGTGTATGACAATGTTGTGCTTTATATGGTGTAGAAAGTACAGT
>JACEEZ010019399.1:95000-110000 GCA_016584305.1 Chionoecetes opilio
TCTCTCTCTCTCTCTCTCTCTCTCTCTCTCTCTCTCTCTCTCTCTCTCTTTCTCTCTCTCTCTCTTATTTCTCTCTTTCTCTACATACATGAAAATCTTATCATAAATAATTGTATATCAGTCGATGTGCAATAATATTTTGATATACATAATTTTCTGTAAGAAGAATAGTTTGTTGTTAAAAGGGCGTAAACTATATATTTACGGGGGTAAATAACCTTACAAAGGCTCAAAAATTGCTTTTCGAACCTAATATCGGAAAACGAAGACCAGATTCGTGATCACCATCAGCAAAAGCCACTATGAACCAAGTTTCATCAAAATCCTGTGAAAATATTTTTGCCAAAAATCTGAAGGCTAGGTAGGGAGGGGCCCAGGAAATTTATTTTAAAATCACATTTTCATTAATATCTGAAGAACCATAGAAAATGGAAGAATACGATATATAATATAAAAGATGCAGTTGTTGAGCGCCGTCCCTGCGTATGCGCGGAATTAAATAAATAATATCCATAAATAATCCTAAAATCAAGTTTTTTTTCTAAAATTCCAAATAAATGATATAACTTAAAGACGTGGCATGGTAGAAAGAAACAGATAGCGCCATAGGGTAGACCTCGTGAAGCTGGACATCATTTATTTGTGTCATCTTTCTTCTTGGGTCAATAGTTTCGTAGTAAAATGCAAAAAACCAAATTAAATCAAAATTTTGAGGAATTTTACAGGCAGAATTTTTTATTATTTTTATTTATATCTATAATAATATAAGCGAAAGTGTGTCTGTCTGTCTGTCTGTCTGTCTGTCTGTCTGTCTGTCTGTGTGTGTGTGTGTGTGTGTGTGTGTGTGTGTGTGTGGTATAGGTTCCGCCCCCCGTGGCGGAATCCCATCATATGGCACATTTTTGGAACCAGCTTGACCAGGGAAAGGTTTTAAGCCCATTTATAGGATGATCCGATCACTTTTTTTTTTTCTTTTTTTTTAGCAGCCTATTAGCGAGAATTGTGAGAAAAAAAAAGTGGGTTGCGAGAATTGAGGAAACTTTGATGTAGGGTGATGGGTAATGGGTGAGTGAATGGGTGGGGTGATGGGTAATGGGTGTGGGGTGATGGGTGAGTGAATGGGTGGTGGGTGATGGGTGATGGGTGAGGGAATAGGTGGGGGTGATGGGTAATGGGTGAGTGAATGGGTGGGGTGATGGGTAATGGGTGTGGGGTGATGGGTGAGTGAATGGGTGGGGGGTGATGGGTGATGGGTGAGGGAATAGGTGGGGGGTGATGGGTAATGGGTGAGTGAATGGGTGGGGTGATGGGTAATGGGTGTGGGGTGATGGGTGAGTGAATGGGTGGGGGGTGATGGGTTGGGGGTGATGGGTGAGGGAATAGGTGGGGGGTGATGGGTAATGGGTGAGTGAATGGGTGTGTGGTGATGGGTAATGGGTGAGTGAATGGGTGGGGGGTGATGGGTAATGGGTGAGTGAATGGGTGGGGGTGATGGGTAATGGGTGAGTGAATGGGTGGGGGGTGATGGGTAATGGGTGAGTGAATGGGTTGGGGGTGATGTGAATGGGTTGGCGTTAATACATACATTTCTACATCCATGATTTCAGGAAAGTTAGAAGGGGCTATCCGGAGAGTCTGTGTTTGGTGGGCCGAAGGCCCACCAATAGCCCTCCGCAGGAGCTATCCAAAAAGTCCGCCCGGAGGGCGGCTTTGCGGCTAGTACATACATAAAAATGATCTCAATAACAATTGTGTATTATGTCGTTGTTATTAATTGTTGTTCAATGTCATTTTCCCAGTGACGAATATTTGTGGAGGCAGAATAGTTTTTGTTTGCATATACATGTAAACAATATACATGTTTACTGTCCATGCCGAATTAATTTTGTTGTATTGAGATATTTTTTGAGTTTAGAATTAACAGTATAATTCAAACAGTTTGGAGCCGTCAAGCTATACAACAAATAAAATTGGTAAGGTCTCATTAGACTTTTCAATGTTACAGAGCGTCCATTATATTGTTATACCTCCTGTTCCTCTGAGTAGTATAAATATATATATATATATATATATATATATATATATATATATATATATATATATATATATATATATATTATATATATATAATATATATATGTAGAGAGAGAGAGAGAGAGAGAGGAGAGAGAGAGAGAGAGAGAGAGAGAGAGAGAGAGAGAGAGAGAGAGAGAGAGAGAGAGAGAGAGAGAGAGAGAGAGAGAGAGTATAAACGGGCAGATTTTCTCTGAGACAGATCTCGTTAAAAGTGATAGCTAGTTCAGCGTTTATTATCTTTTTAAAGATATTTTCTCTGTCTTAATTAAGAGTGTCTTATTCTCTTTTGTAATCACTTGTATGACTTCGCCGTAGCTTGTCATTTTGCTGTATCGCGATTTCGGGTCTAAGAACCCTTCTTCAGCAGCATGTGGAAGATGTTTTCTCCTCAGGTGTAGAGGTGAGCATATATAGACTTAGATGCGGGGTGAAGCGCTATTTATAGATGAAGTCTGCCTGCCACGCAGCCTATTGGCGGCGCTGATTGGTAGATAGCTTCTGCTTCTCGTCTCCGTGAGTGAGAGACGCTTATTGGTTGTTTGGTCCTCGCTTGGCTTTTCTGTGAGTAGGCTGTTATTTGCTTTTGTTCTTTTCATGCTGGGTAGAGCTTGTAGGTCGTTTGCCTGTACGTTAAGCTTGGGATTGATCTCTTTTATGTACAGTGCTTCTAGAATTGGAAGTCGCCGCACATCTGCACACATGTCAACCAATTCTGTATTTTCTTCTAGAAATTTTCTTGTGATGATGATGCCATGTTTTTCTAATAGGTGACTTTTTGGGGCTCCGGAAGTTAGGTGGCAAGTAAGACGTCTGGACAGCTTCGTTATCGTCATGCCGATGTAGGATGAGGGGAAGACTTCACAGTTACCTTTTTTGCATGTGACCCTATATACGACATGGGACTTTTGTTTTGTCTCCTTCGTCTGGCTTGGGCTGTTACGGAGAAGGAGGTTGCTGGTGTTCTTGTTTTTATAATAAATTTGTAGTTTTATTCTCCTCTCTTGGTCTGCAGGTTTCACATTACGGTTGACGATTTGTGATATTATTCTTTCTTCTTCCTGGTGAGCGGTGGAGAAGAAAGCCCGGTAGAAGATAGTTATGTCTTGACTCTTTTTTGTGGCGTTAGGGTTGTACCAGTTCTCCAAGATTTTCTTAGTCTGACGGTTGATGTCTCTCTCGCTGAAGCCGTTGTTGATGAGGACTTGAGTGGATCGCTCGATTTCTTTGTGCATAAGTTGCCATGTACTGCAGTGTGTGAGAGCTCTTCTGATGTAAGCACCGATTGTGGAGTCTTTATATCTCTGCGGGCATTCGCTTTCTCCGTTGAGGCAGTGTCCAGTGTTCGTTGGTTTCACAACCAACCACCCCAGGTTCCCAACCAACCAGGGAACAAGTATCAACAAATAGACGGCGTCGCTATGGGCTCTCCCTTAGGAGTATTGCTGGCAAACTTCTTCATGGGCTGCGTAGAAGAAGTATTCAAGAAAATAAGCAAGCCCGACATATACTGCCGCTACATCGATGACATCTTTATCAAAACGAAAAGTCACTACGAAGCAAAACAGCTGAAGCTCTGCCTACAAGATACATCAGGCCTCACCTTCACCATAAAAAGCAGCTCAGACAAATTAATGCCGTTCTTAGACGTCCTTGTTACGCAGGAAGAAGAATCATTCATCACAAACGTCTACGTAAAACCAACGAACACCGGACACTGCCTCAACGGAGAAAGCGAATGCCCGCAGAGATATAAAGACTCCACAATCGGTGCTTACATCAGAAGAGCTCTCACACACTGCAGTACATAGTACCGGCAAAAGAAATAGAAACGAAAGACTTAGAGATCCTAGTGAGACAAAACTTAGAGAAAAACTGAAATGAAAGAGCACAGAGTGGCGCCGCGGGTGTGCCACAGGGGCGGCGGGCAGGGCCGTGGCCCCCGGGATACTATCCAGGGGGTCACGCCACCTCGACAGTCAAGGCCCTGCCACCCCCACTGCCTCACGGGGGCTCCTCAGGGCGTGCCCCGGCGGGTGTCCGTGCCGGGGCCTCATGGACTCTGGCCCAAGGGCTTCATTCACATCACAACGTTCCATGGCATGGTCGGCGTCGCTAAGCCGAGGCCGCGCGTCCCGTGACCACGAGGATCCTCAGGACACGAGGCAAGGATGCAGGACACGCAGTGGCGGTTCTACGGGGGGGGCATGGGGGGCCATGGCCCCCCCTGAAATTAGGCTGGCCCACTGCTTGGCACCCCCACGGGCCCACTTTCAAGCCGCGATCGTGGCCCCGTGGCCCCTTGCCACGGGGCCACGAGGGTCGGTCGCACGGCCGCCGTCGAGCACAACTCACTACCACTAGCGCGATAACACGAGTTGGTAATACTGCTTACAATAATAAAAATAACAATAATAATAATAATTATTATCAAAAGAAGGAGGATGCTGCACCAACTGACATCTCTAAATCGGCTGCTGATACTCCTGTTCAACCACGTCTCAGAGAGTATCCTAAGCATAGTAAAGGGAAGTCCCATGCTCGGTCATTCGTGGGTGCTTGGTTTGACAAATATGAATGGGTTGAATATTCTCAAGAACGTGATGCGATATTCTGTTTTGGATGCAGGCACTTTACACTACCATCTTATGGCCATGCAGTCGTGCAAGTCGGAGAAGAAAACCTCGACAACTTGATTAATTCATCGTGCTGGAAACAACCGGTCAAAGATATGACTCAAGTCACGTGCAGCACAGCAGCATTTTGTATGAAGTATTAGACTGCCTTGATTAGCGAGTTAGACCGTCGTTTTACCAAAGACTCGTCTGCGATTTTCTGTGGTATTTCAGCTCTCTGTCCTGGAGGCCAGACATTCTTGTCTGAACAAAATTTGAAGGCATATGCAGTGGCCTACTCAGTCAATCAAAGTGATTTAAAACATGAGATACCTACAGTGAAAATATTACTCATGAAAGAACCTGAACAACCTACATCAATTCCTGTCATTCCTATGTCCGTACAAGGCTGCATTTGATTGTTTATACAAGTTATTGTTGACAGCCGTAACTCTTCCTGTTACCAGCGCTTCATGTGAGGAGCTTTTCAAAAATGAAATTAGTGAAAACATTTCTCAGAAATTCTATGACAAGTGGCAGACTGAGTAACATTGCACAATTGTCGATTGAAAGTGCACTTGCTGAGGGAATTGATTTAGATTGCTTTGTTGATGAATTTGACAGTCAGTGTAAAAAATTATGCTACAAGCACATATTAATTTGAGGTCTTACCTATACAAAACCCATCGTCTATCTCATCCCGACACAATACCCCAACTAGTCAACTAACTAGGATACTTATCGGTGGATAGTAGGGTTGAATTGGTTGTAGGTCTTAATCAATATTGCAATGTCTTGTTATTCGAGGTGGTCAGGCCTATGATCAGGCCGGAGTGGTGAAGGGCGGAGGTGGAGGCGTTATTGTGGTTGGCGTCAAGTGGTTCATCAAACCATCACAGCGCGGCGATTATAATTATTGAGGCGTCAAGGAAGCTATTCAGGCTTAATAGACGCGGCTCTGATATTCGCTATGTCGATAAGACACGTCCTATTGTTTTTTAACACTATGTGCAAAGAGTCTATATACAATTCTCTCATATATACAAATCCACGTATATATTTAATAAGAGATGTTATCCTCACGGAGGTCTGGAGTGTACTGATATCTCCGGGGGCCCAGCGGGCAACGGCCACCACAAATTACACGTGTCACCTTTCGGTAGCAAGCAGGTGGACCGCCACAATTGGTGAACATTTAAAGGACGACGGCCAATGAGCAGCCGTTTCAAATTAAGGTGCTAATATAAGGTGAAAATGCTTTATACTAATGGGAAAATTCAATTATCCTATCCCAGTACTCATCATTAACTTAAATTACCTTAATTAATACCCATTACCATTATAACTATATATATATACATCCCTACGCATCCCCTTTGATGAGTGGACAATACCTCCCTCACAAGGGGGGGAAGGGGAAACAAACCACCACTCTGCCAAGTATTGAGAGGGTGGTTGGTGGATAATTTCCACGTCGGCATGATAATCGTAGGATTAAGCTGAACTAAATATATTGCTGCCGAATGAAGGTATCATCACCATTGTGTCTAATGTAGCATTTGCATGCCCATGTCTGAAAATCATAGCTGTTTGTGTATACAGAATTTTCAACGTATGAGGTTATAGGTAGACTAAGGTACGTACGTAACACATTTATGTTGATGGGATTATAAACAACTGCCATATTTTTTGCATTTTAATTGTTCAGTATGTTTGGTATTATTATTGGTCTTTTCTTTTCAATAAAACGTACCTGAGAGCACGAATTTTCACATTTCCAGCTTGGATTATTATACTCACCGGCAGAGAAAATGGACCTGAGACTGAAATCTCAGATGAACTTTCGTTTAATTCTTCCCCAATGTTCTTTTGAATTTTTTTTTTTTCTAACTGAATATCACTTTGATAGTCTAACATATCCCTCCATAGGCCTCAGATTGACCCTGGAAAGTGCTCAACTTTCAAAATGTTATGTGGTGCCCACAGCCCCCCCCCCCCCACTAGTTACAGGACCCTCCAAACTTTTGTTTTGCCCCCCCACATTTACCTTGGCCCCAAGTTGGCTCCCCCAGTTTTTTAGTGCTAGAACCGCCACTGAGGACACGGCTCACGGTCCTGCACCGCCAGGGTCTTGAGGGCGTGGGGCGGGCTGGCACAGAGGACCCCAACACTCCCCTGCAAGGCTGGCACCGCGATGAGGCATGCAGGAGGCACCACCAAATAGGCAGTGGTGAGGCCTGGGCGAGGCGCCAGGGTTCACCGCCCTCGCACAGCCAGGGCCTCGGGTCACCCTGCCTGCACGTGGCTCACACTCTAGCCTTTCTTGTCCGCCCTCCCTCCCTCCCTTCCTCCTGTCCTTCATTCCTCTTATTACTGCTTTCCTTTCATTTATGACTCTCCCTTCCCTCCATTTTTTTCTTCTTGCTTTCCCTCTTTCATCTGCCTCTCAATACCTCCTTCGCATCCTTCCTTTGCTTTCTCATTTTTTCCTTTATTCCTGATTCGCCTGCCCACTCTCTCTCTCTCTCTCTCTCTCTCTCTCTCTCTCTCTCTCTCTCTCTCTCTCTCTCTCTCTCTCTCTCTCTCTCTCTCTCTCTCTCTCCTTTACTCAAACAAATAATTAATGAAAAGCAAACTATTATTTCCTATTAAATCTGATCAGTTACATATTTGATCATTAACATGGACTCTCTCTCTGCCTCCCTTCGTCCCTTACCCTTCCTTCTCTACCCCTCCTTACCTTCCTTCCTTCCTTCCTTCCTTCCCTTCCTTCTTTACCTCTATCCCTTCTTTCCTTCACTTCATCCCTTCGTTATCTCTCCCTGCCTCCCTTGGTTCTCTCTCTCTCTCTCTCTCTCTCTCTCTCTCTCTCTCTCTCTCTCTCTCTCTCCTCTCTCTCTCCTCTCTCTCTCTCTTCCACAAACATGGCGCGATGGGTTGTGAAATCTCTCATCCCCTGATTATGAGTTGATGTGAGATGAAGTGAGGTGAGGTGAGGATAATGAGGTGATGTAGTCTTGTTATCTCTCTCTCTCTCTCTCTCTCTCTCTCTCTCTCTCTCTCTCTCTCTCTCTCTCTCTCTCTCTCTCTCTCTCTCTCTCTCTCTCTCTCTCTCGTTGGAATATCATTGGAGTTATAAGACGATTTTTTTTAGTTAATCTGTTATGTTATTACGTGAACCGTGGTGTGTGTGTGTGTGTGTGTGTGTGTGTGTGTGTGTGTGTGTGTGTGTGTGTGTGTGTGTGTGTGTGTGTGTGTGTGTGTGTGTGTGTGTGTGTGTGTGTGTGCATGTGCGTGTGCGTGTGTGTGTGTGTGTGTGTAAGCCAAGGTAATCAAGCGGACCGTGGCGTGTTGGGAATATTTTTGTGACATGTAATATTTTTAACCTTTGATTTGAGAATATTCGGAAGGGTCGCACACACACACACACACACAACCACACACACACACACACACACACACACACACACACTCACAGACGCCACACACACACACACACACACACACACACACACACAAGCAGGCACACACATACACACACACACACCACACCACACACACAACACACAACACACACACACACACACACACACACACACACACACACACACACAGACAGACACACACACACACAAGCAGGCACACACATAACACACACACACACATGTTTTGTCATAAAGGCGACATAAATATATAGTTTAATCTATGTAACACTTCGAAATACTGTTGTAACACTAGCCAAGGGAGGAAGGAAGGGGGGGGAGGGAGAGAGAGAGAGGGAGAGAAGGGAGGGAGGAAATGAAGGAAAGGATGGAAAGGGAATAGAAGGAAAGGGGAGAAAAAGGGGAGTGATGGAAAGGTGATGAGAGGAGAGATGGAGGAAGGGTGAAAGAGAGACAGGGAATACAGGAGGGAAGGAGGGAGGAGGAGAAGGAAGGAGAGAGAGAAGGAAGAGGTGAATTGTGTGAGTGATTGAGAGGCAGAGGAGGAATATATAGGAATACATAGGAATACATAGGAATAACAGACACCAGTAGACCTATTGGTCCAATATTAGGTATCTGCTGAACTACATACTACTAACTATCAACTACATGTAAGAGGACAGTTGGAAAATGATACCATGTCCCTAAAGAAGATAGGAACATGGTAGTTCCGTAGTGAAGAATGATAGGATATGAAGTATGCTAACTACAACTACCACTAACACTAGTCAATCCGGGGGACTATAATATGAATTCGCAGGGCACTATCAATACCCATTTACTTTACAGTGGGCGTCAAGTCTGTTTTTAAATGTAGTTTTTGTGCTGGCTTCGACAACATTTGCTGGTAACTTGTTCCATCGATCAACAACTCTAACATTGAAATAATTTTTACGGAGATCTGTGATGCACGTTGACCGTTTAGTTTTAAACCGTTATTTCTTGTTGTCACTTGAGGAGAAAGCTCGAATAGGTTCTCTTGATTAATAACATCATATCCTTTTAGGATTTTAAAGGTTTCTATCAAGTCCCCACGGATTCTACGATCCTTTAAGGAAAACATATTAAGTTTCCACAGTCTCTCTTCATAAGATGAATTTCGCAGAGATGGAATTTGTTTGGTTGCTCTTCTTTGCACTGATTCCAATTTGGCTTGATCTTTTACGAAACAAGGCGACCAGAATTGAACTGCATATTCTAAGTGCGGCCTAACGAAAGACGTGTATAATCGTGTCATTACTTTCGGAGTTTTATGTTCAAAGTTGCGTTTAATGAAGCCCACCATCATATTCGCCTTTTTACTGGCAGCTAGGCAATGCGGATTGGTTTTAAAGTAATCGTCCAGACCCATTTTTTTTTGCCTAATTATGTTGAATGTACATTCAAAACATCTAATCCACCAAAAATAATTGATTTCCAGGCCTTATTTCCGTAAAAACACGACTTTTGTAAAAAGCGGGCGAATTTTTTTCTTCCCACCAACAGGGTTACGAATGTTATTGATGACGTCAGAAGAGTAAGTCCCTCTCTCTCTCTCCTTCCTTTCCTTTCCTTTCCCTTCTCTCTCTCTCTCTCTCTCTCTCTCTCTCTCTCTCTCTCTCCCCTCTTTCCTTTCTCTCTCTCTCTCTCTCTCTCTCTTCCTCTCTCTCTTCTCTCTCTCTCTCTCTCTCTCTCTCTCTCTCTCTCTCTCTCTCTCTCTCTCTCTCTTCTCTCTCTCTCTCCTCTCTCTCTCTCTCTCTCCTCTCTCTCTCTCTCTTTCCTTTCCCTTCTCTCTCTCTCTCTCCTTTCTCTCTCTCCTCTCCTCTCTCTCTCTCTCTCTCTCTCTCTCTCTCTCTCTCTCTCTCTCTCTCTCTCTCTCTCTCTCTCTCTCTCTCTCTCTCTCTCTCTCCTCTCTCTCTTCTCTCTCTCTCTCTCTCTCTCTCTCTCTCTCTCCTCTCTCTCTCTCTCTCTCCTTCTTTCTTCTTTTTCCTCTATTTCTTCTCCCTCCTCCTCTTCCTTCTCCCTCTTCATCCTCCGCGAGAGGGAGAAAAAAATTAAGGAGAGAGAAGGGAAAGGAAGGAGAGAGAGAGAGAGAGAGAGAGAGAGAGAGAGAGAGAGAGAGAGAGAGAGAGAGAGAGAGAGAGAGAGAGAGAGAGAGAGAGAGAGAGAGAGAGAGAGAGAGAGAGAGAGAGAGAGAGAGAGAGAGAGAGAGAGAGAGAGAGAGAGAGAGAGAGAGAGAAAAAAAAAAAAGAGAGAGAGAGAAGGCACATGTCTTGCTGCACCCATAAAGGATGCATGCATGTGGCATATCACAAAAAAAAATCTATCAGAAACACCCAAAAATCTTCAAGTACTATATTTATCTCTTGTGTTAACATGCTTCTGATCAGCGCGCTTCCTTTTGTGACGTCACCGAGCCGTGGCGCATCGTCTGCTTGTCGTGAGGGGCGTTTTGGAAGCTCGGGGAATTTTGCAAATTTTGATTGCGGATTATTTAAAAACGGCTGACTGGATGCAAAAAGTGACGACATATTGTTGATATACTCGTTAATGGCTATAATCTGATTGCATTAAATCAGGAATGATGAAATGGTCTGGACGATTACTTTAAGATCATTACTGATGATGACACCTAAATCTTTTTCATGCTGTACTTCAGTTAACGATTTATTTTGCATTTTATAGTAATATTTGAGGTTATCGGTACCTATATGCATTACTTTATATTTATCGGAATTGAATTTGAATAGCCATTTATCACTCCAATCTGATAGTTTGTCGAGATCACGTTGTATGAGTTCGCAGTTTTCTCTAGTATATGCTTTACCGCCTAATTTGGTGTCATCTACAAATTTCGATATTTTAGAGACAAGTCCGCAGTCCAGATCATTGATATATATCAGAAAAAGAGTAGGACCCAAGACCAAGCCCTGAGGCACCCCACTAGTAACATCTAACCAATCAGATGCCTCGGCATTTATTACTACCCGTTGTTTACGATTTGAAAGCCAATCGCCAATCCATGAACATAATTGCTCTCCTAAGCCATGTGCCCTTAGCTTGGTCAAAAGTCGCTTATGGGGAACTGTATCGAAGGCTTTCTGAAAATCAAGGTATATTATATCCGAGGGAATTTTAGCGTCCCAGTTTGAATAAATGACATTAAAAAAATCCAGTAGGTTTGTTAAGCAGGATCTCTTATTTCGAAATCCACGCTGGGAGTTTAATATTGAGTTATTTTCATCGAGAAAAGACACTATTTTATCCCGCAATATTTTCTCAAATAGTTTAACAATCACAGACGTTAGACTAATTGGGCGATAATTACTTGCGAGGCTTTTACTCCCTTTCTTGAATATCGGTGTAACATTAGTTAATTTCCACATACTAGGAACATTTTTGTCCATTAGCGATATATTGAGAATAATCTTTAATGGGAGCGAAAGTTGATTGTGACATTCGCGAAGTAATCGCGGCGAGATTTCGTCCACCCCCACGGATTTTGCTGGGTCAAGTTTCAGCAAATACTTTGATATTTCGTCTACTGTTATCTCTCCTATTACCAATCTATCACTTTCGAGTCCCGCATACATGTTTACTGGTTCTTGTAATGGAGCTTCGTCTTCTTTAATAAATACCCCATTGAAGTAATCATTGAGTACGAACGCCATACTCTTATTTTCATTTACCAAGATGTTATTCTTGTCTTTCAGTGGCCCAATACTTGTTTTGACGTTTTTCTTACTTCGAACGTATTGAAAGAACCTTTTCGGGTTTGATTTGGATTCCTTTGCAATAAAAAGGAGGAGGAGGAGGAGGAGGAGGAGGAGGAGGAGGAGGAGGAGGAGGAGGAGGAGGAGGAGGAGGAGGAGGAGGAAAGGAAAGGAAAGGAAAGGAAAGGAAAGGAAAGGAAAGGAAAGGAGGAGGAAGAGGAGGTAGATAATATGTGAAAGGTGTATGATAGGTAAGGAGGAAGGAAAGAAAGAAGGAAGGAAGGAAGGAAGGAAGGAAGGAAGGAAGAAAGGAAGGATAAATGAGAGTATATAAAGGAAAAAGAGTATTAATGATAGAGGGAGAGAGGGAAAGAGATAAAGAAAGTAAGAGTGTAGTGAAGGAAGGAGGGAAGAAGGAAAGAAAATGAAGATGGTAGATGGAATGAGAGAGAATGATTTAGGAAGGGAAGGAAAGGAGGAAGGATAGAGAAAATAAAGTAGATAGAGGGAAGGATGGTAAAAGGGAGAGTACATGAGAAGGAAGCGAAGGAGAGAGAGGGGGAAAGAATGAAACAATAAGTGAAGAGAGGGATAGCATGAAGGCAGAAAGGGAGGAAAGTAGGGAGAGAGGGAAGGGGGATGGAAGGAAGGGAAGGAGGGATGGAAGGAGGGAGAAGGAAAGAGAGAGAGAGGGAAGGAGGGAGGGAGGAAGGAAGGGAAGAAGGGAAGAAGGGAAGGAGGGAAGGAAAGAGGGAGAGAAGGAAAGAGAGAGAGAGGGAAGGAGGGAAGGAGGGAGGGAGGGAAGAAGGGAAGGAGGGAAGGAGGGAAGGAAAGAGGGAGGGATAGGGAAGGGAATAATGTAAATAATGTGGATGCCATTAAATGTCATAAACAAAGTAAATGTGTTATAATTCTAACATGAAATAAATGAGGCGACTATTCTCTCTCTCTCTCTCTCTCTCTCTCTCTCTCTCTCTCTCTCTCTCTCTCTCTCTCTCTCTCTCTCTCTCTCTCTCTCTCTCTCTCTCTCTCTCTCTCTCTCTCTCTCTCTCTCTCTCTCTCTCTTATTTTCCTTCTTATTGTTTCTCTTCCTTTTTTTCTGTCTATTACTTTGTCTTTAACTGTCTGTTCCCCTTTCTCTGTCTCTCTGTGTCTGTCTGTTCATCAATATTTTTTTTGTCTCTCTTTAGTCCTGTTTCTGTCTATCAATATCTTTCTGTCTCTTTGTCTGTTTGTGTATGTCTATCTATCTGTCTGTCTATCTGTCTGATTGTCTATCTGTATGTCTGTCTGTCTGCCTATCTGTCTATCTGTCTATCTGTCTGTCTATCTGTATGTCTGTCTGTCTGCCTATCTGTCTATCTGTCTATCTGTCTGTCTATCTGTCTGTCTGCCCCATCACTCTTGCTCCGCCAAGCCTTATCTTCTCCATCCTCTTCTGATACTCCAACATTCTTCTCCCCCTCCTTCCCTCCTCCCCACACATATGAAGATGGTCCTGGTTCTTCCCCTCCCCTTTTCCTGCTGACTTTCCCCCCCCCCACCCCTCCCCCTGCTGACTTCCCCTCCCAGCCCCCTTCCCCCTGCTGACTTATCCCCCAGTCCTTCCCCCTGCTGACTGACCACCAACCCCCCCCCCACCCAACCCCGCCCCCCCCACTGACCCCCATTATGTTGTTAGATTCAGGAAATTACTTTAAGATCTCAATAAGTAAGTTTGTGTTCGGCATAGTGCTGTGTTACCTCTCTCTCTCTACCTCGCTCTCTCCTCTCTCTCTCTCTCTCTCTCTCTCTCTCTCTCTCTCCTCTCTCTCTCTCTCTCTTCTCTCTCTTCTCTCTCTCTCTCTCTCTCTCTCTCTCATAGTGTGTTTGCGTGTATGTGTGTATGTGTGAGATTCGCTTCCATCTTCAATATTATTTTTCCTCACGGCAGTAACCATGAAAACAGTGGTAGAAGAATGGCTTATTATTTTACTACTACGCCACTTCTACGTATTTTAATCATTCAAAAGGTTAATGATCAAAGTTAGAGTGATAAATTAATAAATAAAATTAGTTGAACAATAACAAAACAATATAGTTGATTAGAGCAATTATTAAAAACCGCGGTAGAGGAATTGTTTACTTTTTTTTACCTTTCTACTGTGTCATTAAGGCAGTCAAAAGGAAAGTAATTATAAAAAAAACAGTACTACAGGATGGCTTGTTACCTTATCATTACGTCTTGAACCCTTTCACACCCAGATCTTTCCTTTGCTATATAAAATTGTATGTTGTCGAGCCATAACATTACGAAAAGTCACTTAATATACCCAATTAGTTAGTGGACAAGGATACTAAACAGGTCATATCTATAAAATATTACTTATATTCACTAAAAATCGTCTAATGGCACCCAAATTCAATGGAAATTACGTTCTGGGCTTCAAGGGGTTAAACAATTCATAAGGGGAGTAACTATTAAAACACGCGGTAGGGGATGTTTATAATTCTTTTTCCCTTGCCACTAAGTCATTAAGGCAGTCAGAAGGGAGTAACTATAATAAAAAACAGTACATGATAACTTTTAAACTTATCACTACGTCTATAAACCATTAATAAGAGGAGTTATTATATTGAAAAACCGCGGTAGTGAATGGCTTTTTTATTTTATATTTTACCACTAAAAGTCATTAAGGCAGTCAGAAGGGAGTAACTATAATAAAAACACAGTATATGATGACTTTTAACTGTATCCCTGCGCCTTTAAGTTATTCATAAGGAGAGTAACTATTATGGAAGTGATAGAGCAATGTTAAGGAAGAATCACTGTAATAATTTCCTGTTTAATAAGAAGGAACTGTTAATGTTAATCGTTAGGTATAGAGATGGCCTTGGCAACACACCTTTGTCATGTAACAAAAAGTAGTTCTTATAGAGGTAGACAGACAGGTACATATATAGACAGACAGAAAGACAGACAGATATATAGACAGATAGACAGGTATATGACAGGTACACATATAGACAGACAGAAAGATATATAGACAGAAAGACAGACAGATAGACAGGTAGACGACAGGTACACATATAGACAGACAGATAGACAGGTAGATGACAGGTACACATATAGACAGACGGAAAGACAGAAAGACA
>JACEEZ010019399.1:117500-132500 GCA_016584305.1 Chionoecetes opilio
TGTGTGTGTGTGGTGTGTGGTGTGTGTGTGTGTGTGTGTGTGTGGTGTGTGCGTGTGTGCGTGCGTGCGTGCGTGCGTGCGTTGCTGTGCGTGCGTGCGTGCGTGCGTGCGTGCGTGCGTGCGGGGTGGGTGGGTGGGTGGGTGGGTGGTGGTGGGTGGGTGGGTGTGTGTGGTGTGTGTGTGTGACGTGTGTGGGTGTGGTGGGTGGGTGTGGTGTGTGTGTGTGTGTGTGTTGTGTGTGTGTGTGTGTGTGTGTGGTGGTGTTGTGTGTAGAGGTGGACATAGTTTCCTCTCACCCTATAAGGTCACCCTACACAACACACTAACACGCCCTTCACCCTATAATAAGCACCCTCTATAACACTAAGGCAGGCACCTACAACACCCTATTCTTCACCCTTCGCTAACACCCTGACGCCCTTCACCCTTGCCTCGCCTTCACCCTAAAACGACTAACTACAATTATGTATCCATCACCATGGTTTTTTTCCACCTAACTTAATCTTATCGTGAACCATTTTGTATGTTCTTTCTCTCCATCCCTTCCTCTTATCTCCACAAACCCCTTTATTCCTCTCTCTCTCCCTTTCTTTATCCCTTTCCCTCTTCCCTTTCTATTCTCCTCCCTATCCACCTCTCCCTTTCTGTAGGTAGTTCCTCTCTCTTCTTTCTTTCTCTCTCCCTCTCGCTCTCTCCTTCTCTGCTCCGGGTCAACGCACAATATCAAGTTAACAAATATTTCACACATAAAGTAAAGTACAATCTCGCGGCACGTTTTTGTTTACTCTAGATCGTACAGGACAGAAAATAGAGCAGTTCCAAGCCTCGTCTCGACCTTGAATCTCCTACCCTTTCACTCAAATTTGTCTAACCCTTTACCATTAGAAGCTAAAATAACTATCTACCTACCTATCTATATTTTTTTTATTTACTTCCCTTGATCTTCTTATTCAAAACTATCCTTCTTTCCCTTCTTTCTTCCTATTCTAATGATTTTTGGTCATTCTCGTTTCTCCTCCTTTTCGTACCCTTGCCTATTTTACTTTCCCTTCTTCTTCTTCTTCTTCTTCTTCTTCTTCTTCTTCTTCTTCTTCTTCTTCTTCCTCATTAACCTCATTATGATTTCTGGTATTTCTTGTTTCTCTTCTGTCTCCTTCTCCTACCCTCTCTGTTTTCTTCTCCTTCATTTTTCTTTTTCTTGCTCATTAACCGTTTCTCGTATAATTGTCTCTCGTCTTGTAGTTCATATCATCATTACTCTCCTCCTCCTCCTCTTCATTTTTCTTCTTTCATCTCTTTCTCTTCCTCTAGTTACCTTCTTCACTTCCTTCTCCCTCTTCTTACTCTCCTCCTACTCCTCCTCCTCCTCCTCCTCCTCCTTCTCCTCCTCCTCCTCCTCCTTCTTTCATGGAGTCAATAATCCCCTTTTACACTCGCACCAACAATCGCCGCTCTAATAAATCTCCTCCCCGCCGCCGCCGCCTCTTTCAAACTTAAAAACAATTATTATTTTCCACAAACAACCATTCAAAAGCGCGGACCAGTAATCTCTCTCTCTCTCTCTCTCTCTCCTCTCTCTCTCTCTCTCTCTCTCTCTCTCTTCTCTCTCTCTCTCTCTCTCTCTCTAGCAGCGCCATTCACATTTCTTAATAATGGAAGTTAATGCGGTCCACCACGATCCACTAAAATGGCATTGTATATATAGTATAGTAGAGAAGTTTGAAGGATGGAGCGAGAGCGAGAGGTGGGGAGTCAAAACACCGCTGATGCCGCACTAACAACATGGCAGTAGTGGTAGTAGTAGTAGTAGTAGTAGTAGTAGTAGTAGTAGTAGTGGTGGTGGTGGTGGTGGTGGTGGTGGTGGTGGTGGTGGTGGTGGTGGTGGTGGTGGTGGTGGTGGTGGTGGTGGTGGTGGTGGTGGTAGTAGTAATAGTAGTAGTAGTAGTAGTAGTAGTAGTAGTAGTAGTAGTAGTAGTAGTAGTAGTAGTATAGTAGTAGTCAGTAGTAGTTCAGTTCAGTTCAGTTCAGTTCAGTTCAGTTCAGTTCAGTACATTTTATTTCGTAAGAAACTTACATAGTAGAGTAAACGCACATGACGATATACAACAAGAAAATAAATGTTATTGTTATAAACAAACAGCATAATTTGCACATGCTTAAATGATATAGCTTACAGGTATGTATTTACATGTGTTTCACTTTAAAATATCAAATTAAAAATCTCATACCAGTACAAATAAGACAACATTTATGATAAGCTAACCATTAAAATCAATTGATTTAAATGTATATTATCTATAAAGTATATATATACAAAAATACAATACGTAATACATTTGTATACTACATAGGAAATATAAAAAAGTTAACCCCTAATCTATGAAGGGATTAATATCCATAAAATAAACAGGGAGCCTCGCCTCTCATGTCAATACCACCCAGACTATCCTGGCCTTAATAACACCAGAGGCTCTTCAAATATATTGGTATTGTAATACTGATCAAATAAATGTCTAACATAAGTCATAAAAAGACCTTTGATATATAAATAAATATTGTATTTAATGATAGGATTGTTTGACCTAATCAGTCTTTTAGAAAATCTAGCTTGTATCAGGGCTGTGAGATGCCTTAATAATAATTGATTGCAGTTTTCAGCAGTGATGTGGCTGCTGGCATATGTAGGCACTCCCGACATGAGTTTTAAACCATTATTGTATGCAACATTAAACGCTTTAAAAATATAAGATTTAAAAACTGACGTATCATTCCATAGGGCCAAGCCATATTCTGGACAGCAGTAAGAGTTAAATAAAACAAAAGAAAATTCAAATCTAAAAACTTAAAATCTCTATATACACTATTAAAAGATGAGTAAAATGAGTTTAACCGAAAATCAATGTCATCACTATCTATAAAATTGAAGGAAATATTGCGTCCTAAGTATTTGAAGCAGCTCACAACGTTTAATTCATCGCCACTAAGTGTTATAGTACCCAATACAATTTTTTTTCTTAAATTAAATCTCATACATCTGGTTTTTTCTTTGTTTATCACAAGTTTGTGATTCTCAATTTCCTTACATAAACAATTGTATAATACCTCCATGTCGTCTCTTGACGCAGCCAGGAGAACCAGATCATCAGCGTAACCTACAATATTGAGTCTGTGGACACCAAGCCTACTACTAGTAGTAGTAGTCGTAGTAGTAGTAGTAGTAGTGTAGTTTTACAGTAGTAGAGTATAGTTTTAGTAGTAGTGTTTTACGAGTGTAGGTAGTAGTAGGTGGTAGTAGCGTGGCAGGTAAGAGTGCTGGCAGTGGTAACATCATCAGCAGCAGCATTATTTTTTCTATTTCCATTTGTGCCTATGTCGCGTGTAGGCCGTGAGCTCCAGGGCTGGGATGGTAGGCCGTGGAGGCACACTTGAGGGCTGTGATGGTTGGTCCTCGCCCGTTGGTGACGCAGGGATGAATTGTTACCGGCGCATGTCGTTAGAGGTCATGTTCCTTGTCCTCCCAATTGCAGTACTCGCAATTGAAGGCAAGAGTTAATGGGCAGGGAATGTGGGTGTTCTTAGGCAACTCGACGGTGCAGAAAGATTTTGGTACTTGGCGGGATTCGAACTCGGTTCACCGAGCATGATACTTCCAGACGCTAACCATTCGGTCATGATTTTTCTTTTTGTGATCGAAAAGTTATAGGCAGGGATTAACACTATAAAAAATATCAAGCCTACATGAATCACTCTGTTCACCTCGAGTAGCGTATTGTGTTCTTTCCTTTGACCATCTTAGAGGGCAGTGTTGGAGACCCTTGTTCCCCATAGAGGCTTTGATGATTCAGTGTTATTTTACAGAATCAAGAATGTTACCACCATTGAGAAGAATACTCGAGGGCCACAACAGAAAACCAAAAAAAAGAGAAAAAGAAGAGAAACAACACAAAACCAAGTCTCTTTTTTTACTACTATAAGAAAAAAAAAGAAAACAAACAAACAATATATATATATATATAATATCATAATATATATAATATATATATATATATATATATATATATATATATATTATATATATATATATATATATATAATTGATGCGACAAACAACACCAAACAAATATAAAATAAAGACAAAGAAAGAAAAATCTGTGCCTCAGAGAGAGAGAGAGAGAGAAGTAAAGGTGAGCTAAGGTGGAGGAGAGGTAGTGAAGGTAAGGCAATAAGAGAAAGAAGAGGAGGAGGAGGAGTGGGGAGAGGAGGAGGAGGAGGAGGAGGAGGAGGAGGAGGAGGAGTGGGAGAGGAAGAGGAAGAGGAGTGGAAGAGGCGGAGGAAGAGGAGAGTGTGAACGAGATACAGGTCAGATAGAGAGGAGACGAAGGCACAAGAGGTAATAAGAGGAGGAGGAGGAGAGGAGGAGGAGGGAAGAGGTACTCACTTGGCGTTCTTTGACAACAAAACCAAACAGGTGGGTCCAATGAAAGGGTCATTTTTGAGTACTCCTCAGGTAACTGAGGCCAGGAGGAGGAGGAGGAGGATGGTTACATAAGGATACATAGGAATAAACAGACAGCAGGAGACCTATTGGTCCCATAGGAGGGTATCTGCTGAACTACATACTACTAACTATCAAACACTTGCTAAGAAACAACAGTTGGAAAATGATACCATGTCCCTAAAGAGGTTAGGAACATGGAAGTTTCATAGTTGCCGAATGAAGATATGAAAAATACTAACTACAACTACATACCAGACACACTAAGTCGATACGGAGTGACTAGATACGAATTCGCAACTACAATACCCATTAATTACCAGTGCGCGTCAAGTCGTTTTGGCATGTAGTTATTGCTGCGGCTCCGACAAAAACATTTGCTGGTAACTTGTTCCATCGATCAACGACTTCTAACATTGAAATATTCTTACAGGAGATAGGTGATAGCAACGTTGGACCGTTAGTTTTAAACCATTATTTCTTCGTGTCCACTTGAGTTGAAAGCTCGACTAGGTTCTCTTGATTAATGACATCAAAACCTGTTAGGATCTAAGGTTTCTATCAAGGTCCCACGGATTTCTACGAGCCTTAAGGAAAACTATTAAAGTTCCGCAAGTCTCTCTTCATAAGATGAATTAGCAGAGAGGAATTTGTTGGTTTGCTCTTCTTTGCCACTGATTCCAATGTGGCTTGATCTTTACGAAACAGGGCGACCAATTGCAACGGCATATTCTAAGTGCGGCATCTAAACCAAGGACGTGTATATTGTTTGTCATTACTTTCGGAGTTTTGTGTTCAAAGTTACGTTAAATAAAGCCAACATCTATTTGCCTTTTTACTGGCAGCTAGGCAATGCGGACTGGTTTTACGATCATAAGATGATGACACTAAATCCTTTCCTGCTGTCTACTCAGTTAACGATTTATTTTGCATTTGATAGTTTATTGAGGTTATCGCTTGCCTATATGCATTACTTTACATTTATGGAAATCTGAATGTTTAATAGCATTATCACTACCAATCTGATAGTTGTCGAGATCACTTTGATGAGTTCGCAGTTTTCTATAGTAAAATATACTGCTTACGGCCTAATTTAGGTGCCATAGCAAATTTCGATATTTTAGAACAAGACGCATCCAGATCGTGATATATATCAGAAAAGAGTAGGACCAAGACGAGCCACCTGAGGCCACCACACTAGTAACATCTAAACCAATCAGATGCCTCGCCATTTATTACTACGTTGTTACGATTTGAAAGCCAATCGCAATCCATGAACTAATTGCTATCTAAGCCATGTGCCCTTAGCTGGCAATGAGGAGCTTATGGGGAACTGCATCAAAAGCTTTTGAAAATCAAGGTAAATTAACATCGAGGGATATTTAGCGTCCAGTTTGAATAAATGACATTAAAACAAAATTCCAGTAGGTTTGTTCTAAGCAGGATTCTCTTATTTCGAAAATCCCGGCTGGGAAGTTAGGTATTGGTTCCTTTCTCGAGAAAAAGACACGATTTATCCGCCAAATATATTCAAAATAGTTTAACAAACACGGACGCTTAGACCTACTTGCGGCACGATAATTACTTGCGAGGTCTCTTACACCCTTTCTTGAATATCGGTGTAACATTAAGCTAATTTTCACATAATCGGACCATTTTTGTCCCTAGCGATTTATTTGAAAAAATCTTAATGGGAAAGCCGGGAAAGCTTGACGGTGACATTCGCGAAGTCAGTCGCGGCGAGATTTCGTCCACCCCCATATGAGGATTTTTCGCGGTCAAGTTGTCAGCAAATACTTTGATATTTCGTTCTACTGTTACTCTCTATTACACAGTCTATCCCTTTCGAGTCCACGACATACATGTGTACTGGTTCTGGTAATGGAGTCGTCTTTCTTTAAATAAATACCGCATAAAGTATTAATTGAGTACGAACGCCAGTAACTCCTTATATCATTTTAACAAAGATATTATTATTATCTTTCAGTAGGCCCAATACTGGTTTTTGACGTTTCGTTCTTACTTCGAACGTATTGAAAGAACCTTTTCGGGTTTTGATTTGGATTCCTTGCAATTTTTTCTTCATACTACGCGCTTTTAGAACTAATTATAGTCCTGCAGCGGACGTTTACGTCATTGTATTCCTCTAGAAGCGCAGTCTGCAATTTGATAGTTGGAAACTTTATACGCTCGGCGCTTTTCTGCCAATGATTGTGGCGATCTACCTTATTCATCCAAAACTGGGTTCTGTCTATGGAGGAGGAGGAGGAGGAGCGAGGAGGAGGAGGAGAGGAGGGAGGAGGAGGATACACTAGGATTACATCGGAGATAACAGAGACCAGAGACCTATTGGTCCATAGGGGGTATCTGCGAACTACATTAACGACTAACTATCAATACTTGATGAAGAGAAACATTTGAAAATGATACCATGTCGCTAAAGAGGATAGCGAACATCGGAAGTTTCATAGTGCAGAATGACTAGGATATGAAAAATACTAACTACAACTACCACTATAACACTACAACTAATGATAAGGGGGGGCACTAGATACGAATTCGCTACAATCTAATACCATTACTTTAAAGTGCGCGTCAAGTACTGTTTTTGAACGTAGGTTATTGTGTTGGCTCCACGACCAAATTTGCTTGGGAGTAACTTGTTCCATCGACTCAAACGACTATAAACAGTGAAAGATTTTGACGGAGATCCGGTGATGCAACGTTGCCCGTTTAGTTTAAACCATTATTTCTTGTTGTCACTGAGTTTGAAACGCTCGAATAGGTTATCTCGGATTAATGACATCAAAACCTGTTTAGGATCTTAAAGGTTTCGATCAAGTCCCCACGATTCTACGATCCTTAAGGAAAACATATTAAGTTTCCGCCAGTCTCTATTCATAAGAGAATTCGCCAGAGATGAATCTTGTTTGGTTGATCTTCTTTGCCACGATTTCAATTTGGCAAGCTGATCTTTTACGAAACAGGGCGACCAGAATATTGAACGGCATATAGTCCAAGTGGCGGCCTAACCAAGACGTGTATAATTGGTCAATACTTCGGAGTTTTGTGTTCAAAGTTACGTTAATAAAGCCCAACAGTCATATTGCACTTTTTACTGGCAGCTAGGACCCCAAATGCGAAATGGTTTTCAGATCATAATGATCAATCACATCATTGGGGCATCGCCGGGGGGCGTTGGGCGAGTCGCCGCGCCACCCTACGGACGCCACTCCCGGGCGGTCACCACGCGCGCAGTTCACATGCAGGCTCCTTCCCATACCAAGCAGGCTTCTCGACAATAAACATCAAGCTTGCACCTAGCCACGAGACTTTGTGGGAGCACAACTTGGCCTCCTCCACGCCTGATTGTCTCTTAAGATACAACCCGATGGGAAGGATCCGGTTCAGGGTAGCGCTGCCACATGCCCAATAGACGAAGGTGGCGCTGGCACGACTAGCAGGTAATATGACTCGATTCAGTCTCACGGCTGCAATCGCTGATTGGGACACGTACTCATCCCAGCGATACTCCCAATGATTCTGCGAAGACACTTATTACCAAAGGCATTGATTCGTTCTTCAAGTCACATTAGTGTCCATGTTCACAACCAACTAGAGTAAGACAGGTGATCACAAGCGACTTGAAGATCCGGATCTTTGTCCCTTCCTGCACAGTACCGACAACCGCCAAATACTCCGGAGGCGAGTCCATAACACCGTGGGCTATGCAATCCGTCGTAAGACTTCTGACGTGGACCCGCCGTCATGGACTGCGATACCAAGGTAATTTAAGACTTTCCTAAGATCATCAATGTCCTCGACACACGCCCAATGAACAGACTGTTACTGCTTCATCTAGTAAGTCTCTAAATACCTGGGACCTTGGTCTTGAGCCAGCGAGACCTCAAGTCCCAAAGGCTTTGCCTCTCGCTGCGCGCCTCTGAGAGCGGAAGAAGGAACCATCACCAGGACATCACAGCGACTCAAGCAAAGATTACTGCATCATCGGCAGAAAAACAAGATACAGGTGATTCGTGGTGTTGACGAGGATGCTACAACAATATTTTGATCTACAACCTTTGTCCACATACCCATGTCCATACAAGCGTGAGCAAAAGTGATGGGGCAAGGAAGCACCCTGCTCACTCCTGTTATCACAGGAAAAGAAGCTGGATACACCTGCCCCACACTTCACAGCACTCTCAGTCAGCAGAATACATGACAGTATTCACAAACCAATAGTCCTTGCAGGAATCCTCGAAGTCGCAGAAGGATTCCCAGGAGTGACTCACGAATGCACGGAGTAAAAGCATTCTTGAGATCAACATAGGCTGCAAGCATCCCTGTCCGAAACTCACGTCGGCGTTCCACCAGGACACGAAGCCGCTAGGATACGCCGTCCACGTTGTGGAATCTTATCAGGCGTGAACCCAGACTGCTGAGGTCTCTGTCATGCTTCCCCAGATGACTGCGAATTTCCGTGTCCCAGGCAAATAGATGGGTCAAGCAACCTTGCCTGGTAGCGCTGAGCATGTAATACCGCGGTATTGTTTCGCAGCCTGGACCGTGTCCCCTTTCCATTCCAGATAGGGATGAACCAGCCCCTTTTCATCAAGGAGAATGGTACCTGGATTCGCCACACGGCAGTCAGGACCGCATTGCAACACAGCGCGATAATGGCCCACCCAGCTTGAGGAGCTCCGCACTGATATACAAACACCCAGCATGCACTTTCCACCTCTTACCAACTTTCGAATACAGACCTCGTCTCTGACTTCGTCAAGAGGAGGGTGACTGGTTTCGTCAATGGGAGGATCGGCATCCATGCCGTAACCAGGGTCGTGAAGCTGATCGCAGTTGGAGGATCCACCGGAACAACTGCCCAAAGACTCAGCCCAACGAGTCATCTGCCCATCCATGTCGACCACGAGTCTGCCTCATCTGACTGTTCGAATAGCACTCGCCCGAGAAGGAGGATTGGAAACGGAGCTTCTTCAAGGGCTCGGTAGGCGGGTTCGGAGGTCATTAGCGTTGTCAAAATGACTGATCTCTGACATCCCTCAGCGAGCACTCCTGACATACCTCTCATGTACTCTCCTCAAGGAGGGTTCTAGTCCGGCGGACAGAGCCCTGTGCTGGTCCGGAGTTCCCAGCCAGCCTGCAGCGGACTCTCTCGCTTTTCTCCAGCCGTCTTCCCGTCGAGACCAAAACACGCCTTGACCTCGGGCGCTCCCCATACACCCTTGAGCCTCCTGATAAGAGTTTCACGTTTGAACGATATCCCACAGGTCTACAGGATCACGAGAGCCACCGAGCACATCAAACCGATTTGCGTTACTGCACCGCATACCATGAGCACATGTCAAGTCTTCAGTTTCTCCAAGATGAAACTACACGTATGGTCCTCTGAGATTCTTCCTGACTTGACATGAAGCTTAAGTGTAGCAACAACCAAAGTCTGTGATCGTTCCAACGCGAACTCATGCAGCTCTAAAACCTGCAGTTCTGGAGGATCCTCCAACGAGTACTAACGAGATGTGGTCGATCTCTAGCTATCCCTATCGGCAGTACTATTATACCATGTCCAGCGGTGCAGCCTCTGTCTCGATACCAAAGAACCTTGCAATTCCTCAACCTTATGACCTTGCAAAGTTCAGAAGCAGAGAACGTTGGTGGTTCTGGTACCACGGAGCCATGGGGACCAACACACAACTCGTAGCCATTCTCCGAACAGTAGTAGCATTGAAGTCGCCCCAAGACAATGAGGTTGGTCCGAGGAGGACACTGTTAATACAGAGTGGAGTTTGCGTAGAACATCTCATTCTTTGCTACAGTTTTACGCATCTCGGTGAGACACCTAAATCCTTTTTCCTGCTGTACTTCAGTTAAACGATTTATTTGCATTTGATGATGATGATGAGGAGGAGGAGGAGGCAGGAGGACGGAGGAGAGGAGGAGGAGGGAGGCGGAGGTAGGAGGAGGAGGAGGAGGAGGAGGAGAGGGAAGAGGGGAGAGGAGAGGAGGAGGAGGAGGAGGAGGAGCGAGGAGGGAGATTGAGGAGGAGGAGGAGGAGGAGGAGTACATAGACATATACAGACACCAGGAGACATATTGGCCATGACGAGGGTATCTGCTGAACTACATACTATCTAACTACAACTACTTGTAAGAAAACAGTTGGAAAATTGATACCATGTCCTAAAAAGATTAGGAACACGGAAGTTCGAGAGTGCAGAAAAATAGGGTATGATATATACTAACTACAACTACCACTACCACTACAACTAATCGATCCGGGGGACTAAAGATGAATTCGCAGGGCACTATCAATACCCATTTACTTTACAGTGCGCGTCAAGCCTGTTTTTAAATGTAGTTATTGTGCTGGCTTCGACAACATTTGCTGGTAACTTGTTCCATCGATCAACGACTCTCACATTGAAATCATTTTTACGGAGATCAGTGATGCAGCGTTGACCGTTTAGTTTTGAACCATTATTTCTTGTTGTTACTTGAGTTGAAAGCTCGAATAGGTTCTCTTGATTAATGACATCAAATCCTTTTAGGATCTTAAAGGTTTCTATCAAGTCCCCACGGATTCTACGATCCTTTAAGGAAAACATATTAAGTTTCCGCAGTCTCTCTTCATAAGATGAATTTCGCAGAGATGGAATTTGTTTGGTTGCTCTTCTTTGCACTGATTCCAATTTTGCTTGGTCTTTTACGAAACAGGGCGACCAGAATTGAACGGCATATTCCAAGTGTGGCCTAACCAAGGACGTGTATAATTGTGTCATTACTTTCGGAGTTTTGTGTTCAAAGTTGCGTTTAATAAAGCCCAACATCATATTCGCCTTTTTACTGGCAGCTAGGCAATGCGGAGTGGTTTTAAGATCATTACTGATGATGACACCTAAATCCTTTTCCTGCTGTACTTCAGTTAACGATTTATTTTGCATTTGATAGTTATATTTGAGGTTATCGTTGCCTATATGCATTACTTTACATTTATCGGAATTGAATTTTAATAGCCATTTATCACTCCAATCTGATAGTTTGTCGAGATCACTTTGTATGAGTTCGCAGTTTCCCCTAGTATATGCTTTACCGCCTAATTTGGTGTCATCTGCAAATTTCGATATTTTAGAGACAAGTCCGCAGTCCAGATCATTGATATATATCAGAAAAAGAGTAGGACCCAAGACCGAGCCCTGAGGCACCCCACTAGTAACATCTAACCAATCAGATGCCTCGCCATTTATTACTACCCGTTGTTTACGATTTGAAAGCCAATCGTCAATCCATGTACATAACTGCTCTCCTAAGCAATGTGCCCTTAGCTTGGTCAAAAGTCGCTTATGGGGAACTGTATCGAAGGCTTTCTGAAAATCAAGGTATATTATATCCGAGGGAATTTTAGCGTCCCAGTTTGAATAAATGACATTGAAAAAATCGAGTAGGTTTGTTAAGCAGGATCTCTTATTTCGAAAACCATGCTGGGAGTTTAATATTGAGTTATTTTCATCGAGAAAAGACACTATTTTATCCCCATATTTTCTCAAATGTTTAAATCAAGAGTTAGCTAATTGGGCGATAATTACTTGCGAGGCTCTTACTCCTTTTCTTGAATATCGGTGTAACCAGTGGCGTACCGAGGGAGGGGGCATGCGGCCATGGGCCCCTCCTTTGGCAAAGAATAAATAATAATAAATTATATATATATATATATATATATATATATATATATATGTGTGTGTATATATAAAGCTAGATAAGTAGATCGATACACTAAAAAACATACGATAGATTGTAATATAAAATCAAGTAGTAATGGCACTTTAGCACACAAGGCAGTGTGTGATAAGAAAAATAAGTAATTTCATGAACTTAAAAATAACTTAAAACTAGATCAGTATATTGATAAATACTTTAAAAAACGTTAGATTGTAATATAAAAGCGATAGATGAAGATATAAGCTGTAGCTTGATAGATGTTAGATAAGAGATTAGACATTTAATTAAGCATAATATTTGGAAGGTTGAAGTTCGAACACGTATAAGAAGAATAAGAAATCAGATTCTCAAGTTAATGTTATACGATGTAGGTTCATAAATATGATCATATGTATATCATCTTAATTAATTTTTTTTCATCACATAGGACTGGCCAAAGGTAACAAAAATAAGAAGTAACAAAAGGCCTGCGTAGTCGCCAGTCCCTATAAAGAAGACAGTAAGATAACAGAAAGGGGGGTGGGCCAATTTGGTTCGGGATGTGTCTTGTCACTCCTCTCTTGAAAAGAGACCCAGTGAGAACCAGAACGTAATTTCCATTGTAATTTGACCACCATTAGATGATTTTTAATGAATCTAAGCAATGTTTTTATATATATATGACCTGTTTAGTACCCTTGTCGACTAACTAATTTGGTTTGTTTAGTTAATTTGCGTAATTATATGGCTAGAAACATACATTTTTTTTATAACAAAGGAAAGATGAGGGCGTGAAGGATTAAGTCGTAGGAAGGTGGACAAATAGAAAGTTGTATGCTTTTTTACGGGAATACTTCATAAATACCACAAGGTTGTCTGTTAAGTTTGTGAAATGTTGAAATATAACCACGAAAAATGAAGAGATTAAAAACACATGGAATATATAGTGTAGATTTTTTTCTTCAATGCCTACTACATAACACCATCTTAAGGATGCTTAAGCCCGACGGCTTGTTCTCATGCTGTCCGAGATAGAGAGGTGGCTCACAAAAGGTACCGTAAGCATCCATCTCCTGAAACTCATGCCCTTTATATTTCTGCCCGTAATCATGCCAAATCTTTACTTTAACTTACCAAAAACTCTTTCATTCATAGAAAATGTCAAAATCTTTCTGAATCAAATTCCTCTCGTGACTTCTGGCATCTAGCAAATAACATCTCTAACAATTTTTCCTTCTTCATCTTTCCCTCCTATGCTTCAACCCCGATGGCTCCTCAGCTGTCTCATCTACTTCTAAAGCTGAACTCTTCGCTCAAACCTTTGCTAAAAATTCCACTCTGGTTGATGAAGGGCTTGTTCCTCCTTCTCCTCCACCCTTTGACTATATTATGCGTGTCATTAAGATCCTTCGTAATGATGTTTTCTTTGCCCTTTCTGGCCTAGATCCTCGGAAGGCTTACGGTCTTGACGGAGTCATAGATAGGAATTTTTGCCCAGGTTTGGAGAACGTTGGATTTGGAGGAGAAACGAACCCGGACATCAGTGATAGGAATTTTGTCCGGGTTTGGAGATCGTTGGTTTTGGAGGAGAAACGAACCCGGACATCAGTGGCGGGATTTTTTGGCCTGGCAGTGGACATCTTTAACTTAGGAGGAGAGATACACCAGGACATCAGGGCGGGATTTTAGGCCTGGCAGTGGACATCTTGAACTTAGGAGGAGAGATACACAGGGACATCAGGGGCGGGATTTTAGGCCTGGCAGTGGACATCTTTAACTTAGGAGGAGAGATACACAGGGACATCAGGGGCGGGATTTTAGGCCTGGCAGTGGACATCTTGGACTTAGGAGGAGAGATACACAGGGACATCAGGGGCGGGATTTTAGGCCTGGCAGTGGACATCTTGGACTTAGGAGGAGAGATACACAGGGACATCAGGGGCGGGGGATAGAGCGTGACAGTAGGAGGGGACACACGTAGGGACATCAGGGGCGGGGGATAGAGCGTGACAGTAGGAGGGGACACATGTAGGGACATCAGGGTCTGCCGTGCCCAGGAGCACCCTGCCGCCAGGGCCACGAACACAACCACCACCACACACACGATCAACACGAAGCAGAACACAAACGTCTTGTGTTCCTGCTCGGCCTTCTGGACCTGCCTCTCCAGACAGGCCAGACGTTCCTTGCTGCCCACCACCATGGGCAGCACCTTCCCCCAGCTGTCACCTAGGGGGAAGCCGCACTCTGCCAGGGGATCACTTGGGGACGCCAGCCACGAGGCGGCCACCAGGTGCCCCCGCACCTTCCCCAGCAGGGTGGTGTGGGGCCCTGCGTCCCTCCAGGCCCTCATCGCCTGGCGCAGCTTGTCGGCCTCCAGCACCAAGCCCCGCAGGACGAGGGTGATCCCGACCCCCATCACCATCACCACCACCAGGCAGAAGTATCGCATGCTGATACAGTTTTGCATTTTTGTATGAAATTTTAATTGTGAGGAAAAGAGAGAAAGGAGCCGCGGCGAGATGGATCGTCAAAAGGGGATGGCAGTGGAGGGCGATCTGCACTGCAACAAAGGGTCACCGCCTGGCCCTTGCAGGGTCGCGCTGTTTGTGTTTTGCATCACTAACAATATATCCAAGTAACATTACCATCTATAAGATCAATGTAATACTGTTACCCTCATGTAGTGATATTATTTGTTGAGGCTGGGATTTGCGATGACTTAAAAGTAATCGTCCAGACCATTTCATCATTCCTGATTTAATGCAATCAAATCATAGTCATTAACG
>JACEEZ010019399.1:137500-160000 GCA_016584305.1 Chionoecetes opilio
CACCATTACTAACACACAGTCCTAACACCATTACTAACACACACACACACACACAGTCCTAACACCATTACTAACACACACCACACAGTCCTAACACCATTACTAACACACACAGTCCTAACACCATTACTAACACACACACAGTCCTAACACCATTACTAACACACAGTCCTAACACCATTACTAACACACAGTCCTAACACCAATACTAATACACAGTCCTAACACCATTACTAACACACACACAGTCCTAACACCATTACTAACACACAGTCCTAACACCAATACTAATACACAGTCCTAACACCATTACTAACACACAGTCCTAACACCATTACTAACACACACAGTCCTAACACCATTACTAACACACACACAGTCCTGACACCATTCCTAGCACACCACCCACTCACACCCTTTCCATCCCCCTACACACAAAAGTTAGGATAAATCCGACAACTATATTTCTCACTGATCTCCTAAACTGCCCATGATCAGTTTGCAAAGTTGTGATCTATCGCTTGCATTACCAACCAGTTTGTGTAGTTAGTGTAGTTTAGTATTTAGTTTAGTATAGGTTTTGTAGGGTGGGTGGGTGGGTGGGTGGGTGGGGAGGAGCCTTCTGCATTACTACCTATCTTTTCCCTAGCACTAGTAAGTTACATTGGTATTAAAACTGGTTATTTCGACAGAGAACTACATCCAACCTCTCTCTCTCTCTCTCTCTCTCTCTCTCTCTCTCTCTCTCTCTCTGTCTCTCTCTCTCTCTCTCTCTCTCTCTCACACACCCCACACACACACACACACACACACACAGCTTCGTATTTCATCAAGGGAAGAAGGATACTGTTTAAACGACATTTCGGTGTTTCTATATAGAGGAGGAGGAGGAGGAGGAGGAGGATTTACGGAGCAGTTTGGTGTTGGGAACTGAGAGGTAATGATGCTGAAAGGGAAGGGGGAGGGAAGGGAGAAGAGGGAAACAGGATGAAAGCTAGAGAAGGCGGAGCAGTCAGAAGGAATGGAGAGAGAGAGAAAGGAGAAGTGAAAGGAATATGATCGTGAGAGGTGAAGGGATAACAAAGCGAAGAATATGTGTATGAAAGGAAAGAATAAAGAAAACTACCCAAATCACTATGACACACACACACACACACACACACAAAACCCACCACCCACACGTCACGATGGTAAAAGCAATAGAGTGTTGGCGCGCCATTCTGTGATTTCCCGGTTCGAATCCTCACTCGCTCCCGGGGATTTTTCACTTACAAATTCGGGCGGTTACTGTCCTACTTGAGTAAGGGGATGTGTGTGTGTGGTGTGTGAGATCCCAGGATTACACTAAGATCGGTAATAATGAGAGGGTGAAACTGGCGATCGCGAGTCCGGCTGGTGTGGACAAGACCATGGGTGAATAACACACTCACACACACACACACACACACACACACACACACACACACACACACACAGACACAGACACACACACACAGAAACACACACACACACACACACACACACAGAAACACACACACACACACACACAGAAACACACACACACACACACACACACAGAAACACAACACACACACACACACACACACAACAGAAACACACACACACACAAACACACACACACACACACACAGAACACACACACACACACACAGAAACACACACACACACACACAGAAACACACACACACACACAGAGACACACACACAGACACACACACACACACACGGCCTCGAGGACAATAGGGCGTCAGTAATTGGTACTTGCGGCTTCCCTAGGCACGTGACCCGCCCAATCAGGCTGGTGGAGGGGGGTGGAGGGAGGGAGGGGGTTGAGGGTGTTGGGGGAGGTGTAGGGGGTGGGTAGGGTTGGGGGAAGGGTGGTGTTGGGTGGAGGGGAGGAAAGTGTTGGGGGTATGTAGGGGAGGGGGGAGGAGTGTGTGTGTAGGGGGGATTGTGGGTGTGTGTGTAGGGGGTAGAAGGGGTGTTGAGGGGAAGGTGTTGGGGGGGTAGGGGGGGAGAGGCACCCAATCAGAGGCTTATTTGAGGAAGGAATGAGTAAACAGAGAGAGGGATGGGTAGACAAATGGACACGTAGGTAGATCAATAAAGGTAGAGGTAGATAGATGGATAGAGGTTTAGGTATATAAATAGATAGACAGACAGGTAGGTAGATAACTAGGTAGATAGATAGAGGTATAGATAGATAGATAGACAGACAGGTAGGTAGATAACTAAATAGATAGATAGAGGTATATATAGATAGATAGACAGACAAGTAGATAGATAGATAAAGGTATAGGTAGATAGACAGGCAGACAGGTAGGTAGATAACTAAATAGATAGATAGAGGTATATATAGATAGATAGACAGACAAGTAGATAGATAGATAAAGGTATAGGTAGATAGACAGACAGACAGGTAGGTAGAAACTAAATAGATAGATAGATGGAGGTATTGGTAGATAGATAGATTGATATTACGATAGATATAATAGTAACTGGATAGATAGATAGATGGAGGTATTGGTAGATAGATAGATTGATATTACGATAGATATAATAGTAACTGGATAGATAGATAGATGGAGGTATTGGTAGATAGATAAATTGATATTACGATAGATATAATAGTAACTGGATAGATAGATAGATACTTGGTTAAATGCAAATAAATAAATGACGAAATATATACAATCATGTAAAAGTGGTGGATATATTATATTGGAGAATGTCGTAGAGATGAACAGAGATGAAAAGATGTAGATGTTATGGACGGATAGATAGACAGAGAGGAAGGATAGACAGAGAACAGAAGCAGGAATGGTTTGAGTGGTAGACAGATACTTAAAAGCTAACCTCTTATAGACATAGAGAAAGGACAGACAAACAGACAGTGATAAAAAAAAACCTACATATCCATCTGAATTTAGAGACAGATATAGACAGAAAGACAGATTGGTATAGACATAGACAGACGATAGATTGATAGATAGATAGATAGACGACAGACAGATATAGACAGATAAAAAGACGTAGAAATAGAGTATAGACTGACAATGGAAAGTAATATGCACCAATCATAACAAACAGAAGATAGATTGTAAACATTGTAAAAACAAGTGTTAAAAAAAGACATAGACAACCGTAAAGAAAGAAGCTTTTATTGACAGACTGGACTGATGAAGTTAGACAGGATATTAAGTGATGATTAAAAGCGAGAGTGGATGAAGAAGAAGAGGAGGAGAAGGAGGAGGAGGAGACGATGCGATGTTAGGTGTTAGGCAACTAATGCGCACATTTATTTGATCATATACTAAAAATATATCATTATACATTTATGTTCATACTTATAAATAGTTATTTTCTTGTAATATATATTTATCGTAGGGCAACCATTTGAATATTCACTTTTGGGGCCTGCTAAATTTCTTTACATTTAGTGGGTCCAGCCAAGCAATTCATGTTGTATACTATAAACTGATGTGATTATATGGGCAATAAAGAAAGAGAGAAAAAAAGGAGGAGGAGGAGAGGTCAGCCATTATTAATTGTGTTCATCCCCTCATTGTCCAATTACGTGAATGATAGATTTGCTTAAGGCTTGTTGTAGGCACTGTTAGGGAAGGAATGTGTTGTTGTTGTTGTGTTGTTGTTGTTGTTGTTGTTGTGTTGTTGTTGTTGTTGTTGTGTGTTGTGGTGGTGGTGGTGGTGGTGGTGGTGAATTGAATATTCTAAATGATGATGATGATGATGATGGCGTTACTAATGATGATACAGAGAGAGAGAGAGAGAGAGAGAGAGAGAGAGAGAGAGAGAGAGAGAGAGAGAGAGAGAGAGAGAGAGAGAGAGAGAGAGAGAGAGAGAGAGAGAGAGAGAGAGAGAGAGAGAGAGAGAGAGAGATATGAATATTCCATCTTATTTTTCTAATCAAATTTCCTTCTTCACATTAAGATTACTCAAAATCTAATCAACATCAACTTATTCCACTCTCTCCCCCCCCCCCCCCCCCCACACCACACACACGACCACAGACAGACAGACAGACAGACAGACAGACAGACAGACACACACACACACATACACACACAGGTAAGCGGGCGGGCAGGTGTGTGGCCAATTACTGTTACCGATAATGAGCTGAATGACTCCTCAAGGGCTCCTTTGATCGGCGCCAGGAGGAGGAGGAGGAGGAGGAGGAGGAACTAGCAGGGGAAGAGTATTAGGAACATGACTTTATTCTCTTCATGATGCTACTATAGCGTGTTAGTATCTCTGTTTGTAGAGACCGTTCTTGGACTAAATTAAAGTTGTAGTACAGTTAGGTACAAGTTTATTTTACGAGTCCATTAAGTGACTTAGTGGTAACAAGTGCTTGTGGGCCCTTCGGACCCATGTATTGATGTTTGTAGTAGTAGTATATATTAGACAACATGTGATTGCAAGCTCCAATCGTGTTGTTGCTGTCGTTGGTCACTGGTCAAAGTGCCTCGGGGTAGACCACGTTCCGTGTGATTCCAACCCTTTGTGGTCTGTGTGATTCCAGCACACACACACTCACACACGCACACAAACGTCCATGAGTCTACTGAGTTTGTGGAATACGGCAAGTCGTTACCGCAGAGTTTTTCCTGTAATCTAATACTCCTAAAGTGTTTTTAGCCCAAAAGCCCCCTTCAAAATTATTCAATCGACATGGGACCAAACCGTTTACCACCTACGATTTATTTGCGATTTTTTGAGCCTACTCTCATCAAAATTGAATTTACAGTTTCGGCTACCCAACACAGACAGACACACACACACACACACACACACACACACACACACACACACATAGACACACGGCTACTCCTATAGTATATTAAATACAGCCAAGTATGTAGAGCCACCAGTGAGTGTGACGGAGCACGTCAGGGGAGCGTGTATGTCCCGCAGTCGTGCAAGCTGTCCTGCCGTTGATTCCCAGCCTTTCGTCACTCGCCTAGGCTGTATCCAGCTGACGTCCACAGATATAAAACGCTGACGTACCTACAATTGTTCAGTGGCCTAATCTGTTCGAGTTTCCAAAAGTCCTATACGTTTCCGCTGTCCTATGTTCTAACGGGTCATAATGAAAAGATAGATATAATTATATATCCATTCTATCTACCTAGTTAAGTCATAATATTAGTTCATAAAAAACAAAATTTTCTAGTGATTTAATATCCATTAAATTATCTTGTATGATAGTTATAATACTTATCATACGTGTGTGATAATTGTTGTCATCAATTATAATAGTACTAAGAATTATATTATAAATGGCTGAAGTGTTTAGTAACTGACAAGCGTCTGTCTGTCTGTGCATTTTATTGCTCTCTCGCTATTTTACTTTTTTTATATATTAATCCCTCTCTATCAGTGTCTATGTACAAGCTTGCCTATAGAAGCCCTCCCCCTTTCTCTCTCTCTCTCTCTCTCTCTCTCTCTCTCTCTCTCTCTCTCTCTCTCTCTCTCTCTCTCTCTCTCTCTCTCTCTCTCTCTCTCTCTCTCTCTCTCTCTCTCCATCCAGCCAAATCTTTCTCTTTCTTTTCTCCCTCCTTTCCTTCCCTCTGTAACTTCCTTTGCCTTACCCTAACTCTTACATTTCTCTCTCCCCTTACACTCTCTCTTTTCCTTTCTCTCCTTTCATCCTCCTCCTCTCTCTCCCTTTCTCTCTCTGCGTCTTGCAAACCCTCAATTCTTGTCTCTGTGCCTCAGTTTTTCTTCCTTTCCTTTTGCATAGTTGATGTGAACCAAGATCAAACACTACAGGAGGAGGAGGAGGAGGAGGAGGAGGAGGAGGAGGATTTTACATAGGATTACATAGGAATAACAGACACCAGGAGACCTATTGGTCCAAAACGAGGGTATCTGCTGCACTACATACTACTAACTATCAACTACTTGTAAGAAAACAGTTGGAAAATTATACCATGTCCCTAAAGAGGATAGGAACATGGAAGTTTCATAGTGCAGAATGATAGGATATGAAAAATACTTACTACAACTACCACTACCACTACAACTAATCGATACGGGGGACTAGATATGAATTCGCACTATCAATACCCATTTACTTTACAGTGCGCGTCAAGTCTGTTTTTAAATGTAGTTATTGTGCTGGCTCCGACAACATTTGCTGGTAACTTGTTCCATCGTTCAACGACTCTAACATTGAAATAATGTTTACGGGGATCGGTGATGCAACGTTGACCGTTTAGTTTTAAACCATTATTTCTTGTTGTCACTTGAGTTGAAAGCTCGAATAGGTTCTCTTGATTAATGACATCAAATCCTTTTATGATCTTAAAGGTTTCTATCAAGTCCCCACGGATTCTTCGATCCTTTAAGGAAAACATATTAAGTTTCCGCAGTCTCTCTTCATAAGATGAATTTCGCAGAGATGGAATTTGTTTGGTTGCTCTTCTTTGCACTGATTCCAATTTGGCTTGATCTTTTACGAAACAGGGCGACCAGAATTGAACTGCATATTCCAAGTGCGGCCTAAGCAAGGACGTGTATAATTGTGTCATTACTTTCGGAGTTTTATGTTCAAAGTTGCGTTTAATGAAGCCCAACCTCATATTTGCCTTTTTACTGGCAGCTAGGCAATGCGGACTGGTTTTCAGATCATTACTGATGATGACAGGAGGAGGAGGAGGAGGAGGAGGAGGAGGAGGAGGAGGAGGAGGAGGAGGAGGAGGTGGTCGGCTAACTCTCCCTCAGCCAGTCTCCCAAAGTTTATTCTGTTGGTTGGCTGGTAATGTGGATGTGATGGAAGGTTTGCCGAGTATTTGATGACTGTATTTCTTGATATCATTAAAACTATTTGTGTGTGAGGTGAGAGGCTTGTCTGATATATGTATCAGTTCAGTTGTAATTTGGTCTCTCTCTCTCTCTCTCTCTCTCTCTCTCTCTCTGTGGTCTTTAGGCGTATTACAAAAGTGCTGATGCAAAATCCAGACTATGTTCGAAAAGCGCGATATAACATGCCGTCAAAAGAGCGGCGCGGTTGTTGAACTACTTCACACCGCAGGATGACGGATGTACACGCCTTGCAGACTCTTTTGTTGATAATCATGTCACAGCCAAGTCAAGATATCCTCCAGAGTACCGGTCAACCAGCAATTCCTAGTAATGTTGACATAGACGGACCGAGTATGCAGCATCACAGTACAACAAGTATGATTCAAATGAGATAAGCACACGTGAATACATGAAACCTTTAGGTTTTCGTTTCATGGCAGGAGTAAAATTAATATATCAAGTCTAGGCGTCCAGCCTCTGGCCCCTTTGCTTTTGGCTCAGTTCTTGCGGCTGGAACGTGGCAGCGAGCCACGTTTCAGCCAATTAACTCATTACGCTAATTACTCATTAAGGGCTTGTTCTACGCAAAAAGTTTGTTTCACAGACCCCCATTGATTTTGACAGCACTACTTGCTTGTCAAATTTCAGCTCAATCCGACAATATTTAGCAGTAGTTATTAACTTTTTGGCTTAAACTTGGTTCCACTCCCCTTACGCGAATGGGTCTTATGGTAAGTAGCAGCTCGCTTCGCTCGCTGCCAATAATTGTGTCCAGTGTGGATTTTATTATTTATGAGATCCATAAAGGCCTCTCCAGAAACTGCCAAAAATATCTGCATCAATCATACATCTATATACCTCCCCGTGGTGAGCAGGGGCAACACACGGTAACGTCTGGCTGATGTAAGAGCCGAGTGAAAAACGCGCTCATGATACAAAAATTCAGACGCTCTTTTGATACAAAAGAATCCGCGCTTGGGTGGAGAACACGCTGCCCTTGTAACCCGTGAATCCGCGCTTCCGTAAAACGACGGTCTATTCTTTCTCTACCTGTTATTTCAAGTGTTTTTTACCTATTCCATATCATCTTCATCGTCGTCCTTTTCTTTCTCATTATCATTTATCTCTTTTTATTCGTCTTCGTCCTCTGTTTATCTCCCAACTTTCCTCTTCTCTTTATCGATTTTCTTCACTCTCTCTTTCTTTCTTTCTTTCTTTCTTTCTGTCTGTCTTTCTTTCTTTCTTTCTTTCTTTCTTCACCCCATGCCGGTGATAACTTTGTTCTTATCTTGTTTTTCTTCCTATGTTTTCCGTTTAAAAATGTCTTCTCTTCCATATTCATCTTTATCCCGTTATCTCTATCCACTGTCTCTTATCTTTTCCCTATTTTTACTATTTTTTCATACCCTCGCAGGATAAATCAAGGCTAAGACAGAGATATAGATAAGACAAGGTTAATATTACCTTCGTTCTGTATTCAAGGTGTGGTGTATGTGATGGTGGTGATGGTGGTGGTAATGTAAGGCCTAATGTAAGACACAGTAAGAGCACGTACACGTAACTGCCACTTCGCCCCTGATTACTTAACGAGCCATCTGACCTTCCTGTTCCTTCCCTCCCTCGGTAATTCCAGGAATACACACGTGAGGGGGATTTCAGTCTCCTGAGATACAACCTTCCCCTCCATCCCTCAAATCTCCTTACCATATTACAGCTTCCTTTTCCCCTACATCTCTCTCTCTCTCTCGCTCTCTCTCTCTCGCTCTCTCTCTCTCTCTCTCTCTCTCTCTCTCTCTCTCTCTCTCTCTTTATATTTTATTTAAACACCTAACAACATGAGTTACACGTGGCCACAATTGGATGAGAGGTTGACGAATTAAGGCAATAAATGACAGAAGCTAAAGATGTCCTCTGTCCCGAGGACATCTATCTTAAAGCTATGCCTTATGTTATAACAGAATATGTACACAATTTTAACAATGGAACAGGCTGAAGGTCACTGTCTGTCACAGACACTGGTCACGCGCACTTGACAGGTCACCATAACACACCACGCCATACGGAACACTATGGCGGAAGTATGCGGCAACATCTGTGGGCCGCCACCGTCACCTGCTGGGTGTTCATGGCCACGACATCCACCTCAACCCCGAAGGCGTTCCACAGTGTCGCCGTGGCCCAAGTAAAGGCCCGCTGGCTCATCGCGGTGTGGGTCCTCGGGGCCTCGAGATCACCTGATACTACCGTCCTCGTAGCGCGCTCTGACCTCCTCCACAGGACCCGAAGTCCAGCAAGGTGGGAAGAGTGTTCCAACTGGGTCTTGTGCAACACTGTGAGGGCACCGACTCTCCTCCGTGTCTCCTCTCTCTCTCTCTCAACACCTCACTCCTCAACTTCTAATACCAAATAAACCCTTCTTTCTCTTCCTTCTATATCTCTTTCTCTCCCACCCTATACACCCTCTCATTCTATTCTCCTCTTCTTCCCACTCACAACTCTTCCACCAGCACCTCCCACCCACCTAACTACCTCTCTCCACCTTCTACCACATTTACTCCACCCTCACTACTACTACCACCACCTCATATAGCTTGTCTCCCTCACACCTATATCCCTACTCTTTTGGGAGAATAAAAAAGACAGACAGACAGACAGTCAAACATACACTATAGCATCATGGAGAATCTACCTCTCCTATCGGGCGAGCTCAGTAGGCTGAGGGTGGATATAGTGGGACTCTCTGAGACGAGGAGGCCTGGCAGTGGCGAGACTAGCAGTGGGGGTTACACCTACTACTGGTCCGGCATGAGCAATGGTCACCGTGAACGGGGAGTAGCTATAGGCATCTCCAGCAAGCTGCAGCCGTCAGTTGTTGAGGTTACTCCGGTTGATGAGCGTATAATGCGGGTGAGGATGAAACACACTCTGGGTTTCATGTCTCTTGTTGCAGTGTACGCTCCTACCGAGGTGCGTAAAACTGAAGAGAAGGAGATGTTCTACGCCAAACTCTCTATTAGACCAGTGTCCTCCTCGGGACACACTCATTGTCTCTTGGGCGACTTCAATGCTACTACTGGCACTGTGAGAGATGGCTACGAGTTATGTGTTGGTCCCCATGGCTCCGGTACCAGAAACACCAACAGTTCTCTGCTTCTGAATTTTGCAAGGTCCAGAAGGTTGAGAATTGCAGGTTCTTGGTACCAGAGACCAGAGCTGCACCGCTGGACATGGTATAGTAAAGCCGGAGGGGTAGCTAAGGAGATCGATCACGTCCTCGTTAGTACTCGTTGGAGGATCCTCCAGAACTGCAGGGTTTACCGGAGTGCTGAGTTCTTTGGAACAGATCACAGACTTGTTGTTGCTACACTTAAGCTTCATGTCAAGTCCAGAAGAATCTCAAGAGGTAACCATACTGTGTTTCATCTTGAGAAACTGAAGGACTTGACATGTGCTCATGAGTATGCGGTGGCAGTCTCAAATCGGTTTGATATGCTCGGTGCCCTCGAGGACCCTGTAAAACTGTGGAATACCTTCAAACGTGAAACTCTACAGGCTGCCAAAGAGTGTATTGGGGAGCGCCCAAGGTCAAGGCGTGGTTTTGTCTCGACGGAGACGCTGGAAAAAATCGAGGAGAGTCGCGCTGCCAGGCTGGCTGGGAACCAGGACCAGCACAGGGCTCTGTCACGCCGGACTAGAACCCTCCTGGGGAGAGACAAGGAGAGGTATGTCAGGAGTCTCGCTGAGGATGTCGAGGGTCATTTGAACGCTAATGACCTCCGACCCACCTACTGAGCCCTGAAGAAGCTCCGTTCCAAGTCTCCATCTCGGGCGAGTGCTATTCGAGCAGCAGATGGGCGCCTCGTGTCAGACATGGATGGGCAGATGGCTCGTTGGGCTGAGTACTTTGGGCAGTTGTTCACGGTGGACCCTCCAACTGAGCAGCTTCACACCACTGGGTTACAGGCAGTGGATGCCGATCCTCCCATTGACGAAACCGCACTCTCTCTTGACGAAGTCAGAGAGGCTGTAGCTAAGTTGAGGGGTGGAAAGGCAGCTGGTGTTTGTAATATCAGTGCGGAGCTCCTCAAAGCTGAGGGTGAGGCCATGATCCGCGGGTTGCATACTGTCCTGACTGCCGTGTGGCAATCAGGTACCATTCCTCCTGCCTGGCAAAGGGGGCTGGTCGTCCCTATCTGGAAAGGGAAAGGGGACCGTCAGGACTGCAACAATTACCGCGGTATTACACTGCTCAGCGTGCCAGGCAAGGTGCTTGCCCATCTATTGCTGACACGAATCCGCAGTCATCTGCTGAAGCATCAGAGACCTCAGCAGTCTGGGTTCACGCCTGGTAAGTCAACAACGGACCGTATCCTAGCGCTTCGTGTCCTGGTGGAACGCCCACGTGAGTTTAGACAGGGGATGCTTGCAGCCTATGTTGATCTCAAGAAGGCGTTTGACTCAGTGCATCGTGAGTCACTTTGGGATCTTCTGCGACTTCGCGGGATTCCTGCAAGGACTATTGGTTTGATAACCGGTCTGTATTCTGGGACTGAGAGTGCTGTGAAGTGTGGGGCAGGTGTATCCAGCTTCTTTCCTGTTAATACAGGAGTGAGGCAAGGGTGCGTCCTTGCCTCATCACTTTTCAACGCTTGTATGGACTGGGTATTGGACAAGGTTGTAGATCAAAGTGATTGTGGAGCATCCGTCGGCAACACCAAGATCACTGATCTTGTTTTTGCCGATGATGCAGTAATCTTTGCTGAGTCCCTGGAGGTCCTACAAAATACAAAATTTCAGAATTGTCTATCTATACCTCAACATATTCAGTACGGAGTCCCTCAGGGTAGTGTCCTCGGTCCCATTTTATTCCTTATCTATATAAATGATCTCCCAAATGTATTTACAAATTTAAAAACAATACTTTTTGCTGATGACTACTTTATTCATTACTGGTGCAGACCCTACATCCTTGATAGAAACAGCCAACCAAGACCTAGAACATTTTTATAAATGGTGTTTGAGTAATAGACTAACCGTCAATTTAAACAAAACTTATTATATGCTCTTTACCAACAAGGCGACTAAAATTCTTCCTACTCTGTTATACAACAACAATGTCATCAACAGAACTAACCAACACAAACTACTAGGTGTAACTTTTGATGATAACATATCCTTTAAACCACACATTAATGAATTATGTCTTAAATTGTCTAGAATCGTATCTCTATTATATCAAATTAGAGACCTTATGCCTAATAATATACTTAAAATTCTCTATAATGCCCATGTATTGCCACACTTTCAATATTGTACTCCAGTCTGGTGCAACACATATCCCACTCATTTACTTCCCCTGTTCCGGCTACAAAAGAAAATAATTAGGATCATTACAAATTCGGGCTACTTTGATCATACTCACCCTTTATTTAAGAATATGAACATCTTGAAATTATTTGACATAAACAAATTACAGATTGGAATATATATGCACACATTAGTTACTGGTGGTCATTATATTAACTTGCTCCCTCAACATAACTACCCCACCCGCAACTGTGAACACCTCCGTGTACCACAACATAACCTGACAGTTTTTCAACACTCACTAGCCTACTCTGGTCCCAAGATATGGAATAATATACCCGACTCTGTTAAGACCCTACCAACATTATGTTCATTTAAAAGGCAATACAAAAAGTATTTATTGTCCCAATACTGACAAGATATTTGTTCTAATATTGTTCTAATATATTTCCAATTATGGTCATGTAGATTTATTATAGTGCCAACAATACATTTTATTAGCATTCTAAAAAAGATTTTTTGAGCAATTGTCTATGTATTTCTCCTGTTTTTTTTTTGTTTTTGTTTTTTTTGTTTACCTTGTTTTTTCTTTTCTTTTTTTCTTCTTCTTCTATGTAATTGCTACTGACGTCCTAGATAAACTTGTTTGTAAACTACAGAGATGCTGCCCGAATAGCCGTATGGCTTCGTATGGGCTGCTTACACAAATTATGTTATATAACTTTATTAACGTATGTATTATGGTAAGCATATTAAAATGTTTCAAGTGTTTCAAGTGTTTCAAGTGTTTCCTGGTGATGGCTCTCGAGGCGCTGCACGAGGAGGCAAAGCCTTTGGGACTTGAGGTCTCCTGGCTTAAGACCAAGGTCCAGGGCAGACATTCAGAGAGAGTTAAAGGCCACGGTGGTTAGCTTAACTAACTTCCTCTATTTCTACACCCCGGAGCTCGTGGGTATTCAAGTACGAGATATGGCAGTGGCGGTACATGGTTGCTATGGGCATCGATAGCTGATTGGCTGAGCGAGTACAATGACGTCACAGCCTCGCCAGCGAATCACATAGTATTTCTTAAAAAAATTCAGCTAATCACAAGGCTTCCACGCTCTCAGCTGTGTTTACAAATTTATCATCCACACCAAAATTAGCTCTGATGCTCCACCCTTCTTCCTCCTCCTCCTCCTCCTCCACCTCCTAGCTTCTCCTTCTCCTTCTCCTTCTTCTCCTCCTCCTCTTCCTCCTCCTAACCTTTTCTTATAGCAGTTGGTAGTAGTTGTAGTAGTAGCAGCAGTAATAGTAGTGGTAGCAGCAGTAATAGTAGTGGTAGTAGTAGTAGTAGTAGTAGTAGTAGTAGTAGTAGTAGTAGTGGTGGTGATGAAGGAGGAGGAATTAGGTAGAGGAAGAAAGGAAGAGAAAGAAGAGAAGTTAGGGTAAGAGGAAGGATGAGGAGGAGGACTATACCTTGTCTGTCGCGGAGCCGTGCGTGGTGGTGTATGGCATCGACTAGTCGCTACCCGCCGGTGTGGTGAGACGAGCTGGCCTCGGGTGAGATGCCGCCGTTCACCACTCGGCCCATCACCCCAAAACAAACTCACCACGAGCGCATGGGATTGTTATATGGCCTAATTTCATTTGTATACTTGCCCTGTTCAGTTTTTGAGTCAGAAAACATCATATATACTCAATTTATGAGTATTTTTATATATGTTACGTCCTCTACACCACCCCTTAGGCAGTTGCCGTGATTTGACAGCTTACCGTCTTTAAGTACGTCATCAATCTTCACGCAGAATACCAAACAGCTGATGGCAGTCGCTAGGTCGTGATGCATGGACGTTAGCGTCTCTGAATGGGGCTCCAGGTGTTTGGAGGTTTACTAGATGAAGCAGTAGTCTGTTCATGCGTGCGGTGAGGACATTGAGATCCTGGAAAGTTTTACATACCTTGGCGCAGTCCATAATGACGGCGGGTCACGTCAAGAAGTCTTACGGCGGATTGGCATAGCCCACGGTGCTATGGACTCACTCAGCGGGAGTATTTGGCGTTGTCGGTACCTGTGCAGGAGGACAAAGATCCGGATCTTCAAGTCGCTTGTGATCCCTGTCTTACTATATGGTTGTGAGACATGGACACTAAATAGTGACTTGAAGAGACGAATCAATGTCTTTGGTAATAAGTATCTTCGCAGAATCATGGGGTATCGCTGGGATAATTACGTGTCAAATCAGCGATTGCATCGTGAGACTGAATCGAGGTCTATTACCTGCATAGTCCGTCAACGCCAACTTCGGCTATATGGGCATGTGGCACGCTACCCTGAAACCGATCCTTCCCATCGGGTTGTATCTGTAGGAGTCAATCCGGCGTGGAGGAGGCCAAGGGGGCGCCCACAAGGCTCGTGGCTGGGGCAAGTTGATGTTTCTTGTCGAGAGCTGCTTGGAATGGGAAAGGAGCCTGCATGGAGAGTCGCGCGTGGTGACCCCCAGGAGTGGCGTCATAGGGTTGGCGAGGCGACGTGCCCCCCGGCGTATGCCCCCAATGATTGATTGATTGATCATGGAGAATAAAGTCATGTTCCAAATTCTCTTCCTATGGTCGTCGTTCCTCCTCCTCCTCCCCCCCCCTCCTCCTCCTCCTCCTCCTCCTCCTCCTCCTCCTCCTCCTCCTCCTCCTCCTCCTCCTCCTCCTCCTCCCTCGGTCTCCTCTTATTAGCCTCTTCCTCTTCCTACCTGTATAGACACACCTGCCGTCTGAACCATTCGCAAAGTTCCTCTATCAAACGCAACGCTATGATTGGTTACTTATTGAAGGCTTGTGTGATGATTGGGTCAGGGTTTACACACACACACACACACACACACACACACACACACACACACACACACACACACACACACACACACACACACACACACACTCACACACGGCGGCCAAGTCCATAATTCTCTTCTCCTCCTCCTCCTCCTCTTCCTCTTCCTCTTCCTCTTCCTCTTCTTCCTCCTCCTCCTCCTCCTCCTCCTCCTCCTCCTCCTCCTCCTCCTCCTCTTCTTCTCCCCTCCGTTCCTGCCTGCTGACACCAAACATTGTATATTACACGAGCGGGAACTGGTACACACACACACACAACACACACACACACACACACACACCACACACACACACACACACACACACATCTTTCTTCATATTATTGCAGGAAAAATACGTATATTCGTACATATCTCCATACAAACATACGTACGTACACACATACACCCACGTGCAATAAAATAAAATAAGATATAAAGGGCTGGTAGTGAATACAAACACACAAGATTCCTTACTTGTGTGTGTTTGTATGTGTGTGTGTGTGTGTGTGTGTGTGTGTGTGTGTGTGTGTGTGTGTGTGTGTGTGTGTGTGTGTGTGTGTGTGTGTGTGTGTGTGTGTGTGTGTGTGTGTGTGTGTGTGTGTGTGTGTGTGTGTGTGTGTGTGTGTGTGTGTGTGTGTGTGTGTGTGTGTGTGTGTGTGTGTGTGTCCATAGGGTAATCGAAGAGACCAATTGATGGTAGGGGAAAAATAACCAAAGGAGGGAAGCGGGAGGGAGGGAAAGGAACAAACACACACACACACACACACACACAAACACACACACACACACACACACACACATACACACACACATTACACTTATGACACAAAACTCCCTGAAACAAGGACAAATCAAAAGTCCAACCTAGAAATAATAGTAGCAGTAGTATAGTAGTGATGTATAGTAGTAGTATAGTATAGTAGTAGATAATGGCAATAATAATAATGATGAATTAATGATGATAATGATATTTATGATAATAATAATAACAATAATAATAGTAATAGTAATAATGATAATAATAACATTAGTAGCAGTGGAAGTAGTAATAGCGGTGGCAGCTTAGCACCAGGACGTGAGTAGCCCAGGATGGAAGGCAGGCGGCGGGCCAAAAACAACACCTAGGTAGGATAACGCCATTAGCAGGACCAGATGCAGGAGGAAGAGGAGGAATACAAAGGAATACAAAGGAAGAACAGACAGCAACAACCCTACTGGGCCAAACGAGGCTGCCTGTGTGACTACTTTCTACCACTATAGTTTCTACGTGTTACAGGAAAAAGGATAGCAAAGTTGAAGGCTCCTCCCCACCCACCTGTCCCTCCGGCCGAGGCTGGCAGGAAATAGGTGAGAAAAAAACACCATGCAGTATAGAAAAACTACCATGGAATTTGTTAGGAAACATTGAAGGAGAGACACTCTAAACTAAAACCTAAAGCTAGAAAAAAAGTTTACGTAGGGCCGAAGTAATGGAGTGTGGCAGTTGATGCTAAGTATTTATCTAGTTTGTTCTTAAACGCCTCAACCGTGTTACAATTGACTACTTGTGCTGGAAGAGAGTTCCATATATTAACAACTCTATTAAAGAAAAAGTGCTTCGCTTCATGTGACCGAAATCGCTTACCAATGATCTTGTATCCATTACTACGAGTAGTGCTTGTCCAATCAATATTCAAATAGTCGTTTATGTTAACATTATCGAAGCCATGGAACATTTTAAACAATTCTATTAAGTCTCCTCGCAACCTACGTTTTGACAAACTGAACAAGTGAAGTTCCTTCAATCGCTCTTCGTATGGCTTGTTTCGCAAGCGCGGAATAATTTTAGTAACTATTCTTTGTACTCTCTCCAGTTTGACTAATATATTTTCTATAGTAGGGTGACCAGAACTGAACGCAATATTCAAGATGAGGACGTATAGTCCAGCAGCCAGGGGGGGGAACCTTGGAATTTGTGGTGCATAATTGTTTTCTGCGGATTTTGATCACTGAGTGTGCCATTAATAAGAATCCGTCGGGTGCAATTTTGGCACCCTTGAGCATTTTGAGAAATTCAAGATGGCGGCTAATATACATAATACACCAACATAGTAATGGTTTTATATTGATAACTTCCTTAATATTTGACTTACAACAGTCATTTTGGTGTCTAACCATAGGTTTTTGTGGTCAAGGAATCCAATAACACCAATGAAATTACAATAGACACTTTTTTTATACGGTCTGAAAAATAGACGGTCTGTTAAACTAATAATACATAACAAAAAATAAGATTAAACCATCCAATTAGACTGGGAAAAGTACAATAACAATATTTCTGAATACCCAATCTAAGATGGCCGCAAAAATGGGTAGCGTATACATTAACATATTTACAGAGAATAATCAGCTTTATATCCACAGAATTTCATGAATCCAAGGGATTAAGCTAATCTATTCCCACTAGAACATAACAAAATACACAAGTGTCTTAGAGACGAGATCTATTGCACTAGCGTCCAATGAGGAAACTCTCCTATAATCAAACACATCAGTCATCACTGTCATCCTCATCATTACTTTCATCTTCATCCGAGTCATTGGCATCCTCTATCCGTTGTTTCAGCAATGTCCAGCGATTCCGACATGTTCTTATTTCTGCTCGACAGCGACAAAAAGCAGAACAGGACATCTGACCAGCCACACATCCACACCTCTCAGTTGAGCATGGTGTTTCGCTTGAGCAGCCACATTGGATCAGCTTCATAACAGCTGCTGGAGCAATTTCCGTTTGTGGTGGGAGGGTCACTGACATTAATACACCGAAATCGTCATCAGATACCCAGCCGCTCTCCAGAGGGTCCATATCTGGTGCCTCGCCAGTCAGTGCCGACCTCCAAATGCATGCTTGAAAATGTGCCCTTTTCACGTTCTCGACAAACACTTCACTTGTAGGAGGAAGAGTCTTCAGTTCGTGAACTGACGCAGCACTTTTTCTGCCCATGCTGGAGATCCAATGTCTGTATCGGATATCTGACATGCTGTCGTTTGGTCCAACTTTCTCTCCATAGCATGCTGCAATAAACTGGGTTGCTTCTCGAATTATTGTCTCGTGTTGGGCTTCAGGTTGTCCTATGCTGTCCAGTTTATATCCTGCCTTTAGGACTTTTACTGCTTTGATTTTTCCAATTCCAAAATAGAAACCAACTGTGTCGCATCTTGTCAACGCATGTGCTGCCAGCAGCTGTGGGACAATAGCCTGGTGTTTTATTACTGTCTCCAATGTTCACTGAAGTCCTTTCAGGAGAAGTCGGTTCCATGACAAGGCATGTAGAGAGTTGACAGTAGTGGTAGTAATGTACAAGCAATACAAACACGTCTGTGTCATCTGAGATTACTTTAATAGTCTTTCTGGTGTTAGAAACAACCTGGTGTGGAATGATGACGTCTGCTTCCTCATGGTTAGTTTGCAAATCTGATCTCTCAACTCGTACACCTTGCCAGACTTCAACAGGAGTATCAGCTTTCCCTGTGACAACAAGTCTGTTTGGTAACCGGAGTCCTTGCGTTCTATCTAGAAGTTCCTCAGTGATAATCTCAATGAGCTGCTCCTTGTTGTGTGCCACATTGAGAACAACGTCTCGGGAGGAAATTGGTGTTGTCAGCGTAATGACATGTTCCTTGCAATACTGCACTCCAGCAGATCGTGCAGCCCTTGTGCTGCTCTTGATGCTTTTCTTGTGATATTTGTCATACACTACAAATACGTTGCTCGAAACGGTCATCTTGGAAAGCACATAACCTACAAAGGCATTCACATAGTCATTGACGACTCCCTTCGTTGGCCAGTGAACTATCCACATTGCTGCACAGTGCGCACATCCATCTATATATATTGCATCTGTGTGGCTTGTGAATGTCCTGGAGGAATGTTCCACTTGTATATCAACACTAATTGATAGAAACAACAGACAAACAACAATTCGATACTAAAACAAAATTGCTGCTGTTATTTTTGGCTTACCCATGTCCACATTTATGACGCGGCAGCATGTAAATATGTATCAGTAAAAGGAAAAGGCTAAAGTCAGCTCGTCGAATTTCATTTTCACGCCAAAAATTGTGACGTTTTGACCTTATATGACCTTATTATTGAGAATCGATATTCATATATCATTAGTTTGAGGTGATAAAGCTAATCAATACGAACATTTTGGTAGTAAAAACATTGTCAAAGGTCTGTACATGTGTGATCTATGCCCGTTTATTATTATCCCTACCTCAAATTTTCAGTCCCAAACAGTGATTCCCATTCCTATTTTCAGTCGTCATTTTTGCAAAATGCTCAAGGATGCAAAAGTTGCACTCAACAGATTTCAAAACTAGAGGTTTCAGGCTATCAAAATCCGCAAAGAACAACTATACACCACAAATTCAAAGGTTCGGCATATATATGGGGTTTGGCCACCGGACTAGTACGATCGCATTGAAAAGTGCATGAATGACTTTTTCAGACTTATATTCGAAAGTTCTTCCTATCAATCAATCATTGGGGGCATACGCCGGGGGGCGCGTCGCCTCGCCCACCCTACGACGCCACTCCCGGGGGTCACCACGCGCGAGTTCCCATGTAGGCTCCTTTCCCATACCAAGCAGCTCTCGACAAGAAACATTAACTTGCCCCAGCCACGAGCCTTGTGGGCGCCCCCTTGGCCTCCTCCACGCCGGATTGTCACTTACAGATACAACCCGATGGGAAGGATCGGTTTCAGGGTAGCGTGCCACATGCCCATATAGCCGAAGTTGGCGCTGACGGACTATGCAAATAATAGGCCTCGATTCAGTCTCACGGTGCAATCGCTGATTTGACACGTAATCATCCCTACGATACCCCATAATTCTGCGAGACACTTATTACTAAAGGCATTGATTCGTCTCTTCAAGTCACTATTTAGTGTCCATATCTCACAACCATAGAGTAAGACAGGGATCACAAGCGACTTGAAGATCCGGATCTTTGTCCTCCTGCACAGGTACCGACAACGCCAAATACTCCCGCTGAGCGAGTCCATAACACCATGGGCTATGCCAATCCGCCGTAAGACTTCTTGACGTGACCCGCCGTCATTATGGACTGCGCTACCAAGGTATGTAAAACTTTCCAAGATCTCAATGTCCTCGCCACACGCATGAACAGACTGTACTGCTTCATCTAGTAAGTCTCCAAACACCTGGACCTTGGTCTTGAGCCAGGAGACCTCAAGTCCCAAAGGCTTTGCCTCCTCGTGCAGCGCCTCGAGAGCCATCACCAGGACCTCCAGCGAATCAGCAAAGAATACATCGGCAAAAACTAGATCAGTGATCTTGGTGTTGCCGGCGGATGCTCCACAATCACTTTGATCTACAACCTTGTCCAATACCCAGTCCATACAAGCGTTGAAAAGTGATGGGGCAAAGACGCACCCTTGCCTCACTCCTGTATTCACAGGAAAGAAGCTGGATACACCTGCCCCACACTTCACAGCACTCTCAGTCCTAGAATACAGACCAGTTATCAAACCAATAGTCCTTGCAGGAATCCCTCGAAGTCGCAGAAGATCCCAGAGTGACTCACGATGCACCGAGTCAAACGCCTTCTTGAGATCAACATAGGCTGCAAGCATCCCCTGTCGAAACACACGTCGGCGTTCCACGAGGACACGAAGCGCTAGGATACGGTCCGTTGTTGACTTACCAGGCGTGAACCCAGACAGCTGAGGTCTCTGATGCTTCACCAGATGACTACGAATCCGTGTCAGCAATAAATGGGCAAGCACCTTGCCTGGTAAGCTGAGCAGTGTAATACCGCGGTAATTGTTGCAGTCCTGACGGTCCCCTTTCCTTTTCCAGATAGGGACGACCAGCCCCCTTTGCCAGTCAGGAGGAATGGTACCTGATTGCCACACGGCAGTCAGGACAGCATGCAATCCGCGGATCATGGCCTCACCCCCAGCTTTGAGGAGCTCCGCACTGATATTACAAAAACCAGCTGCCTTTCCACCCCTCAACTTTGCTACAGCCTCTCTGACTTCGTCAAGAGAGGGTGCGGTTTCGTCAATGGGAGGATCGGCATCCACTGCTTGTAACCCAGTGGTGTGAAGCTGCTCAGTTGGAGGGTCCACCGTGAACAACTGCCCAAAGTACTCAGCCCAACGAGCCATCTGCCCATCCATGTCCGACACGAGGCGCCCATCTGCTGTTCGAATAGCACTCGCCCGAGAAGGAGACTTGGAACGGAGCTTCTTCAGGGCTCGGTAGGCGGGTCGGAGGTCATTAGCGTTCAAATGACCCTCGACATCCTCAGCGAGACTCCTGACATACCTCTCCTTGTCTCTCCCCAGGAGGGTTCTAGTCCGGCGTGACAGAGCCCTGTGCTGGTCCTGGTTCCCAGCCAGCCTGGCAGCGCGACTCTCCTCGATTTTCTCCAGCGTCTCCGTCGAGACAAAACCACGCCTTGACCTCGGGCGCTCCCCAATACACTCCTTGGCAGCCTGTAGAGTTTCACGTTTGAAGGTATCCCACAGTTCTACAGGGTCCCCGAGAGCACCGAGCACATCAACCCGATTTGAGACTGCCACCGCATACTCATGAGCACATGTCAAGTCTTTCAGGTTCTCAAGATGAAACACAGTATGGTTACCTCTTGAGATTCTTCTGAACTTGACATGAAGCTTAAGTGTAGCAACAACAAGTCTGTGATCTGTTCCAAAGAACTCAGCACTCCGGTAAACCCTGCAGTTCTGGAAGATCCTCCAACGAGTACTAACGAGGATGTGGTCGATCTCCTTAGCTACCCCTCCGGCATTACTATACCATGTCCAGCGGTGCAGCTCTGGTCTCTGATACCAAGAACCTGCAATTCTCAACCTTCTGGACCTTGCAAAGTTCAGAAGCAGAGAACTGTTGGTGTTTCTGGTACCGGAGCCATAGGGACCAACACATAACTCGTAGCCATCTCTCACAGTGCCAGTAGTAGCATTGAAGTCGCCCAAGACAATGAGTGTGTCCCGAACAATGAGTTCATCTTCCTATGAAACTAATTAATTTGTTAGCCCTCTTAACAACTTCTGAACAATGTTTACTGGGCTTGAGGTCGTTGCTTATAATAACCCCCAAGTCTTTTTCTTCGGTAACATTGGAACGTTCATGTCCGTCCATTGAGTAGTTAATTTGATGGTTATTACTTCCTATATGCAAAACTTTACACTTATCGGTATTAAATTTCATCTGCCACTTCTTTGCCCAACTAACTAAGCGATCAAGGTCAGATTGCAATTGTATCTTATCGGCAGTTGTGATTACTTTATTCGTTATTTTAGTATCGTCCGCAAACTTTGATAGCTTACAGGTGAGGCCTTCGTCAATATCGTTTACATAGATTAAGAAAAGTACAGGACCTAGCACAGATCCCTGCGGCACCCCACTTAAAACATCTTGCCAGCTAGATGCTTTCCCATTAATTATGACGCGCCGCTTTCTC
>JACEEZ010019399.1:165000-192500 GCA_016584305.1 Chionoecetes opilio
GCACTAAAACACCTCCTTTCCTCATCTTCCTCACCACCACCTCACTATCATCGTCACCATCAGAAGCGGTAGTGGTAGTAGCGGTGGTAGCGGCGGTAGTGGTGGTGGTGTTGGTGCGAGCGTGAGAAGGGGCCAGGGGCGTTATCAGAGGCAGGCAGGCGACGCTCGAGTCAACACGCGGCCGCCGTCCTCCTTCTTTACATTCATAGCGCATTACTTTTAATGAAATATAAAACGCGGGGCGGCAGACAAGCAGCGCGAGGCAAAACGCTTCCCCGCCCGCGCGCCTCATTTTCGCGCCCGTCACGTCACCACCGCGCACCCTAACCGCCTATTGCACCGTGCACCCACCGGCAAAAACTGAAAAGACACCCCCTACCCCCGCCATGCACGCCTCCTCTTCCTCCTCCTCCTCCTCCTCCTCTCGCCATCTTTTCCCCCTCTTTGGTTTCTTCCGCATTCTAATCCTGTTTGGCGCCTCCTCCAAATCCTGATCCTAATCTTCTCGCTTTCTATTCCTCTTTTGCTTAGTCCTTGTAATCCTTATCTAACCTCCTCCTCCTCCTCCTCCTCCATCACCACTTCCTCCTGCTCCTGCTGCCGCCGCTCCCTGCTTTGTGGGTTCATCGGCGCCAACTCATTTCATATTTCACCCAGACGGTCGGAACAAGCAGATAAATCTCGCCGCGTCGCTGTTCCTTCTCGCCGCTGTCCGCTAAATAAGGACGCGCCCCCCCTTCCCCTCCCTCCCCCCACCACCCTCACCAACACCCCTCCCACTCTAACCACCATCACCCTTCCGCTACTCCCCTCCCTCCTCCCTGCTGCCGCTTTCCCCCCTCATCCCTCGTTATGCATCAACAGGTTTCCCGGTGTCTGTTCTTCCCACGTTATCACTGCCGCTGCCATCACCACCAACCCGTCCTTTGCCAACCTTCCCGCTTTACCATTACCTCTAACCCTTCCCGCTTTACCATTACCTCTAACCCTTCCCGCTTTGCCATTACCTCTAACCCTTCCCGCTTTACCATTACCTCTAACCCTTCCCGCTTTACCATTACCTCTAACCCTTCCCGCTTTACCATTACCTCTAACCCTTCCCGCTTTACCATTACCTCTAACCCTTCCCGCTTTACCATCACCACCACCCCTTCTGCTGCCTCCAATGACCACCACCAAAGAGGGGATGGGAGGGGGCTACATGGTATTACGTAGGCAGGGTAGATACCAGAACACTTGATGGATAACCTTTAAGGAAGGTTTCTGCTGAACTACTGTACTACTAGAGATGGACCGAATGTCGATTTTTCAGTATTTGCGGATGCGGATATATATTTCCAATATTTCCGGATGCGGATGCGGATATATCTAGCCATTAAGAGTTTTAGCCACATATTTATATTTAAGGATGTTAAGAGATGAGTAGAAATGTATCCATAATATACTATTAGGAGATAGGGGAACCTAGAATATACTAATCATATTTAGCTACAATATCAATTATATTACCTGTGTTACCACTACGCAAGCTCTGTAACGCAACTGATTGTCTACATGTGACAGCCCATTACTCGCAAACGGCCCACCACCAGTCCAACAGGTTTTGATCAGGAATCGGTTAGGGTGCGGGAGGCTGGTGAGTGAGTGACACACCACACAAATCCTAAGAGCTAAACAAGGTGTTCTGTTCTGCATTCTGCTGAAGATTATCGTTACTAATGATTAATAGAGAGGACAGGCGACCGTGACCAAAAATAAATCGATGAGTGGGGACTTTATTCCACTTTGCCGTTGGATAATGGGGAACATCAGGAAACATTTTTTTCAAGTCGCAGGTAACCTGGCACATGCGGTGAAACAACTTGCTGCAACAAGTTTTCCACTCACGCTTTGCTGACATAAACTTACGGTCGCTCCCAATGATAAACACTGAGAAATGCGATGATGTGTGACCCTTAAAGTGAGATAAAATAATGACGGCACTAAACTAATAGTAAGAAAATACTAAATTAGACTACCATTGAGAGGAGAGAGATGTGGAAGGCAGGAGAAGGGAGGAAGTGGAAATGGGGGAGGGAATAAGAGAGGAGGGGGATGGGGAGGCCAAAACAGCATTACACTAATAAGAGAGTACGAAATAACACTATCATTAAGAGGAAGGTAGGAGATGGGGATGTGGAAATGGGGGAGGGAATTGGAGGGTACAGCACCATGAGGTAGGAAGAAGGGGGAAAGGAAGGCCAAAATCTAGGCCACGGGAGGAGGAGGAGGGGTTAGGGGCGTCAGGAACTCTTTGATCTTCCTCCCCGTGAACGCTGACGGCGCACTGACGGCGGGACGGGAGGCGGGACAGGCGGCGGGACGGGCGGCAGGGCTAACACACTTATCCCATCTCCCACCATCAGAGGCCGCGGGATGGCATGGAAAAAACCGCCGCCAAATTAAGCTGACATCGTGCGGCCTCAACACGCGCAAAACCTGAGTGTGACCGCGGCAGCCCCCCCGTGACCCCCTTAAGGCCTCCTGTGATCCCGAGCATTGGGCGAGGCGGGGCAGGACGCGTGTAATAAGGGGCCAAAGGGCGCGTCGGGATCTTTGCAGCCGCGTCATGGAGGGGGAGGCTCAAAGGACTGCTGGGAACGTGATTTGAGGGAAGGGATGAGACGGTGGTGGTGGGGTGGTGGTGGTGGTGGTGGTGAATGAAAGGAATGGTGAGAGTAGAAGGTTTGGGTTAGGTTAGGTTCGGGTTGGGTTGGGTTAGGTTAAGTTAGATTAGGATTGGATGAGGTGGTAAATGAAGGGATGGTGAGAGTAGGAGGCTTAGGTTAGGAAGTTAGGCTAGGGATGGGTTAGGTTAGGTTGGGCTAGGGTTAGTTAGGTAAAGTTAGGGTTAGATGAAGGGGATGAGGTGGTGAATAGAGGAATAATGAGAGTAGAACGCCAATCAGTTATAAAGAAATATAGAAAGCAAAGAAAAAGACCCATAAGCCATAGGGTCACTTTTGACTTGGTATCATAAAACAGGTCATAAGTAAAATACATCAATTAATTCAACAAGCAGTTAACTAATAAGCCAATGACATAGAGGTGTGTGTGTGTGTGTGTGTGTGGGGGGGGGGGGGTAAGGGTGATTAGTGCTATTAACTTACTGTGGTGGTGAGTTCATACAAATATGAAGAAGGAATATAACTCGCTTAATTAATATTACGGAGAAGCATGGAAAGGTATGTGTGGCGAGTAGGGTGAGTTAGAGAGAGGAGGAGGAAGAGAGGATTTTTTTACAAAGGATTACAAAGGAAACACAAACAGCAACAAACCGATAGGTCCTTACAAGGCTGTTTGCTTTAACTACACTACACTAACTAGATGATAAGAGAGAAAGGATAGGAAGTAGAAGGCTCCTCCCCACCCACCCATCCCTCCAGCCGAAGCTGGCCGGAAATGAAGTGATACCATGCAATATAGAAAAACTGCATGGAATTTGTGAGGAAAGTTGAAAGCTGTAATCTATGGCTAACTACTACTAGTTTGTGGGGGTAGGTTTAGTGCTTGATAGATTGGTCATGTTATGCGTGTTTTGTAATGGTGTGAACACAGTGTGGAGGTTCAAGGGTGGTGTGGCAGCCTTGCCTGGCGCTTTCTTGGGAGGCAGCAGTCAATCAGGCCCCAGCTCCGTTCAATCCACTGCGGATTGTGTACTTTCCATGTAGGACGCCGTACACTTCAATGCCTCCTGCAGCAGTGACCCCTGGTACCTTAAATCCCGATGGTGGTCACTAACTGACAGGACCCTTACTGGTCCACAACCCGTCACAGGTCGAGAGTAGTAGTGGTAACCGTTAACTCGGGGCTATCTGTGTGTGTTATGAGGTCTAATGTAGTGTTGGTGTAGGCTCAGTGTGGAAGTTCAAGGGTGGTGCGGCAGCCTTGCCTGGCGCTTTCTTGGGAGGCAGCAGTTTATCAGGCCCCAGCTCCGTTCAATCCACTGCGGTAGTGCACTTTCCAAGTAGGACGCCGTGCACTTCAATGCCCCCTGCAGCAGTGACCCCTGGTATATAAATCCCGATGGTGGTCACTAACTGACAGGGCCCTTACTGAACCACAGCCCGTCACAGGTGAATGTGGAAGGGGAAAAGGAAGAGGAAGAGGAGGAGGAGGAGAACGGAGGAGCAGGAAGAGAAGGAGGAGGAGGAGAAGAGAGGAAGAGAAGGAAGAGAAGGAGGAGGAAGAGAAGGAGGAGGAGGAGGAGGAGGAGGAGGAGGAGGAGGAGGAGGAGGAGAAAAAACTGGATCAAAGTACAATTTTTTCCTTTTCAGATTGGATATGATGGCGATGTGGTGGTGGTAGTAGTAGTAGTAGTAGTAAAAGTAGTAGTAGTAGTAGTAGTAAAAGTATAGTAGTAGTAGTAGTAGTAGTAGTAGTAGTGGTAATAGTAGTAGTAGTAGTAGTAGTAAAAAAAAAAAAAAAAAAAAAAAAAAAAAAAGTAGTAGTAGTAGTAGTAGCAATAATAGTAGTGGTAATAGTATTAGTATTAGTAGTAGTAGTAGTAGTAGTAAAAAAAAAAAAAAAAAAAGTAGTAGTAGTAGTAGTAGTAGCAATAAAAGTAGTAATGGTAATAGTAGTAGTAGTAGTAGTAGTAACAATAGCAGAAATATTACCAGAAGAGAGGAAAAACAGAAGAGGAGGAACAGGATGGTGAAGGAACACAAAGGAATATATAGGAAGAACAAACAGCAAAGGAAATGTTAATACCTACGAGGCTATTAATTTTTGGGATAAACTACACAACACTAAAGTGAGAGGCAGGATAGTAAAGGTGAAGGCTCCTCCCCACCATCCTGCACCTCCACACGATGTTAGCATTAAAGGAGAGAAGAAAAAACCGTTCAACTTGGAAGAGGAGGAAGAGGAGGAGGAGGAGGAGGAGGAGGAGGAGGAGGAGGAGGCCAAAACACAAGCGGGCAAACAGCACGAGGATTATGACCCAATTTATATGCGGCTGCAGACGGAGATACAGAGGTGCGAGGCGGAGCGAAAAAATGCCTTCCCTGATTCACTTTTGTCTCCAGATTTCCTTCACAGATAGAAAAAATCCTCCCTGTGAGAGCGAATGATGCCGGGAGGGAGAGAGGGAGGGAGAAGGAGAGAGAGAGAGAGAGAGAGAGAGAGAGAGAGAGAGAGAGAGAGAGAGAGAGAGAGAGGAGAGAGAGAGAGGAGAGAGAGAGAGAGAGAGAGAGAGAGAGAGGAGAGAGAGAGAGAGAGAGAGAGAGAGAGGGAGGAGAGAGGAGGAGAGGGAGAGGAGGGAGGGAGGGAGGGAGGAGGGAGGGAGGGAGGGAGGGAGGGAGGGAGGGAGGGAGGGAATGAATCTCTAAAGGGAGCAATCACCGACGCTGCAATTCCCGCTTTCCTCCTCCCTCCTCCTCCTCCCTCCTCCTCCCTCCTCCTCTTCTTCTTCCTTCCGAAAGACACGTATTCATTGCATCGACTTTAATGTTAAGTTCTTAGCGCTTGGAGTTTGCTTTATCTTAACTAAATCACTGCTATGTATACAACTGCAGAGAGAGAGAGAGAGAGAGAGAGAGAGGGAGGAGATGAGAGAGAGAGAGAAGATGAGAGAGAGAGAGAGAGAGAGAGAGAGAGAGAGAGAGAGAGGAGAGAGAGAGAGAGAGAGAGAGAGAGAGAGAGAGATATTCGTCTACATTTAAGGTTTGTGATATATTTTTTTTAATTTACTCCAAAAAATAATAAAACTTAAAAAAAAAAAAAATTGTCTGTCCCCCCCCTCTTCTCTCTCTCTCCTCTCTCTCTCTCTCTCTCTCTCTCTCTCTCTCTCTCTCTCTCTCTCTCTCTCTCTCCTCTCTCTGGTGACACACATTCCTGCTGCTGACGCCCCGGTGACATCCCCCAGACACGTGTAGTTAGCTTGCCATTAGGGCAGTCAGGCACGTGGACGCAGACACACGTTTGGCCTGCTCGGATCTGGGTCTTGGCTTAATGACACCGCTTCCTGCATACACTTGCTGGGGTTGTCTTGTGTGGTGGTGGTGGTGGTGGTGTGGTGTGTGCTTGGGTGGTGGTGGTGGTGTGTGGTGTTGGTTGGGTGGTGGTGGTGGTGGTGGTGGTGTGCTTGGGTGGTGGTGGTGGTGGTGGGGGTGGGGGTGGTGGTGGTGGTGGTGGTGGTGGGGGTGGAGGTGGTGTGTGGTGGTGGTGTGTTGGGTGGGGTGGTGATGGTGGTGGTGGTGGTGCTTGGGGTGGTGGTGGTGGTGGTGGTGGTGGTGGGGGTGGGGTGGTGGTGGTGGTGGTGTGCTTGGGTGGGTGGTTGAGGTGGGGTGGTGTGGCTTGGTGTGGTGGTGGTGGGGGTTGGTGGTGGGGGTGTATGGTGGTGTAAAAAAATATGTTGCCTGGTGGTGGTGGTGGTTGCTTGGCTGGTGTGGTGGTGCGTGGTGTGCTTGGTGTGGTCGGGGTTGGTGTGTGCTTGGCGTGTGGTGGTGTTGGTGTTGCTTGCGTGGTGGTGGTGGTGGTGGTGTGCTGGTGGTGGTGGTGTGTGTTGGCTTGGGTGGTGGTGATGTGGCGTGGCTTGGTGGTGGTGGTCCTGCTTGGTGTGGTGGTGGTTGTGCTTATGGCGGTCGTGTGGTGGTGGTGGTGCTTGGGTGGTGGTGATGGTGTGGTGTGTTGGTGGTGGTGGTGGTGGTGGTGTGCTTGGGTGGTGTGGTGGTGGTGGTGGTGTGCTTGGGTGGTGGTGGTGGCTTGGGTGGTGGTGGTGGTGTGCTTGGGTGGTGGTGGGTGGTGGTGGTGTGCTTGGGTGGGTGGTGGTGGTGGTGGTGTGCTTGGGTGGTGGGGGTGTGGTGGGCTGGGTGGTGGTGGTGGTGGTGGTGTGCTTGGGTGGTGGGGTGTTGGTGGTGTGCTTGGGTGGTGGTGATGGTGGTGGTGGTTGGGTGGTGGTGGTGGGGTGGTGGTGGGGGTGTTGGTGGTGTGCTTGGGTGGTGGTGGTGGTGGTGGTGTGCTTGGGTGGTGGTGGTGGGGGTGGGGTGGTGTGGTGGTGTGCTTGGGTGGTGGTGGTGGTGGTGGTGTGCTTGGGTGGTGGTGGTGGGGGTGGTGGTGGTGGTTCCTTGCTTCCCTCCACCCTTCTGCAGTTAACAAGTTCTGTTAGTTAGCTCATTGTTTTGTTTATTAGCTAGTGACGGTGATACTTATGATGGCAGTGACAGATATTTGGGGAGGCGGTGGCCGAGTGGTTAGCGTCTTAGGGTGGTGAGCTCGATGTCCCGAGTTCTAATCCTGCCGGGGGCAACTCTTTCGACCATCTGTAACGCGGTCGACAAGAGACTGGTAGGTGAGCACAAGGTCCCGAGTTCAAGTTCCACCAAGGAGCAACTGTCAAAACCATCGTCGAGTGGCCGAAGACACCCGCATGCTGCATACCTGTTCTTCCGAATACGACTATATGTGCGGCGGAGGGAGCACCAGGTGGCAGCATGAGCCTGACTGAGTGTCCGAACATCACAGAAAACAGGATCTTCACCTATAGACCATAAAGTGCTTGTGGGCCCTTCTGACCCATGTATTGATGCTTGTAGTAGTATATATTAATAATAATTAGACAACAATGTGAGTGCAAACTCCAATCGTGTTGTTGCTGTCGTTGGTCACTGGTCAAAGTGCCTCGGAGTAGACCACGTTCCGCGTGATTCCACGGGGCGCCAACATTTCGACGGCATCAGCACAGCCAACCCTTGACAGGCTGAAGTAGAGTTGGCCGTGCGTGAACACGGGTGTAGGCAAGTAGACTCCCATGTAGCTCTTGGTTTGGCCCTGGCACTTGTTGATCGTCATGGTAAATGCAACACGGATGGGAAATTGCAGACGCCGCATGCGGCATCCAGTGCCAGACGCTGCCTGCGTGATGATGGGTACGCGATACAGGTAGAAGTCATCGCCTCGGCTGCTCAGTTGAAGCACTTTACAGCGTAAATTGATCGTGATTGTGGCGCCTTCGGAGTCGCTTTCGCCTTCGCCTCGGAAATATAATATATATTCTTATAATATATAAAATAAGTATATATATAAGTATAATGTATATTATATAAGTATAATAAATGAGTAAATGTTGTATAGTTCAATTATACCGTCAGAACCAAATATTAACGCAAACACGGCTGTCCTGGCGGCCGGTAGCAGTACAGAGGAGCGCAGTAGCGGAGGAGCGGTTGGTGCTCGGTCGCGAGTCGAATACAATTTCGAGAAATTGAACGCTGACAGTTTGGATAGTTTATAACCATTGCTCAACCCAGGGGATTGTTTTTAGCCCAAAACCCCCCTTCAAAATTATTCAATCAACATGGGACCAAGCCGCTTACCACTTACGATTTATTTGCTTTTTTTAGCCTACTCTCATCAAAATTGAATTTACAGTTTCGACTACCCAAAAAAGACAGACAGACAGATACACGACTACTGCTATAGCAAAACAGACAGAAAGACACACGGCTACTGCTATAGTATATTAGATAGATAAAGTGGAAAATATAAAATTAACATAGGAAGGGAAATAATAGAAGGAGGACAGGAAAGGATGGTGAGGAGGGAGGCTGGGCTGGGAGACGAAGAAGAGTAAGAGGGAAGAGATAAAACACTCCAAAGTTATGTTGAATGTATCTGATAACGTTAACACTCACGTCTTCTCGGTCCTGTAGTCAACACGTCCTTTACGTCTTACCTGAAAATATAAACAAAACAAATATCAGGCGACGAAAATTTGCAGATAATAAGAAAAACACCCAGCAAATTCCCCACAGCAACCCCACACAAACGGTAAGGCCATGAGTCTACGGAGTTAGTGAAATGCGGCAAGGCGTAACCGCAGAGTTTCTTCCTGTAATCTAATACTCTTAAAAGTGTTTTAAGCCCAATACCCCCATTCAAAATTATTCAATCGACATGGGACCAAGCTGCTTACCACCTACGATTTATTTGCGATTTTTCTTTAGCCTACTCGCATCAAAATTGAATTTACAGTTTCGGCTACCCAAAACAGACAGACAGACAGACAGACACACGGCTACTCCTATAATATATTAGATAGATAGATAGATCACAGGTGTCACTATAAAAATCCAGCCTGCGCCACCACGGGCGAGAGCGATCGACATCACAGCCCTTCCGAATGTGCAGGACCAGCCACCTGAGCTCCCAAGGAAAAAATAATCTAGCCTACAGGCGCTATAGGCTCCAACGTGACAAAAACAAAAATCAAGGTAATCATTAGAATGGATTATTAGGAGAGCTGCAAGGTAACTGCGGGAAATTTACTTCGAAACGTAAAAAATGTCTAGAAAATACACTGAATTATAATGTTTACAATATATTTTCATGAATCCTACTAAACAATTGGTTCCAAGTGCGATTTTGATCTGAGATAACATTATATACATTAAGAGAATCGTAACAATATGGAGTGAAATCAAATTATAAAACATCATCTACAATTGGCTGATACAAAATGTAAAGAGAGGTTATGTTGATCACCCGCATCACCCACACAGCCCATCACCCAACAGGAAGCTTTACGTGGGTGGGTGGTATAGCAAGGGTGGTGGCCGGTGTGTTGGGTGGCCTGTTTGGGCTTGAATACATGACTAGTGGACGGAGAGCTGGGTTTTCTAATCCTTCTCAGACTAATACTTACTAGACAGACACACGAAATACAGTGAGAAGCGACAACGTACAACAAAGCTATTAACACACGTCTGACAACATGAAATCATTATATTTATATTTCATTTTGTTTTAATGCTTGTTAATTTACTTTGAGTGAGTTTGATAAGACAAGTTTTGGTTTGGTTTTGAGAACATATAATATTTTCATATTTGTTTTTATGCTTGTTATAATGTTTTGCTAATATAACCATTGTAGTGAGTTTGGTGAGTCAATAGCTTGCTTACACGAGGCAATTATTTCTCTGGGTACAGTTGTGTGCTACCCTGAAAGAATTCACTCTGAATATCACGTGGTTGGTTTGTATGTGGTTTTATAGTCATCAAGGCGCTTCAGTGCTACAATGAAGCAAACTTATGTATTTCTGTGAATGCACAAATCGTTCTGGAGCAACAGTGCGTATTGATGTGGTCAGGGTGTGTGGATGAGGTTTGATTTCTAGTCTAAAAAAAAAACCCAAAACACCTCAGTGACACGACAAAAACAAAACACCTCAAACTCAGCGAACAAGAAGACTGAAAACACACAGGAAAGACAAAAAAATCAGGGACAGACTAAAAAAAACTTGAACAGACTAAAAAACTCATGAAATAAAAAAAACAGTGAACAGACTAAAAAAACTCATGAAAAGACTGGTGAAACTCACAACATACAGTCTATGGAAAGCAACAACAGTGCGTACTATGATAGTAAGACTCCAAACGTGAAAGCTAAAAACTAGACAAACTAAACAAAACAGTGAACAAGACAAAAACAAAACATGAACAGCTAAACAACAGTGAAAGACTAAAACACAACAACAGTGAACAAGACTAAAAAAAAACCTCAGGAACAAGACTAAAAAATCAGTGAACAGACTAAAAAAAAACCAGTGAACAGACTAAAAAAACAACAAAGTGAACAAGACTAAAAAAAACCAGTGAACAAGACTAAAAACAAAAACAGTGAACAAGATAAAAAACTCAGTGAACAAGACTAAACACAACAGTGAACAGACTGAAACAAACAGTGACAGACAAAAAACACAGTGAATACACTAAAAAAAAACTCAGTGAACAGACTAAAAAACCTCAGTAACAGACTAAAAAAAAACCCAGTGAACAGACAAAAAAAAAAACAGTGAACAGCTAAAAACAACACAGTGAACACGACTAAAAACAAAACAGTGAACACGACTAAAAACACAACAACAGGAACAAGACTAAAACACACACAGTGAACAAGACTAAAAACAACAACAGTGAACACGACTAAAAACACAACAACAGTGAACACGACTAAAAACACAACAACAGTGAACAAGACTAAAAACACAACAACAGTGAACAAGACTAAAAACACAACAACAGTGAACAAGACTAAAAACACAACAACAGTGAACAAGACTAAAAAAAACCTCAGTGAACAAGACTAAAAAAACAACAACAGTGAACAAGACTAAAAACACAACAACAGTGAACAAGACTAAAAACACAACAACAGTGAACAAGACTGAAAAAACCCTCAGTGAACAAGACTAAAAAATAACCTCAGTGAACAAGACTAAAAAAAACCTCAGTGAACAAGACTAAAAAATAACCTCAGTGAACAAGACTAAAAAATAACCTCAGTGAACAAGACTAAAAAAAACCTCAGTGAACAAGAGTAAAAAAAAACTCAGTGAACACGACTAAAAAAAAAACCTCAGTGAACACGACTAAAAAAACAACAACAGTGAACACGACTAAAAAAAAAACCTCAGTGAACACGACTAAAAAAAAACCCTCAGTGAACAAGACTAAAAAAAAAACACCTCAGTGAACACGACTAAAAAAAAAAACTCAGTGAACACGACTAAAAAAAAACCTCAGTGAACACTACTAAAAAAAAAAAACCTCAGTGAACACGACAAAAAAAAAAACTCAGTGAACACGGCTAAAAAAAAAAAACTCAGTGAACACGACTGAAAAAAAACCCTCAGTGAACACGGCTAAAAAAAAAATCTCAGTGAACACAACTAAAAAAAAAAACCTGTGAACACGACTAAAAAAAAAAACCTCAGTGAACACGACTAAAAAAAAAAAAACTCAGTGAACACGACAAAAAAAAAAAAACTCAGTGAACACGACTAAAAAAAACCCTCAGTGAACACGACTAAAAAAAAAAAAACTCAGTGAACACGACAAAAAAAAAAAAACTCAGTGAACACGACTAAAAAAACAACAACAGTGAACACGACTAAAAATAACCCCTCAGTGAACACGACTAAAAAAAAAAAAACTCAGTGAACACGACTAAAAACAAAACCTCAGTGAACACGACTAAAAAACAACCTCAGTGAACACGACTAAAAAAAAAAAACTCAGTGAACACGGCTAAAAAAAACAACCTCAGTGAACACGACTAAAAAAAAAAAACTCAGTGAACACGACAAAAAAAAAAAAAAACTCGGTGCACACTAAAAAATAAAAAACAACTCAATGAACACGACTAAAAAAAAAAAAAAAAAAAAAAAATTACTCGGTGAACAAGACTCACCTCACTTAACTTACTTCCCGTCTGATCAGAAGATATAGAGAGACCGGGTATGGGCCACTTAAGTACTTAGGAATACAGGGTAAACATAGACATCGAAAACCTAACTTAACATGACAAGGGTAGTCTCTTGCATTTCAGGTCTTTATACTGGAATCCTGGGAACACAAAACGTCTTCCTCAACACTTTCATCGCCGCTGCCACCATTCTAAGATTCTTTAGCGGCGTATGATCTCTAATCCAACGCGCATTGAAGACTTGAAAGAAAAGTCTCAACCTGCTCCTAGTGTTTTAAGCCTTGATATATACCGGCCCAAGTGTTTATAGCAAACAACAAATAGGAATAACAATAACCATGAAGCATAACAAATACCTCAGCTTGGGCATTGTATGATATAAACAACCGTAAATTTGTAAACAAAAAAAAATGTAACAACTGAGAGTTTAAGAGAATGTAAGCATTTATAATAAACATGTAAAAATTCACGTAAATACTTAGAAGCAATAACATTTTGGTCATTTAACTCTATCATAAGTTATGCATTCGTTATAATCCATAGCACCGTTTACAGGTAAGATGCTATACAGCTCCACCCCCCCCCCCTATCTGTCTGCCTTTTACTAAATAATAGAAAAAAAACCAGATGTCTTGAGTATGCTATGGTATGCTATGCTGGGTCTATCGATGCTGTTAAGGGAATGGAAGACGAGGCTTGGTCGTAGGAGTGACTGACACCAAACATTAGCCCTAACTACACGCGTTATATGCCCATGTGTAAAAAAAATATTAATAAATAAATACATTTAAAAAAAGAAGGAAAAAAAGTACTAAAACAATAAAATAAGATAATAAAAACAACATAAAAAAAATGTTGATTTCGACCAATCGGAGTAGCTACTATTTAGCTCCCTGCTGACTTCTTTCTGATACTCTCCTTACGGCCACATATGACATTTTGCTGACACATTACTGATACTTACTTATCCCATCAACTGATATTTTTTGACACCCACTTGCTGACACTACTGGCATTTACTGACGCCCTATTTGTTGACATATCTGACATCCTATTAATATCTGCTGACACCCACTTTGACATTTACTGACACCTGCTGACGCTTTCTTTGTTAACATCCTGCTGACACTTTTGTGACACACTGCTGATTACCACAGCTGACATCTTCCTAACATCCTACTGACAATTCTTACTCTTTTCTACTGACTCTCCTTACGCTAAAATAGTACTGACAATGACACCTACCCTTGCTGACATCCTGCTGGCACCGTACAGCTGACACCCACTAGACCACTGAATGACACCTCAATAACACCTCCCCCAACAAGCTGACACTCCCCCCCGTCAGCGGCATGAGGGGCGCGGCGAGGGTGTCAGGGCGCGTCAATAGGGTATCGGGCGGCGCGGCTATCGGCTTCCCGCCCAAAGTGACGCCCGCGCCGCGCCTCACCGCCACCTGTGCCCTCTATCGGCTTATCGGGGACCTGTCACGCCCCTTCACCTCACGCCACCCTGTGTGTGTGTGTGTGTGTGTGTGTGTAAACTTGCTACATTGTTGTATTATAAGGTCAAGTTCGTAAAGTTTCGTCTATTGTTACGACTTCATCATTCTATGTGTTATATTCATGCGAGTTTTTATATCAAACACGTTTCCTAAACAACAATAACTTCGTGTAAATTGCTTAAAGGATTTTGTATTTTAACCTCTAAGCCTAAGGGTATGTCTACTTCTAACTGGTACTTTATGATTACTTATGTCCGTTTCTTAAATTCTTATCACGCTTATCACGTGTGTCATTATTATGTCCTCTCTTTCGTTATCATTTCAGTGTAAGAAATTAAGCCTTACAGCCTTGCTTCGTAATTGAGGTTTGTCAAGTGTGTGTGTGTGTGGTGTGTGATAAACAGGCATTGCGGCAGTCAAGGTCATGTCGCTACTGTCTTTGTTATTATAATCTTAACAACACAAGTTCGTATATTATCTAATTATCTAATCTTTCTGACTCACGTGTGCAAACCTAAAGCCTTTTTTTGTTTGTTATTCCCCAACAATCTTTCCTTCAACCTAACACAAGGCTACGCAGGCACAGCTCAGGCCTTGAAATACTGTAGTCGTAATATTAAAACCCTCGTTCCAGGCTATCCAATATGTAGTGTAAATATATAGATTAAACTAATCATGCAGTATTTCAGGCATCTATTTACTTGCCATTAAATTCCGTATAAATCAGGCCGCGTCACATCTGCCCTACTTACACAGCTACCGTATAATTAGCAATGTTTAATGAAGGCTGCGATCTATATTGCTACTCAATGTGATATAATTACCAGCATTGAATAGTTTAATAACCTCGGTATATATGAGGGACACTTCGTTTTTCGGTGACTGTAATGCACACAAAATTATTTATCGGCCACACACAACAATGGCAAGAATAACGCAAGTGGAATAAAGATTTAACACAATCTAGGCGTGATTCATGTGGGTTGTATAGAGATTGAGGGGTTCGGTGTTACCTTTATGAAGTGCCGTCAGGAACCTTACAAGCATGATGGTGAAAAAGAAAGTGGTAGTAGTAGTAGTAGTAGTAGTAGTAGTAGTAGTAGTAGTAGTAGTAGTAAGTAGTGATGGTAGTAGTAGTAGTAGTAGTAGTAGTAGTAGTAGTAGTAGTAGTAGTAGTAGTGATGGTGGTGGTAGTGGTGGTAGTAGAAACTAAGAAATAGACGTCCACACTAAAGATGTGGAACGTGTCCAACCTCGCACAGGCTAAAGTCAACTTTTTAAATACCCTCACCTTAAAATACTTCTATTACAACCTGACCTAACCCAACCTAACCTTCACCATCCCCTTCTTTGATTTTCTTTACTTTTTACAAAGAAAAGAAAAGTGCTAAATTGTTCTAGAAAAAAGTTCTAAAAAAAAGTTATAAAAAAAATGGTGTGGTGATGGTGGTGGTTGGTGTGGTGGGGAGGGTGGTGGTGTGGTGTGGTGTGGTGGTGGTGGTGGGTGGTGGTGGTGGTGGTGGTGTGGTGTGTGGTGGTGGTGGTGGTGGTGGTGGTGGTGGTGGTGGTGGTGTGGTAGTGGTGGTGTGTGGTGGTGGTGTGTGGTGGTGGTGTGTGGTGGTGGTGGTGGTGGTGGTGGTGGTGGTGGTGGTGGTGATGGTGGTGGTGGTGGTGGTGGTGGTGTGTGCTGGTGGTGATGGTGGTTGTTGTAGTGATGGTGGTGGTTGTGGTGATGGTGGTGATGGTGATGGTGGTGGTGGTGGTGGTGGTGGTGGTGTTTGTGGTGGTGGTGGTGTGGTGGTGTGGTGATGATGAGTGGTGGTGTGTGGTGGTGTGGTGTGTGGTGGTGGTGTGGTGGTGTGGTGGTGGTGGTGGTGGTGGTGGTGGTGTGGTGGTGGTGGTGGGTGGTGTTGTGGTGGTGGTGGTGGTGGTGGTGGTGGTGATGGTGGTGGTGGTGGTGGTGGTGGTGGTGGTGATGGTGATGGTGGTGGTGATGGTGATGGTGATGGTGATGGTGGTGTTGGTGGTGGTGGTGATGGTGGTGGTGGTGATGATGATGGTGGTGGTGTGTGGTGGTTGGTGGTGGTGGTGGTGGTGGTGGTGATGGTGGTGGTGGTGGTGGTGGTGATGGTGGTGGTGGTGGTGGTGGTGGTGGTATGGTGGTGGTGGTGGTGGTGGTGGTGGTGTGTTGGTTGGTGTGGTTGGTGGTTTGTGTGTGGTTAGTGTGGTGGTGGTGAATGGTGGTGTGGTATTGATGGTGGTGGTGGTATAGATGGTGGTGGTGGTGATGGTGGTGTGGTGTGGTGGTGAGTGGTGTGGTGGTGGTGGGGGAGGTGGTGGTATGGTGGTGGTGGTGGTGGTGTGGTGGTGGTGGTGGTGGTGGTGGTGGTGGTGGTGGTGTATTGTATATGGATGTGAGTCCCTTCTGCTTGGACATACAGGGTTATAGTTAAATGTTCTTCTGTTCGTACCTCGGCTGAAATGGTTTACACTCACACACTCACGTATATAATGTTATTGTTGGTGGTGGTGGTGGTGGTGGTGGTGTGGTGGTGGTGATGGTGGTGGTGGTGGTGGTGTGGTGGTGGTGTGGTGATGGTGGTGGTGGTGGTGGTGGTGGTGGTGGTGGTGGTGGTGTGATGGTGGTGTGGTGGTGGTGGTTGGTGTGGTGGTGGTGTGGTGGTGTGTGGTGATGGTGGTGGTGGTGTGGTGGTGTGGTGGTGGTGGTGGTGGTGGTGGTGGTGGTGTGGTGGTGGTGGTGTGGTGGTGGTGGTGTGTGGTGGTGGTGGTTGGTGGTGGTGGTGGTGGTGTGTGGTGGTGGTGGTGGTGGTGGTGGTGGTGGTGGTGGTGGTGGTGGTGGTGGTGGTGGTGGTGTGGTGGTGGTGTGGTGGTTGGGTGGTGGTGGTGGTGGTGGTGGTGGTGGTGGTGATGGTGGTGGTGGTGGTGGTGGTGGTGGTGGTGATGGTGGATGGTGGTGGTGGTGGTGGGTGGTGATGTGGTGATGGTGATGGTGATGGTGTGGTGGTGGTTGGTGGTGGTGGTGATGGTGGTGGTGGTGGTGAGTGATGGTGGTGGTGGTGGTGGTGGTGGTGGTGGTGGTGGTGGTGGTGTGGTGGTGGTGGTGGTGATGGTGGTGGTGGTGGTGGTGGTGGTGATGGTGGTGGTGGTGGTGGTGGTGGTGGTGGTGGTGGTGGTGGTGGTGGTGGTGGTATTGATGGTGGTGGTGGTATTGATGGTGGTGGTGGTGATGGTGGTGGTGGTGTGGTGGTGATAGTGGTGTGGTGGTGGTGGGGGAGGTGGTGGTAATGGTGGTGGTGGTGTGGTGGTGTGGTGGTGGTGGTGGTGGTGGTGGTGGTGGTGGTGGTGGTATTTCATAATTGTTATATGCGAATGTTGAAGCTCCCTTCTCTCGCTTGGACAATAACACGGGTTTATACTTAAATTTTCTTCCTCCTTTCTGTACCCTCGGCTGAAATGGCATATTTAACACCTCACACACACCCTACCACGTATATAACACCACGCTAACCCTAAATAACACCTATAACGGCATTAGAAACACGAGTTATAGTGGATATATGAGGCCTAACACAAGCGGCCTGTCTCCTCGGCTCAGACACTGTTATTGTGAGGGCTACGAACACATTTTATTTCCCCTGCACTAATGCACTACTTTCGCCACTGCACTAATGTCGCTAGGCACGATATATTACGAATTTTAGCATAAATGCTAAAAATTCGCTTCGCTCGCTTGGACAATGAGTTAAGAGACGAAATATAACTTTCTGTGCCAAATTTCTTCCTTTGCGCCTGTATCCTCGTTGCCTACAAAAGTCACAAGAAGAAGATGAAGAATTCGTGGAAACATTTTACAAGCCTATATGACACCTGATTTCGGCTGAAATAGGTGTCCAAGCGAGCGAAGCGACGCTTGGACAACAATAAAAAAAGTATAACAATAATAATGATAACATTGACATTAATGAAAATAAGAGGGAAATAATAGTAATGATTATCATAATGGTGATAACAAAAATAACAACACTAATGATAACCTCTCTGTTGTGAAGTGTAAGTTATTGAGATAGAATTGACGTATTTTATATGTATACTTCTATGTATACTTCTCCCTTATTCATCCTTTTCTTCGCATCCTCCTTCCATCTCTCTAATTGATACAATACAGCGGCCTAAACTGGTATAGGTGTAAATTATTTATAGAATCTATATATTTCATCTTCCTTCTTCGTTCGTTTCTCCTTTATTTTTCACTTTTTCTTTTTACATCCTCCTTCCATCGCTCTAATCTATAGTACGTACAGTAACCTACAGCGGCGTTACCCTTTACACTGGATTTTACATGCACTGGATAGGTAGAGATGAATTACTAGCACTACTTCTTCACTATAGCCACACACACACACAGACACACACAAGCATATCACCATAGAAAATACTGAACTTCAGACATAAAAATACATTATGAGACCTTATAAATTTCACATCACAAAAAATATATACAGGTGATTGCGTTTCCTGTCACACCAAGGCAAATTATATTATGTACATGTATCATTTCTACCTATCCAGTGCCCTCACAGCGGTACACCTGCACACCCTGACCCCTGATAATCAGCTGTAGCAGACCAGGACGCAGACAAACGCTCATTATATATATCCAGGTTATATTAAGGCCGGATGACAAAAGAGCGAAGTTTCTAAAGGTCACTTGTCTGCAGGGACGTATTCAGGTTTTCATTTTCGTTACAGTATTTTATTGTTTCTGAAGTTAATAATTTTATTTTTATTGATTATTTCTATTGTTTTTTTATTTTAATTTTTATTTGCACTTATATTTTCTTTTTAAATTTTTATTGTTTTATTTATAGAAACAATATTCATAGTTTTTTTATTGTATAATTTATATTTATATTGTTTTATTACTGTTTAATTTGTATTCATATTATTGTTGGTCCTTTTATTGTTACGACATAAAAGTGTTTGCTAGGTCCTCGTATTTCATTCTCTGCTGGAGAAGAAGAACTTGAAAGATGTAATAGACACCAACATTATTCTTATACAAGTTATAACAAGAATGACTATGAAGTCTGCTGCAGGTTTTAGGAATGTGTTATTGACGGCTTGTTCTCGTATAGATAATTTTATGATAATGTTGAATGCGGAATGAGAACAAGGTATGTACGAGTATGTTTATTACGATTATGTGCGATTATAATTATGTCAGCTGTTTGTGTGTGCCTCCATGGATTCTAATATTATAATTGGTCATTTTTTTCCATTGTTAATCAACCTACACAAAAATTATAGTCTCGCTGGAAAAAAAAAGTTTGATTGTTCCAACGTAAATAATAAAGCAATGAATTAAACCCTCATCATCATACCAGGCTTTTTTCTTCTTCCATTTTTAACATTAACATAAATATTTATTCTAACTGAAAAAAAAAGTTTGATTGTTCTAACGCTAAAAAACTATCTACAATGTCGGGCCAATGTGAATAAATAAATATACAGGTAAATATACATAGATAGACATATACATAAACAGGTATATCTTATTTCTATGCATGCATATTATGTATATATTTTTCTTTCTATGCCTTCGAGCGAAATGAAATGATTACTATTATTATTACTATTATTATTACTATTATTATTATAGATAGACGTATCCATGAATAGATGCTGAATGAAAATATACCTGGACTCAGAGGATGAATAGATCAATAGATAGATGAGGCATGTGATAGACAGATCAGTAAGGACAGATGCACAGAACAGACAACTTGATATCCAGACGCGTTTGGCTTCAGTAAGTTTTCAAAGATAGAATTTGACTTGAAATAAGTTATTAAATAAAATAAGCTACGTAAATTTATATGCTGTCACTTATTTATACAGTACTTTAAGTCACCATCACGTGATCACCACCACCATCATCATCATCATCGTTATTGTTATCATTACGTATCATTGAGCCAGTTGTAGTTATGATTATTATGAAAGTACATCCACAGCATCATTATCATTATCATCATTATGAAGGATTTAATCAGAGACAAAACAGTCCGTGTGTGTGTGTGTGTGTGTGTGTGTGTGGGTGTGGGTGTGGGTGTGTGTGTGTGTGTGTGTGTGTGCAGCTATTGAACATACGCTTATCTATAGCCATTCACACACATTACATACAACTCTCTCTCTCTCTCTCTCTCTCTCTCTCTCTCTCTCTCTCTCTCTCTCTCTCTCTCTCTCTCTCTCTCTCGCTCGCTCTCGCTCTGTAAAGGACAACTGGACAGAGAGAGAGAGAGAGAGAGAGAGGAGAGAGAGAGAGAGAGGAGAGAGAGAGAGAGAGAGAGAGAGAGAGAGAGAGAGAGAGAGAGAGAGAGAGACATAAACAGAATCACTCCATCAGATATTAGGATTAACAATTAACAGAGTCTGCCACAGGTGGGGGGGGACGCTAGGGGAGTGGTGGTGGTGGTGGTGGTGGTTATAGTGATCGTCTATTTCAGTGAAGTCTATTTTTAAGTGAAGTCTTAACCCCTTCACGCTTCTTCATTTACTATATCATCTTCCATTTACCATAAAAAAAATTGTATGTAGACGAGCCATAAAATTACGAAAAGTGACTGAATATACCAAATGAGTTAGTGGACAAGGATACTAAATAGGTCATAGCTATAAACTATTGCTTATATGCACTAGAAGTCGTCTAATGGTAGTCAAGTTACAATGGAAATTACGTTCTGGGCTTCAAGTGGTTAAGTCTCTCCGTATAGGTCTGGTAAGGCGTTGGGAAGCTAAAGAGACACCCGCAATATCGTGTTTATAAGAACTTTGGTCCATGTATATTTGTTTGGGTGTGTGTTCAAGAGATAATGAGAGGAGGAGGAGGAAGAGGAGGAGGAGGAGGAGGAGGAGGAGGAGGAGGAGGAGGAGGAGGAGGAGGAGGAGGAGGAGGAGGAGGACGAGGAGGACGAGGAGGAGGAGGAGGAGGAGGAGGAGGAAGAGGCGACAGAAAATATGATTGACAATATAATCAAGAAAAAAATTCTAATAGCAATAATGATATAAAAAGAATGAGGAATGAATAATAATAATGATCATAATAAAAACAGGTGATGAAGGGGAGACATGGACTGGGATGTGAGTACTTTATTCCTGACTAGCTTCGCCTCTACTGGGCTTCTGCAGAGGAAGATATCTCTCTCTCTCTCTCTCTCTCTCTCTCTCTCTCTCTCTCTCTCTCTCTCTCTCTCTCTCTCTCTCATTCCTCTGAAGAAGCCCAGTAGAGGCAAAACTCCTGCATCATCTATTTTGACACCTGACAGTACGTCTACACAATTATATAATGATAATAATAAATAACAATAACAATAAAATGATGATGAAGTGCAGCATAGTCGACTTCCTCTTCTGTCAGTTACCATAATACACAAAATATTGAAAAAAATAAATACATACAAATAAACAAATGCATAAATAAATAAATGAAAAATTCGACTTAAAAATGTAATAAATCAGGCAAGATAATGATGGCAGTAAGAAGTAGTCGTGATAATACTATAAGAACATAAGAAAATAAGGAAGCTACAAAAGGCCGTGAGACCTACACGAGGTAGTTCTTGTTACTTAACACTACCTACATCCACCTTTCATCCCCATCCATGAAATTATCCAGCCTCTTTTTAAAACACCCTATTGACTCCACACTAACTACCTATCTCCTGAGTCCATTCCAGTCATTCACCACCCTATTTGTGAACCAGATATTCCCTATTTCCTTTTTAAATCTACGCTTTTCCAGCTTGAATCCGTTACTTCTTGTTCTACCCTGGCTACTTGCCGTAAGAACTTTTCCGATAATACTATACTATTACAAGAATTGTAATAAAGTAATAAAGGTAAAATATTATATAACTGTACGTACATTGGGGAGGCGGTAGCGGAGTGGTTAGCGTCTCCGACTGGCGTTCTCGGTGACCCGAGTTCGATCCCCGAAGAAAACCAAAACGTTTCTGCACCGTCGAGTGGCCTAAGAACACCCATATGCCCTGCCCATCAACTCTACCTTCGATTGCGAGTGCATCGGAGGACACAGGGGGGCGGCATGAGCCTCTAATCACAGGCGTCACTATAAGAAGCCTTTTTGCGCCACCACGGGCGAGGACCAACCACCACAGCCCTCAAGTGAACCTCCAGAGCCTACCATCCGAGCCCTGGGTCACCACTGCCTACAGGCGCTATAGGCACAAATGTAAAAACAACCAAAAAAAAAAAAACATATTGTTTCCTAATGCACACCTATATATGGCCTAACATAACTGAATTACTGGTTACATTCAACAAAACAAATAACACAACACTGGCCCCACAGTTACAATCCCCGCGTATTTGTATGACTCCATTATTCATGCCGATGTATTACTGCAAAAATGTACGTGAAACAATAATGGTTTTCAGATTATGTAAAAATATCCCCAGTAATAGATGAGCGGATGAAGGTAAGTGTAGTGATTGACAGGTAATAATAAAAGTAATCAAACATAATCACAAATATTAATAACAGTAATTACAGTGGCGATGGAACATGATAAATAAATGTATGATAAATAATGATATGTGTTTGCTGATGCTGGTAAACACGTGTGTATCAGGACATGTTGCATGCAGTGTTATGCTGTATTAAGGAGAGAGAAAGATCGCTATACAGATAGATTATGATAGATTAGATAGATAGATAGATAGATAGATAGAGAGAGAGAGAGAGAGAGAGAGAGAGAGAGAGAGAGAGAGAGAGAGAGAGAGAGAGAGAGAGAGAGAGAGAGAGAGAGAGAGAGAGAGAGAGAGAGAGAGAGAGAGAGACACTCAGGGCTGACTGACTGTACTATTGTACACACTACAATATGCTGAGAGGTGGAGTAGGCATACACCTAACCCACGAACACGTAAAACACTTGTAGTATTAGTAGTAGTAGTAGTAATAAAAGTAGTAGTAGTAGTAGTTGAAGTAGTAGTAGTAGTAGAAGTAGTAGTATTGGTAGTATTGGTAGTAGTAGTAGTAGTAGTAGTAGTAGTAGTAGTAGTAGTAGTATAAAAGTAGTAGTAGTAGTAGTAGTAGTAGTAGTAGTAGTAGTAGTAGTAGTAGTAGTAGTAGTAGTAGTAGAAGTAGTAGTAGAAGTAGTAGTAGAAGTAGTAGTATTGGTATTATTATTATTATTATTAGTAGTAGTAGTAGTAGTAGTAATAAAAGTAGTAGAAGTAGTAGTAGAAGTAGTAGTAGAAGGAGTAGTATTGGTAGTATTGGTAGTAGTAGTAGTAGTAGTAGTAGTAGTAGTAGTAGTAGTAGTAGTAGTAGTAGTAGTAGTAATAAAAGTAGTAGTAGTAGAAGTAGTAGTAGAAGTAGTAGTATTGGTAGTATTGGTAGTAGTAGTAGTAGTAGTAGTAGTAGTAGTAGTAGTAGTAGTAGTAGTAGTAGTAGTAGTAGTAGTATAAAAATGTTAATATCAGCAGTATTGCATTTTAGTACAAGGGTGACAAATTTGAAGTAGCAAAACTAAATCAATCACTATTTGACACGAAAAAAAAGTGCGTCGGTACGGGTACACTGCGATATATACATATGTATATGCACACACACACACACACACACACAACACACACACACACACACACACACACCACACACACACACACACATACACACACTCGCACATACACACACACACACACACACACACACATACACACACACACACACACACACACACACACACACACACACACACACACACAAACATTTACATGTTACATAGTGTTATGCCATCGTCCAGCATCGGTTTTTCATAATCAATTCACGTTGGATAGTGAAAGTTAATAAAGTACAGAGAGAGAGAGAGAGAGAGAGAGAGAGAGAGAGAGAGAGAGAGAGAGAGAGAGAGAGAGAGAGAGAGAGAGAGAGAGAGAGAGAGAGAGAGAGAGAGAGAGAGAGAGAGAGAGAGAGAGAGAGAGAGAGAGGAGAGAGAGAGAGAGAGAGAGAGAGAGAGGAGAGAGAGAGAGAGAGAGAGAGAGAGAGAGAGAGAGAGAGAGAGAGAGAGAGAGCCTCCCTCAGATCAAACAACCGTCAGTTCCTGCAAGAGGTGATTTGCGATGGTATTGTTGTAATGGTTCCTGTTGTTGTTGTTGTTCATTGATTTTGACATTCTACTCTTCCTATTTTTCTTGTTCTTCTTTCTCACTCATTTAATTAGTACCTTTTTTATTGAACAAGTTTCTTACAACCAAAAAAGTGGTTCCTTTCTATTCAACAAGTTTCATTCTTTCAGCAAAAAAATTGGTTCCTTAGAAATAATAAGGATTTTACCGTCGATTGTTTCTCATATTTGGTTCATATCTGGTTATTTTCTAGTTTTCATTACCATTAACATTCCTCGTCATCATCATCATTATCATCATCACTATCAATAATTATCATCACTTCATCACTTGCTCACTTCAACATCATCTTTATCACGATTAATAACTTCATTTTTATTATCTTTTGCTTCTTCCTTCTTCTTTTCTTTTTCCTTCTTCTTTTCTTTCTTCCTTCTTCTTTTCTTTCTTCCTTCTTCTTTTCTTTCTTCCTTCTTCTTTTCTTTCTTCCTTCTTCTTTTCTTTCTTCCTTCTTCTTTTCTTTCATCCTTCTGTCTCCTCCTCATCCTCTTTTCCTCTTTAGTTTCCCTGTCTCTTATGGCCTATACAATAGTGCCTTTCCTCACCTTACATATATATATGGAATACATAAATACATCGAAAAATACCTTAACCCCTCGAGGCCCAGAACGTAATTACCATTGCAATTTGGGCACCATTAGATAATTTTAATGAATATCAGCAATATTTTAGAGATATGACCTGTTTAGTATCCTTGTCCACTAGCTAATTTAGTATATTAACTTAGTTTTCGTAATTTTATGGCTAACAACAGACGATTTTATATAGTAAAGGAAAGATCTGGGCGTGAAGGGGTTAAGACATCAACGAGGAGGAGTAGGAGGGTGAGACCGACGAGAAGAAGGAGGAGGATGACCAGGAAGAAGGAAAAGTAGGAATACAAAGGAAAAATAACAAACAACAACAAACCTTTCAGGAAAATTAAAGAATATTAAGCTATAAAAAATGAAGGAAATGAGGACAAATTGAAATGTGGTCAATTATTTGGCAGCGAGCGAGGCGAGCTGCTACTTACCATAAGACCTATTCGCGTAAGGGGAGTGGAACAAAGTTAAAGCCAAAAAGTGAATAACTACTCCTAAATATTGTCGGATTGAGCTGCAATTTGACATGCAGGTAGTGCTGTCAAAATCAATGGGGGTCTGTGAAACAAACTTTTTGCGTAGAACAAGCCCTTAATGAGTAATTAGCGTAATGAGTTAATTGGCTGGAACGTGGCTCGCTGCCACGTTCCAGCCGCAAGAACTGAGCCAAAAGCAAAGGGGCCAGAGGCTGGACGCTTAGACTTGATATTACAGTCAACAATACTACAGTCGCCACAGCATTAATGCCGCCAGACGAGCTTTACAGGCGAATATTACGAATTTTAGCATCACTACAGACTTGTATGACTGTGCCACTGAAGAAAGGTACATATATAATATAAACTACTGTGCATGCCTCTTCAGTGGCACATACAAGTCTGTAGTGATGATAAAATTCGTAATATATGGCGTCTGGCGACATTAGTGCAGTGGCGACTATATATAGTGTTATTGACGGTAGGAAGTGAAACGTGAAAAAATAGAGGAGGAAATCTAACATATTTAGTGAGCTAGTAATACCACTTTAGCTATTGGAAGGTTGTCAGGGAAATCATATTAGGAAAGTGAAACATGTGAAAATAAGAGAGGGGGAGAAAAACTTACCATTTTGTGAACTATTAATATCATTTTACTATTAGAACAGGGTGTAATAAGGTCACGAGGGTGAGGAAAATGACAATTGAGGACTATTCCTGTACGTACTATCAATGGTAAATTTACGTTCAACTTGCCCAGAAGCCACGCCCCCTGCCTTTACCACCTTTGCTACGTGGCAGCTGATTGGTGCATTGCTCGCATCATCACTACCACTCACAATATCCTCACTACACAACAGCGCGTGACCACTGGGCAGAGCAATCTTCACTACAAAGGGTGTAGTGTAAATATAGGCCAACATTTCTTTTGTAGTGAAGATAATATGTGCCCTACCCACACTCCTGTTGGCCTATATTTACCCTAATACATACTTCTGTATTAGTATTAGTTTGGTATTTTTTTTATTATGGTCAAAATGCAGTCAGGAAGCCATGCCCCCTGCCTCTCCTTCTATTCTACGGGGCAGCTGATTGGTGCATTCCTCGTATCATCACTACCAATCACAATATCTTCACTACTTAACAGCGCGTGACCACTGGACACAACAATCTTCACTACAGAGGGATTCTTGATTTTGTCACCCTCTGTAGTGAAGATTGCTCTGTCCAGTGGTCACGCGCTGTTAAGTAGTGAAGATATTGTGATTGGTAGTGATGATACGAGGAATGCACCAATCAGCTGCCACGTAGCAAAGGGGGGAAAGGAAGGGGGCGTGGCTTCTGGGCAAGTTCAACGTAAATTTACTAGTGTATATATTAACGTGTGAACACTATCACTCTCTGCAACACGCGCGGGAACATTGTGATACATGTTCACAACGCGATACAAGACAAAGTGTTGAGCATTATCTGATGTGAATCATTTATAGACAATCTTTTTTACGACAATCTACCGAACAAACAGGCATCAGGAAATATGCCTTTCATAGGGAAATATGCCAGGCTTTCAGAAATGATAAAAGGGATGAAAAAAAATCAACTAAGGAAGGAAGATAAAAGCCTACAGGCGGTATAGGCTTCGACAGAAAAAAAAAATTGAATCTGTAATAATCCTGGTGGTTTGATCAGAAAAATGAAGGTCGTTTGTGATACAGTTGTCTACGTCAATGTTGTTCAGTGCTCTAATACTCTAGTTAACCCCTTGAGGCCCATAACGTAATATCCATTGTAATTTAGCTACCATTAGACGATTTTTAGTGACTAGAAGCAATATTTTATAGATTTGACCTGTTTAGTATCCTTGTCCACTAACTAATTTGGTATATTTAGCTAGTTTTTGTAATTTTATGGCTGACAACATACAATTTTTTATAGCCAAGGAAAGATCTGGGCGTGAAGGGGTTAAGCTCTATGAAATCACGTCTCTGCAAACCCTTGGCTAAGCAATGCAAGTTGAACGACAAGGCTTTCTTTGTGTGTTCTTTAGTTTGGTAGACTAGCTTTCTCTTCACAATTCAACGTTCCATTGTGTTTAATATATCTACGTACATCCTTATCATTGCAGGAGGAGGAGGAGGAAGAGGAGGAAGAGGAGGAGGAAGAGGAAGAGGAAGAGGAGGAGGAGGAGGAGGAGGAGGAAGACGAAAGTGAAGACGAGACTGAGGAGGAGGCATAAAATGATGATGAGGAGGAGGGGAAGAGGAGAAAGAGGAAGAGGAGGAGGAGGAAGGGGGGGCAGCACGACTATGCATCCTTGTATACGTACACTGCCACTGCTGCCCACACACTATGCATACTGTAACACTGTATCGCGTGTGTGCATACAGGAATACAACAACACCTTAGGCCTCCCCCCCTCCCTCCCCCCCTCTCTGAACACATACATATAGATGAGTGAG
>JACEEZ010019399.1:197500-245000 GCA_016584305.1 Chionoecetes opilio
GCTCTACATCTTCCTAATTCCTTTTTTTTTCTACATCTTTTAGGACTAGCTGGCCACGGACAAAACAGTCACAACAAGCCCGCTAGCTGCCTTATAAAGAACACAGTAAGAGATCGCAGAAACCCAGTTAGTGTTTACTGTGTCTGTATTTCTCTGTTATATCTTATGTTATCTATTGTAGCTAAATGCCTGGTCCATATACATGTATTTTTAAGTGAATCTGTATCTATTTAGTGTGTTGGTTCTCCTCCATCTGTTATCTATTCTTCTACCCACATATCCTGCCTATATATCATTTTTTTCTTATCATATATGTTTGATTGATCTAATTAATGGTCGTGTATTGTAACAAAATGAATATCCAATGTTTATTCTATATAATTTCTCCTCAAAACATTCACACATTCACACTTTACTCCTCCATCACGTAAACACACACACACACACACCACACACATCCCTTCATTATCTACATTAGTTTCCTAGTCTCACCTCTATAACAACACACCATAAGGCTACTAATTACCACATCACTATCAACAACTTAACCACCACCACCACCACCACCACCACTTCCCCTTTGCCCACCTAAAAAAGCGAGAAAAAAACAAGTAATTTAACGCGGGCCAAAACAAACCCTTCACAAGCCTCCCTAAAAAAACAATGGGAGGTAGGGGAGAGGGGTGTTGGTAGGGGGCAGTAGGGGGGGGTGTTGGTAGGGGGCAGTAGGGGGGGGTGTTGGTAGGGGGCAGTAGGGGGGTGTTGGTAGGGGGCAGGAAAGAGAGGGGGGCAAGAGGATGGGAAGCAGGACGGGGGACGTTGGTTGGAGGGTGATTGGTTGAGGAAAGAGGAAGGGGTTGGTAGGAGGGAGGGGGTGGTAAGAGGGGGGTGTTGGTAGGAGGGGGGGTTGGTAAGGGGCAAGAGGGGGTGTTGGTAGGAGGGGAGGAGTTGGGAGGGGGGTAAAAGAGGGGGTGGGTGTTGGTAGGAGGGGAGGAGTTGGGAGGGGGTAGGAGAGAGGGGGATGGAGGGGGTTGGTAGGGGGCAGTAGGGGGGTTCGGGGAGGAGGTTGGGGGGGAAGTGTTGGGAAGGCATATTTACGTACCTTTAGTAACACATATTTCAGGGTGGCAGCGGCAATATGTCAGCCCAGAGAGAGAGAGAGAGAGAGAGAGAGAGAGAGAGAGAGAGAGAGAGAGAGAGAGAGAGAGAGAGAGAGAGAGAGAGAGAGAGAGAGAGAGAGAGAGAGGAGAGAGAGAGAGAGAGAGACGAAGAAGACGGAGAGAGAGAGAGAGGAAGAGAGAGAGAGCAGTATAAAAAACACCCGAGATAAAAAAATACGATAGAGGATAGAAAAAAAACGTAATAAAGATGGAAATAAAAAAAATAAGGGAAGGGAAAAATAAAAGGAAGGAAACGAATGGAAGAAAGCAGGAAAGAAGTAGAGAAATAATACATGAATAATGAGACAGAGGAAGAGCGGTGAAGGAATAGAGATAGGAAGATGAGATAGAGAATAATGAAGGAAGGGAAGGAAGGAAGGGAAGAGGAGGAGGGAAGGAGAGAAGGAAGTAAGGAAAGGAGGGGAGAAGAAGGAAGGAGGAAGGGAGAGAAGGAGGTAAGAAGAGGAGGAAAGGAGGAAAGGAAGGAAGAAGGAGGATAGGAAGAAGGGGAGAGAAGGAGGTAAGGAAGGAGGAGAGAGGGAGGAGAGAGAAGGTAGAGAAGGAGGGGAGAGGAGAGAAGAAGGGGAGGAAGGAGGGAAGAGAAGGAGGTAAGGAGGGAGGGAAGGAGGTAAAGAAGGAGAGGAGAAGAGGAAAGGAGGAGAGAAGGAGGGAAGGAGGGAGAGAGAAGGAAGAGAAGAGAAGGAGGTAAGGAGGGAGGAAGGAAGGAAAAGAAGGAGGGAAGGAGGGAAGGAGAGGGAAGGAGAGGGAAGGAGGGCAGAGTGGAAAAAGGGCATAAGCTTTCTTCTAACACAGTAACTCTTTGACACTTGAGGGGAAATGAGGGGAGAGAGGGAGGGGAGGGGAGAGAAGGGGAAGGGGAAGGGGAAGGGGAAGGGGAAGGGGAAGGAGGGGAGGAGGAGGGGGAAAGAGCTAAAAGGAGGAAGAAGAGAGGAAGAGGAAGAGGAAAGTAGAGGAGAGAGAGAGGAGGAGAGGAGGGAGAGAGAAAAGGAGAGAGAGAGAAGGAGGAAGAGGGAGAGGAGGAGAGGAAGAGAAGGAGGGAGAGGAGGGAAGGAGAGGGAGAGGAGAGAGAGAGAGAGAGAGACAGATAGTCAACATCAAAGGAAGTACAGTTGTGAAAAGACGCAGTAAGACAGTCTTATTCAGAACATAGAGAGGGTAAGGACAGGAGAGGAGGGGAGAGAGAGAGAGGAAGAGGGAAGAGAAGGAGAAGGGAAGGGAGAGGAGGAGAGGGAGGGAAGGAGGGAGAGAGGAGAGGAGAAGAGAGACGAAGAGAGAGGAGAGAGAGAGAGAGGAAGAGAAGAAGGAGAGAAGAGAGAGAGAGAGAGAGAGAGAGAGAGAGAGAGATATAGATCAGATTCATATATCACGAAGATTGAAAGAGAAGAGAAGTATCGATATGATGAGCGGAAAGGACATGAGAGAGAGGAGAGAGAGGAGAGAGAGAGAGAGAGAGAGAGAGAGAGAGAGAGAGAAGAGAGAGAGAGAGAGAGAGAGAGAGAGAGAGGAGAGAGAGAGAGAGAGAGAGAGAGAGAGAGAGAGAGAGAGAGAGAGAGAGAGAGAGAGAGAGAGAGAGAGAGAGAGAGAGAACCCAAAAATATCGAAAAAGAGGATATGGAAAGAAAGTGAAAGAAAATATCAATCAAAGAAAATAATAAAGAGAGAGAGAGAGAGAGAGAGAGAGAGAGAGAGAGAGAGAGAGAGAGAGAGAGAGAGAGAGAGAGAGAGAGAGAGAGAGAGAGAGAGAGAGAGAGAGAGAGAGAGAGAGAGAGAGAGAGAGAGCCAGGATTATGGAAGTCGTAAAAGGCGCCGTAAAGTGCACAGAATTCTTCCATAAATCAGAGACAAGGTGTTCCTTCAGGTAAATATGAGAGAGAGAGAGAGAGAGAGAGAGAGAGAGGAAGAGAGAGAGAGAGAGAGAGAGAGAGAGAGAGAGAGAGAGAGAGAGAGAGAGAGAGGAGAGAGAGAGAGAGAGAGAGAGAGAGAGAGAGAGATAATAGGGTCGATGGAGGAACTAGATTATCACTATTATTATTTTTATTATCATCATCATCATCATCATCATCATTATTATTATTATTATTATTATTATTATTATTATTATTATTATTATTATTATTATTTTTATTATTATCATCATCATTATTGCTGTAGTTGTTCTCACTGTTAAAAAAAGTTTACGGACCACTATTAATATTCAGCTAAATGACACATATCTTGTTATAATGAAGTCACACACACACACACACACACACACACACACACACACACACACACACACACACACACACACAGTCACACACACACACACACACACGTAATCTACACTTCATCCGGTCTACTCAACATTTTCATACGAGTCACAAGAGTAATTAATTCGAGCCTCTCTCTCTCTCTCTCTCTCTCTCTCTCTCTCTCTCTCTCTCTCTCTCTCTCCTCTCTCTCTCCTCACACATCACAACCCCTCACACTTTCTCTCCTAAACATCGCCCTATCCTCTCTCTCCCTTCCTCCTCCTCCACCTCCTCCTCCCCCAGTAGTAAGGCGGCGCCCTGAGTTGTGTTCTCCGGAAAATTAGTATAAAGATTGCGTCAGGAGGAGGAGGAGGAGGAGGAGGAGGAGATTTATAAGCCCCTGGATGGAAGTGCCTATGGACAGAAGGAGAAGAAAGGGAGAGGAGAGGAAGGGAGAGGAGAAGGAGAGAGGAAGGGGAGGTTATGAGAGGCTTAAATGATGCTGATGATGAGGAGAAGGAAGAGGAAGGAGGAATAGGAGGAAGAATAGGAGGAATAGGAGGCGGAAGAAGAGGAGGAGGAGGAGGAAGAAGAGGAGGAAAAGTAGGAGGAGGAAGAGGGAGATAATGGTTGGGAAATAGGAAGGGAGGAAGGGAAGGAGGAGGAATAGGAAGAGGAGGAGGAAGAGGAGGAAGAAGAAGAGGAGGAGGAGAGGAAGAAATACTAATGAAAAAAACTCAAGGGAAATATACTGTACATAAAATAAAAAATAAAAATAAAAAATAAAAATAAAATGATGTTGATAATGATAAACAATAACAACAAAAACAACAACAGCAACAACAACAACAAAAACAACAACAACAACAAAAACAACAACAGCAAAAACAACAACAACAACAAAAACAACAACAATACAACAGCAACAACAAAAACAACAACAAAAACTTCAACAACAACAACAAAAACAACAACAATACAACAACAACAACAAAAACAACAACAACAAAAACAACAACAGCAAAAAAAAAAAAACAACAGCAAAAACAACAACAACAACAGCAAAAACAACAACAACAACAACAAAAACAAAAACAACAACAACAAAACAACAACAACAGCAAAAACAACAACAACAAAAACAAAAACAAAAACAACAACAACAACAACAAAAACAACACAACAAAACAGCAAAAACAAGAGAAGAGGAAAAAAATATAAATGAAAAAATAGCAAAAACTAAATGAACAAAGATAAGATAAATAAAATATTGAAAAAAAAAGAAAAAAAAATCATTAACCAGGAAAAGAGGAAAAAAAGGGGGGAAATAAATCGAAAATAACAAGGAAAATATATGACAAGCAGAACATTAACAAGGAAAAGAAAAGGAGGACAGAAATAAAAAGGGACAAGGGAAGTAGAAGCAATATTTTCCCTCCTTCCTTTCCTTCCCCAAAACAAGAAAATAACAATGCAATATGAAAAAGAGAACATAACTAAACGAAGGAAAAAATTTAAAAGGAAAAAAGGGAAAAAAGGACAGAGAAGAGAAGCAATATTTTCCTTCCTTCCTTCCTCCCCCCTAAAAAAAGAAAGAAATGAAGAAAAAGAATGAAAAAAGAACATTACGTAACATAAGAAAGTGGGAAAAAAAGGACAACGAAGCAATATTTTCCCTCTTTCCTCCCCCCCAAAAAAATATAATAATGAAAAAAATGAAAAAAAGAACATTACGAAACATAAGAAAGTGGGAAAAAAAGGACAGAGAAGCAATATTTTCCTTCCTTCCTTCTTTCCCCAAAAAAATAATAATGAAAAAAATGAAAAAAAGAACATTACGAAACATAACAAAGTGGGAAAAAAAAGGACAAAGAAGCAATATTTCCCTCCTTCCTTCCTCCCCCCAAAAGAAATAATGAAAATATATGAAAAAAGAACATTAACACAATAAAAGCTGAAAAAACAAGTGAAATATAGGACAAAGAAGCAATATTTTCCTTCCTTCCTTCCTTCCCTGCCCAAAAAATCGTCTGGTAAAGAAAAGAAAGAATGAAAAGGGAAAGAAATAGGGAAAACATTAAAAAACAGATGAAGAAAAGAGGATCAAGGACAAAGCAGCAATATTTTCCTTCCTTCCCTGCCCCAAAAATCGCCTGGAAAAGAAAAGAAAGAAAAGGGAAATAAATGGGGAAAAACATTAAAAAAACAGAAAAGAGGGAAAATAGGACAAAGCAGCAATATTTTCCTCCCTTCCTTCCTTTCCTTTCCTCAAAAAAAACTTTCCTTTCCCCATAAAAGAAAATAATGAGAAAATATTATGAAAAAACCCCCTTAATTAACAAACAGAATGTGGAGAAAAAAACCAGAAGATAAAGAAAACAGAAAAAGAAAAAGGGGAGAAAGGACAGAGCAGCAATATTTTCCCTCCCTGCCTGGTCCAAACCTCGCCAGGAATGAGCCACAAGTCGTAATCAAGACTTTTTTGTCCACTCGATCAAATATTTGGCCGCGGAACCCTGAAAATAGGCCCCATATTACCGGTGCATTGTGGTTATTGTGTGGGGAGGAGGAGGAGGAGGAGGAGGAGGAGGAGGAGGAGGAGGAATACATAGGATTACATAGGAATAACAGACACCAGGAGACCTATTGGTCCATGACGAGGGTATCTGCTGAACTACATACTACTAACTATCAACTACTTGTAAGAAAACAGTTGGAAAATGATACCATGTCCTTAAAAGAAGATAGGAACACGGAAGTATGGAGGAGGAGGAGGAGGAGGAGGAGGAGGAGGAGGAGGAGGAGGAGGAGGAGGAGGAAGGAGAAACACAAGTAATACAACATTAATAGTAATAATGATAATATAAATAGTAGTTGAAGCAGTAGTAGTAGTAGTAGTAGTTGTAGTAGTAGTAATAGTGGTAGTAGTAGTTGAAGTTGTAGTAGTAGTAGTAGTAGTAGTAGTAGTTGTAGTTGTAGTAGTAGTAGTAGTAGTAGTAGTAATAGTAGTAGTAGTAGTTGAAGAAGTAGTAGTAATAGTAGTAGTAGTTGAAAAAGTAGTAGTAGTAGTAGTCGAAGTTGTAGCAGTAGTAGTAGTAGTAGTAGTAGTAATAATAATAATGATAATGTTGATGATAATAATAATAATAATAATAATAATAATGATAATAATAATAATATAAATACACTCACAATTATTTCCTATTCATAAGTAAATTTTTCCCTCCATTCCTTCCTCATTCCTCTTCCCTACATCTGGTTCCTCATTCCTCACGCCGGGAAGGAGGAAGGAGGAAGGAGGAGGGAGGAAGGAGTCATGTTTTCAGAAGCCACTCCTCCTCCTCTTCCGTCGCCATAACCGGACGACTTCAATATCTTTTTAAGAATGCTGTGTCAGCGTTGATCGGGGGGGAGGGGGGAGGAGGGGTTTATAAATGGGAAGGGGGTTGGAGGAGGGGAGGGGGGTTAGCGTAGGAGGGGAGGTGGTGCATTAAAAGGTTATTGGGTTGAAGGAGTGAAAGGTTAGAGGCGGGATGGAGGGAAAGATAGAGGGGTGGAGGGAGGGATGGAGGGAGATGTGGAGGGATGGATGAAAAATTGGAGGGGTGGATGGAGGGAGATGTGGAGGGATGGAGGGAAAAATGGAGGGATGGAGGGAGATGTGGAGGGATGGAGGGAAAAATGGAGGGGTGGAGGGAGATGTGGAGGGGTGGAGGGAAAAATGGAGGGGTGGATGGAGGGAGATGTGGAGGGGTGGAGGGAAAGATGAAGGGGTGGATGGAGGGATGGAGGGAGATGTGGAGGGGTGGAGGGAAAGATGAAGGGGTGGATGGAGGGATGGAGGGAGATGTGGAGGGGTGGAGGGAAAGATGAAGGGGTGGATGGAGGGATGGAGGGAGATGTGGAGGGGTGGAGGGAAAGATAAAGGGGTGGAGGGAGATGTGGAGGGGTGGAGGGAAAGATGGAGGGGTGGAGGGAGATGTGGAGGGATGGAGGCAAGGAGGAGGGAATTTAACATGTCCTTACCATTCACTCCACCAAAATTATGTCCATTTATCAAAACTCCATAATACTCCACACATTACTCCCTCCACTCCACCTTTCTTCCACTCCCTCCTTCCTTCCTTCCTTCTTTATTCGTTTTTCCTTCATAATAACTATCATCATTTGTTCCTTCCACATTTTTATTTCCTTCTGAATTTCACTTCTTTCTCATTCACACACACATACTCTCTCTCTCTCTCTCTCTCTCTCTCTCTCTCTCTCTCTCTCTCTCTCTCTCTCTCTCTCCTATATTTCATTCATCCTTACCTTCAATTTACTTTCATTGTCCTACTATATTATCGTTTAGTCTGTCTTCCTTCTCTTCTTTCTTTCGTTTTCCTGTTTCCTTTCATTCCTTCGTTCGCTTCATTCTGCATCTCTCTCTCTCTCTCTCTCTCTCTCTCTCTCTCTCTCTCTCTCTCTCTCTCTCTCTCTCTCTCTCTCTCTCTCTCTCTCTCTCTCTCTCTCTCTCTCTCTCTCTCTCTCTCTTCCTCGTGAGTCTTTCTTTCATTTTCTTCATCCTTCATTCTTTCCCTCCCTCCCTCCTTCATCCTTCTTGATCTGTTTTTCCTTCTTCAAAATTCTCACCCTTCGTTCCTTACAATCCTTTCTTTCATTTCTTTCCTCTTAATATATTACTACTTCACTCCTCTCCTTTATTTCACTCTTCCTTTCCTCCTAATCACTAACTTTAATGGGTTTCTTTGGGTAAATTCTCGGCAAGATTTCCCATGAATCTTTAAAAACAGACCCATTTCTGTTACAGTCCGCATTTAAGTTACGCGATAAATAATAACTATTTCAATCACTTACTTCGATTCCTATATCCCTTTCAAAGGTATCCAATAGAGTACAGACAGACATACAACATACCTTCCTTTATAAACTACAAACACATAGCTACACTACATAATACATGGGCCGTTAAGGTCAGGACAGGGTGAGGTCTTAAATACGGATGAGGATATGTGTAGGAGTCTAAATGATTATTTCTTAAGTGTTTTTACGGAGGAGGATACACAGACGATACCTGATAGTGAACAGATGTTCAAAGGAAGCGATGAGGAGAAACTCAAAGATATTGTGATAACTAGGGAAATGGTGGAGGAGGGTATAGAAAAAATGAAAACATTTAAATCGCCAGGACCAGATGAAGTGTATCCCAGGGTATTAAAGGAATGCAAGGAGGTTGTTAGTGAGTCGTTAGTGCACATTTTTAGGAAATCGGTTGAGATAGGCGCTGTGCCATTATTGTGGAGGAAAGGAAATGTTGTTCCCATATTTAAGAAGGGAGACAGAGGACTAAGTCAAATTATCGACCCGTAAGTCTAACATCAGTGGTGGGTAAATTATTGGAATCTATTATTGCAAAAAACATTAGAGAGCACTTAGATAAACATAGTTTGATCAATGATTCACAACATGGATTCACCAAGGGTAGGTCATGTCTCACCAATTTATTGAGTTTTTATAGGAAAGTTTATGAGACGGCAGATAAGGATTATGATATAATATATCTGGACTTTAGTAAGGCATTTGACAAAGTACCACACGAGCGACTCTTAAATAAGGTTAGGGCTCATGGTATAGATGGGAAGGTTCTTCATTGGATCAGAGCTTGGCTAAGTAATAGGCAACAAAGGGTTACAATTAATGGTTCTAAATCTGAATGGGGACTGGTGACAAGTGGAGTCCACAAGGGTCTGTTTTGGGTCCATTACTATTTTTGATTTACATCAACGACTTGGATAGTGGGATTAGCAGTGATATCAGCAAGTTTGCTGATGATACTAAGTTAGGTAGGATTATTGGATCACAGTCTGACGTAAACATATTGCAGGGAGACTTAGATAAACTTAACGAGTGGGCAGTCAGATGGCAGATGGAATTTAATATTGATAAGTGTAGCGTTATGAATGTTGGTAGAAAAAACCCTGGTAATAGATACACCATACGCAATGTATCGCTGAAAAGATCAGAAGGTGAAAAAGATCTTGGAGTGAGGGTGAGCCCAGACCTCCGACCTAGGAAACAATGTATTGAAGCCAGAAATAGAGCTAATAGAGTATTATGATTCATTACCAGAAGTGTTAAAAGTAGAAGTGAGGAAGTTATTCTAAAGCTTTATCTGGCTCTAGTCAGGCCTCACCTAGACTATGCAGTTCAGTTTTGGTCTCCATATTACAGGATGGATATAGTGTTGTTAGAAAAAGTGCAGAGAAGGATGACCAAAATTATACAAGGGATGCGTAACTTTAGTTATGAGAGGAGATTGAAGTTATTATAATTACACTCACTCGAGAGACGCAGAGTAAGGGGCGATCTGATAGAAGTTTTTAAGTGGATAAAGGGATTTAATAAAGGAGAGGTAGGAAAAGTTCTTACGGCTTTTAACCAGGGTAGAACAAGAAGTAACGGATTCAAGCTGGAAAAGTGTAGATTTAGAAAGGAAATAGGGAAAAACTGGTTCACAAATAGGGTGGTGAATGAATGGAATGGTCTCAGTAGACAGGTAGTTAGTGCTGAGTCATTGGGGAGCTTTAAAGAGGGGCTAGATAGGTTCATGGATGGGGATGAAAGGTGGATGTAGGTAGTGTTAGGTGACAGGAACTACCACGTGTAGGCCTCGCGGCCTCTTGTAGCTTCCTTATTTTCTTATGTTCTTATGTGCATACACACAAAACATACACTACATAATACATACACACAAAACACATACACTACATAATACATACACACAAAACACATACACTACATAACACATACATACAAAACACATACACTACATAACACATACACACAAAACACATACACTACATAACACATACATACAAAACACATACACTACATAACACATACACACAAAACACATACACTACATAATACATACACAAAAAACACATACACTACATAACACATACACACAAAACACATACACTACATAATACATACACACAAAACACATACACTACATAACACATACACACAAAACACATACACTACATAATACATACACACAAAACACATACACTACATAATACATACATAACTATATAAAACTACATATACACGTCTATTTCTTTATGGCATAGATGGCTACTTTTGTATTCCTTTGTAACATTTGGGGAGCCGAGGATTTTGGTGGCCGAGTTGTTAGCGTCTTGGAGTGGTGAGCTCAATGTCCCGAGTTCGAATCCTGCCGGGGGCAACTCTTTCGACCTTCTTTAACGCAGTCAACAGAGCCTGGTAGGTGAACACAAGGTGCTGAGTTGAAGACAGCCCTCCAGAATGTGCAGGGCCAACCAACTGAGCCCTCAAAATAATAAAAAAGAAAAAAGAAAAAAAGTATAGCCTACAGGCGCTACAGGCTCCAACATAATAACAATAAAAAAGAATACATAACTGTGTAGCTATATATTTGCCATTATGAAATAGATGTGTTTATGTGGTTTTATATAGTTGTGTATGTGTATGTGTATATCATGCTGGACTAACTCCTATAGAAAGTCAACTATCATTATTCATGTAACATCACTTTTATTTCCTCGTACGTGATACAAATCGCAACCTCCATCATGCATGTCACGCAGCATAAACAATAACGTATACCCTGCCTTGATGTCCCCTGCCGCATAATTCAGTAGTGATACATTCCGTCTCTCTTTTAAACTATTGAACTAAGGCATAAACTATACAGAATCTATAGTAAAACAATTAATTCCTTAACCCGTCCCCATCAATAAATTAATTTTCTATTCAACAAATACATGATTCAAACAGCCTGTCATTCATAAGTTGAATTTAATTAATAGCGTTGCATTCCATTTCTCCTTTAAACCATCACACTAAAGCATAAACTATACAGAATCTATAGAAAAACAACTCATTCCTTGAATTGTCCCTATCAACAAACTCATTTTCTATTAACAAATACATAATCCAAATAACCTATCATTCATAATTCCCCTAACCGTTTCCATTAACTGATATTCCGCTACTTTGCAACAGACCATAGCTAGTAGGGGGAGGGGAGGGGAGGGGAGGGGGGGGCAAATACAGAAATTTTAAGTCCAATAATGTTTCAGTATCAGTACAGTCTACTGAACATTTTGGTACATGATGACATAAATGATCACTAAAATCCCACGGGGTTACAATTGCCTCCCCCTTCCCCCACTATAGGCATTGTATTTCCCAGGCAACATCGCGTGCTGGGCGGACCCTGTCACACACATGATGGCTGACTCACGACCTCAGGTGCCATAACAAAACACGTGCGGGTTATATATAGGCAACACAGGGGACCAGCGGTGGGATTCTATCAACATATGGCTCTGCTTACGCGTCCACGGCGTGCGAGAAGTTATTGTTCGAGTGAGGCGCGAAGCACCGAACGAGAACACTTTACTACAGACAGAACAATTCAGTGAGGGGGGTTAAGGGGTGAAATTTTTTCCGGAAAAAGCTGCGCATCTCGGTTTCTATTCGTGCTACGGAAAACCAATGCATACCGTTGGAAAGCTATTCAAAAATTAAAGTAACCTTTAGGAATGTTTTTTTCTTCAAAATTCGCCCACTTCTTCACAAAACGCCAAAAACTGCAAATTTGAGCAAAATAAAGTACCCATCTCGGTCGTTATTAAAGCTACAGGTAATCAACGCATACTGTTGCAAAGGTATTAAAAAATTAATATTAGTAGTTTCCGCGCTCTGATAACAGCGCTGGCCCCGTATAGCGCTCTGATAACAGCGCTGGCCCCGTATAGCGCTCTGATAACAGCGCTGGCTCCTTATAGCGCTCTGATAACAGCGCTGGCCCCGTATAGCGCTCTGATAACAGCGCTGGCCCCATATAGCGCTCTGATAACAGCGCTGGCCCCGTATAGCGCTCTGATAACAGCGCTGGCCCCGTATAGCGCTCTGATAATAGCGCTGGCCCCGTATAGCGCTCTGATAACAGCGCTGGCCCCGTATAGCGCTCTGATAACAGCGCTGGCCCCGTATAGCGCTCTGATAACACGCGCTATAGGCTCCTTATAGCGCTCTGATAACAGCGCTGGCCCCGTATAGCGCTCTGATAACAGCGCTGGCCCCCGTTATAAGCGCTCTATCCCATAACAGCGCTGGCCCCGTATAGCGCTCTGATAACAGCGCTGGCCCCGTATAGCGCTCTGACAACAACAACAAACAACACACTTGTTTGCTGTTTAGTTTTGGATTTTTTTTTGAGAGGAAGGAAAAGGAAAAAGGCAACATACTTTTTTTTGTATTTCTGAAGGAGGTAATTCTCAAACATAATATCAAGAATTTGGAGAGAAGCAATCTCCAAGTTGTTACTAAGGAGGGAGAGGTCACGACAACATGGCGAACACTTCGACCAGCCAGCCTTCTTCAAGGCTCTCAGGTAAGAAAAAGACTTTTTTGTTAGGGGAGGTTTGGCTTCTTTAAAAATCCAGAGCAGTTGTCTTCTTAAATCCTTCGAAATCCGGGCAACTCTCTTTATGAGTAAATCGGATTTCCCCTGCCGTTTTCAAAAGTGTAAGACAGTCTTCTGTAGCTCAAAAATGGACCAAGTGAGATGTTAGTAGACTTTTGACTGCATGAAAAGCGGGCGGTTCCTATCGAGAGGTCTGGTCACAACCTAACGGTGGTAAAACAGGAACCTCATGGGCACCACTGGAAGCCCTGATAATAAAGAAGTTCTTTATTATCAGGGCTTCCTGGGTATTGCAGTCTCATTTCAGGAAAATCAGAGACATGCTACCTGGAGATGGAAGGACTGACAGAGGATCAAGTCAACAGGCAAACACATATCTGTGGCCTGATTTCAATGGCTATGACGATAATATTTTAACTACAGGTACACTGTTTCTATAATTGATTTGTTGTATTGACATTTACACTATTTTCTTTGTCTTTCAGAACACTTTCAAGATGTTGATCATGTTCAAGTTAACTAGGGGTCTGCACATGTGAGGGAACCCTGGTTGCCACTACTGCAAGACTTTTTCACATGAGCCAGGCATGTAACATCACAAGGCTACAAGAGGATCACCTTAAACTTTAAAGACTAGATCACCATGACCATTGACCATTTGGTTTTAGAAAACCCTGCTAAGTTTGTACAGCTGACTGTAACGAGCAATCATTTTGTTAAGATAAAATTGAAGAAATTTGCAAAAATATATTGTTATCTACACTTTTAAACAGACTTTTCTAAACTATTGTTACCCTATAGTATAGGGCCTAGACCCTACAATTGCCTGACCATCACGAAAAATTGTCTTGTTTGTTTAGCTATTTGATAATAATTTTACTCTAGAACTGAACGGAATACGAACCGAACACGTTTCACACCTAGGCGTGAACGCCTATTTACTGGTAGTTACAGTATTGCGATGTCCGTCCTGACCCAGCCAGTGTGTGTATATGTGTGTTTTGGTAAGATTCTAGTCCTTTCTCGCCCTTTTAGTTTTTTTTTTTTTCCTTCAAACCTTCACAATCCTTTCAGATACCTATACAACGTAAATATAAAGTGGGGGAGATGCCCCCTCCCCCCCAACCCTTCTAAACGATTCCCCTGGACCCACAAAAATATATTACCTAACCTCACCAATAACTTCCTAGCGAGATCCCCCAAAATATAATTACTAACCTAACCCAGACTAGTAAAAATCTATAGTCTTTTCCCGCACTAAAGTCTCGGTACAGTGTTTCATAGCCTTGTCACCAGCACGCACCCTTCAGTAGTGGCTCCTTGCCTCCTTGCCTTCACTTCCTCAACCAAGATATTTCAAAATTATCCTGAATCAGAATACTACTAATAATAACAAAAATAACATAATAACGATAATAATGATTATAATAATGATACTTATAATGATAATAATAATTTTGACAAAATAATAAAAATGGTAATAATAATGAAAATATTAATGACAATAATAACAATAATAATAATAACAACAGTAATAATGATGATAGCGAAAATGATAATAATAACAACAATAATAGAAATAATAACGGCAAAAAAATACTATTGTATTGCTTAAAAGTCTAGGGAGAGTTAGTGAAGCCCGGCAAGGCGTCAGCGCAGAGTTTTACAGCCACACTTGCTTCTCTGTGGCGACTTTCTTCGCTCACCCTCGCGCGCGACACGACACGCGCGTGTTAAAGCGAAGGCCGAGCTTACTGTTAAATACTTGACACTTCTTCCTTGTTCTCTCTTGGCCCACGCCCCCCTAGGTAATTACCCACGGCCCCCTAGGGCTCGCGCCACCCAGGTTATGAACCGCCGCGCAGAGGTTACTGGGTGAGGCAAGGTTAGGTTAGTAATATTTTGGAGGGAGGGTCCAGGAGGGTCGTTCAGGGGTAGAGGGCGGGTTGGGGCATCTCTTCCCCCACTTTATTATAACGTTTTAGAGGTATCTGAAGGGACCTCTAAAGATCTGGAGGAAATAAAACACTAATAAGGGCGGGAAAGAACTCTTTCATTTTGCCTCACCCTAAGTTCCTAACACCGAGTAGACATTAGTTGGTGCCAGCAGCCTACCTTGCCATCCCTGTCATCACGAGGTGCCTAGACTGGCCTGCTTATAACACTCTGGCAGGTCGTGAGGCACACCAGGCCACTGTTACAGACCGAGACACAGCATGTATAAAAAATAATAAGTAATAAATGAATAAAAATAAATTATATAAATAAGTACATAAGAACATAAGAAAATAAGGAAGCTACAAGAGGCCGCGAGACCTACACGTGGTAGTTCCTGTTACTTAACGTTACTGTTACGTGGTAGTGTTACTTAACACTACCTACATCCATCTTTCATCCCCATCATCCATTTCATCCCCAAGTAAAATAAAATCAATAAAATAATAAATAAATAGGGAAAAACTGGTTCACAAATAGGGTGGTAAATAATTGCAATGGACTCAGTCGTCAAGTAGTTAGTGCAGTCATTAATGAGTTTTATAAGAGGCTAGACAGTGTCATGGATGGGGATGAAAGGTGGATGTAGGTAGTGTTAAGTAACAGGAACTACCACGTTAGGTCTCACGGCCTCTTGTAGCTTCTTTATTTTCTTATGTTCATATGTATACAGGATATTGAGAGTGTGATGGTTGGAACTCGTGGATGAAACCTTCTGCCAGACACACAATGTACACACGCTTCGTACAATAATGTTTCTCTAGTATTATTTGGTTTCTCAGCGTCCTACTATCTTTATGACAAAACTCATCTTTCTTACTAAATTTGATATTTTTAAAAGGTTGTCAACTGTATTTCGTTAAAAACCTTTTCTTTGAGGGGACCCAACCCTAAACAAGCAAGGGAGGATCATCAAAATCACCAGGAAAAAATTGTCTTGTCTAAATATTGCGGGATACTGAGAAACCAAAATTTACAATTTCTCAGACAATGAAAGGTTATGTTTTCATTGCCAATTGCATTAACCTTTTCAAGCGTCCAGAAAAGGGATGCAAACTGCTTCCTACATAGCATTTCAAGGTTAATGTTTCATTACGGTTGATGCTGCTGTCGTTGACAAAAATTCTCGTCAAAACACCAACCGAGAACTCTCGTCGACGTTGACATTTTCGACGAGTTCCATTTGTAATAAATATGAAAAAGAAGAATAAAGGGTATTTAATTATTGGACACATTTTTAACTTGTCCCAAAACACTGTAAAACTGCAGTTTAATACAATTCATGGACATTGGTTACGTAACCTAATCTAACAGCCCCCCCCCCCCCTGCTACCTAACCTGGTCATTGGTAACCTAACCTAAACTAACTGATCAAGCTATTGCTGGAATTTAATCCCTGAATGCAGAAACACAAGTAAAAGATGATTAAATATACATACTATTGGGCACTGTAATGTCAAGGTCAAGAACTGGAACTGTCGCACAAAATAAGAACACTCGTCAACCTGAAAAATTGGAACTTTCAGCGACTGCAACGAGAGTTTAGGTAGGTGAGAGTTCCTTCATTACCCTTCAAGGCATTCCTTCAAATAACATTTCTGAACAGTTATTATCAGTAAACATAAACATTAAATCAGTACAATATAATACGTAGATACAAATGTGCCAGCAAATATAGTACAGAACCTGTATAATTTGAACTTCGGATAATTCGACCTGTTTCAGGCCAGTTCAAATTTTTCAACAACTTTGCATAATTCAAACAGAAGTTCGAATCATCCGGGCCTTACTATAAATACGATGGTTTTGGTGAGTATGAGTAATACATTCTGTGCTGTTTTGGCATGTTTGAGTGAATTCTTATGGTGTGGAGGGGCTCGAGGTAACCATCGGATAATTCGGGTTTTCGGTTAATTCGACCCAAGTCACCCCCCAATTAGTTTGTATAAGAGAGGCTTTACTGTACAGAGGAATGCAGGAATGATCACAGCATTCCAAACAAACACTTTACTCTTGGTGTGGTTATACAGTCCTTGCAACCAAGGCTCCAAAGAATGTTCTATACTTTTCCTCTCTATTTTAAGCACTGTATATATCATAGGAGTAACTTAGTGGTGCATGATAACATACATTACAACTCAGCCACTCAGGTCAAGTAAGGTCATTAACATTTAATGATCTTCCAACAAGAACAGAGCATTGTACAGGTTGAAGTTTCCAAACTCGGCATCCCAAGACTCGGCAACACCCAAAACTCGGCTATGGTTCCGGATTTTCCAAAACACGGCAGAACACCCAAAACCCGGCACGTAGTTGCCGGGTCGGCCGCTAGGTGCCACCACACTAGGCCGCTTGGTTTCTCCCGCCGATTTGTTTGTTGTTATTGTTCAGTGGTGTTGTGACTGTAAAGTTATGTACACTGTTATTTTGTGTACTTCTACAGGTCTGTTATTGGTATTATGGCTCCCAAACGTCCAGGAACACCTACTGGTGCAAGTGAAAAGAAAAGGAAGAACAATGTGTTAACTATTTCTGAGAAAATTGACCTTTTGAAGAAATTGGATGCTTTTTTTCACCGTAATATATCTACCTTCTAAAAGTCGGAAAATTCCATTACTCGGCTTGGCGCTGGTCCCGAGGTTGCCGAGTTTGGGAACTTCAACCTGTACTACTACCTCACATTTCCAGACAGTTTTCATCTGAACTCTAACATAAATTCGGAACAGACAGATAGCAGGCTTTTTGTTATTTTTTTCTTCTATTTTTCCCTTGGCCAGTCCTTTCCAGGGCAGGCAAACTTTCCAGAGCAAGGACTGGATGCGACTTTGGGGAGCAGCCAATGTGATTACAGTATATGCAAAAAATAAGAATTCTATTGAAAAGCATGTAAATCAGTGAGACGGTTGAAGTGTTGCTTGCCACGAAGAAGTGATTCAATGTCTTGTCATTTTCATGTCAATGTCAGGATTAAATGTCCGGCACCTGCTATCTGCTATCTTGTGGCCTCAGTGTAGTGACTAGCACGCTTAGTGAATCCGCGGGTTCCAGTTCGAATCTGGGCAGGGCAGTCAGCGTGCAGCCCTAACAGGTGTTCATCCTTCCTTTCAGGTTTGGTCGCTAAATGGGTACCTGGGGAAGCCCTGTATCCCGGGGTAGCGGGTTCTCACAGGCTCAAGGGCTAATGCGACGGAGATGAGCACCGAGGCCAGGCGCAGCACAGTGTATGCCCCCATCTTTATCTTATACAGTAAACCCTCGCTTTTACGGACCTCTGTATAACAAATTTCAGCTTCAACGAACTTTTTCTGCCAGTCCGATATATGCGGGTATTTACCGAATATGTTCGGTAAATGAGGGGTTTGGTTCGGTGGTGGGCCGGCCGAACATGTACACGCATGTCAGTCGGTGGCTGTGAAAACAAAGCCGAGCGGGCGGTGCGCAGCTGCGCGCCGATCAGTCTGGCTTTGTCGACCTGATTGTAAACACCTCATCTCACGTCATCCCGTGCCTCACTACGTTGCCTGACATGGAAATAGTGAACTTTCGCCTCATATAACGGACAAAGTTTGTTATATGCGAAGAGTTCAGATCCCTCGGATATAACGGACTTTCGGTAATAGCGTCACCCCCTTCCCCCAAATTGGTTCGTTAGAGTGAGGGTTTACTGTATGCTGTCTGTGCGGCAGAATTCCATTTTGGGGGCTGGGGTTTTCCAGGCCGGATTGCACTGTTAATGCCAAGCAAGGCTGGCGGGCCAGACGCCAGGCCTTCGCGGTCTTCGGCCCACAGGTCGGAGTTGTCCGTGGGCCAAGGGTCTGGATAAAACTGTCGTATTTCAACTATTGTCATTATATTTGGTCAAACCCTAGTCTCCCTGTGCAAGGATACCCATCTGTGACTGGGCTTTGATCAATGATAAAGATAACGGTGGAAATACAATTGTTTCGTTTACACCAGTGATTTCCTTGCAAACAAGCATTCGGATGAAAAATTATGAAAAATAACAATGTCTATGAGGTCCCTTAGTGGTACTGCATTACTCAAGGCCTACTACAAGCACACTGGGGTCCCCTTATACGCATGGTTTCCTATAGAAACACATTGAATAATGAATGTTTCTTCTGAAGAAATTAAATCTAACCGCAAGCAGACTGTGCGTGTAAGTGGCTGATGTTTGAATAATTTTGTCGTATCGATGCAGCTGAGATGGATTTCCACTGTAACCAGACAGCTCTCTCACAAACTACCCCTAGAGAGCTGTCTGCTAGTGCTTATAGTGTTGGCCGAACCAGCACCCCGGAAGGTGGGTTACAAACCCCCGGCTAACACCCGGTACCCAATCACTGCTGGGTGGACAGGGGCTCGGGTTTTAAGGAAACAGCCCAACTGTTTCCGCTCCGCCCGGAGATCGAACCCGGGACTTCTCGGTTGTGAATCGAGCGTGCTTCCCCTACACCACGGAGCACCCGTGGCTGTAATGGTACATGGCTGTGTGCAACAATAATTACATGGCTGTAATGATATTTTTCATAATATTTTCATCTAAAAACATACCCATGGCTTGACAAACAACTTGATTAAATCATAGAACTCCGGAAAGGATTATGTTCATACATGGGGAACCCTGTGTATGTCTGGGCATAGTGTCACCATTGAGGATAATCTAAGGCAAACTTTGAAAACATATTTTAGTATAACCCAATAAGTGAAACAATCAAGAGTTTTCATATACATGAACCTGTTTGTAATGAGTTAAGAGGTGATGAGTCAGATGAATGGTGCTTCAAAGCCAACACTGATCCCTTCTGTGGATGATAACACTTCACGCGATGCCGTGTAAAGAAAATGATTTGAAACATTTTGGCCATTACAAATTATTTCATGGGTTAGTGGAGGACTTGAAAGATATTGAAACCCATAACATTAAAATCAATCAAATTTTCAAGGCATATTATTGGTGGAAATAGTGAAGGTGCTCAGATTGTTGGCGGGTTTGGTGAGGATTTCAGCGTTGTAGACTTGTAGGTATTTTATATTATTTATATTATTATGTATAGTATATTATTTATATTGTATATCTTGTAGGTATATATATTTGTGTTGATATTGTACCATCACCTCAGCAGATGACCTCAATGACCTTTGTGTGCTGGCTCAGAGACTTGTCGCGGTTATTATAGTGGCCATCCAACACATTGTTAAGGAGGACTGGGCCACAAATAAAAATGGTAATAAAATTTAATCTTATCTTATTATTTTAACCTTTGCCATATCAGTGATTCAGGTCTTGTATCATGTATGGCTCATGGTATATTTGAGGGTGTTGGACATTAACTCATTGTAAAGGAGGACTGGGCCTCAAATAACATAGATGGTAATACATTGTAATCTAATTTTTTAACTTTAAATTTTGCCATGTTAGTGATTCAGGCCTTGTGTTATGTTTGGCTCATAGTATATTTAAGGGTGTTGGACATTATAATACAGACTATGATTGCTTATTATAGTTTATAGTCTTGTAAGAGAAAAACAAATATGGGTGACACATTCAACCAAGACAACCTAACCTAACCAGAGCTCAACCTAAGACAAGATATTTTTCATTATCCAGACACAGATGCCAACTCAGCACCCTGCCATGTCAGTGTTAAGGGTGAAGCATTAGTGTGCCAAGCAACTCAAAACTGTTGTATTAGCCTGTGATTATTATTAATGGCAAAGTTTATGAGGCAAATGCTATAATATGGCAACAATTTTTTTTTATACTTTTTTTGCTCCATGATATTGTAGTAATTGTACGACCATCACAATAAAGATTCTCAGATGGCATATTGATGAGTATTTAGAGGAAAGATGCACCATTTTTTTTATCCTATTGCAAAACTAAACCAAAAATATTTCTTTCCATAACATTATCCTGAGCTCATGATGATGATGATGATGAGCTTTCAACCTTTAATTCCCCTATGGACACAATACTTTAAGAGCTTTTTTATTTGAGAGTATTTTTTGAGCTTTGATAATTATTTTCAAGAAATTCATCAAGAGCACACAACATTTTAAGAGTGTTTGTTAAATGTTTAGTTAGAAATATCAGCTGATGCAAACATACAGACATGGTTTTTTTCTCTAATATAGAATGAATTATTTATTTGTGAAGAAAAGCATCCGTCTACTTCTAAATACATAAGGCCAAGGTAAGACATACTACATAAGGCATAAGGTATACTACATAAGGTAAGACATACTACATAAGGCCAGAGCTGGGTGGAGCGCAAACGAAAGCGTAAATGCGCAAAAGCGCAATTTGCGCTCCATATAAAATATTTGTGCTTTGTGCAAACGCCGAAAATTTGCGCTTATGGAGTTTGCGCTCTCGATATTTTACAAGTCCGCAAATGCGCAAACTTAGCAGAAAAACTTTGCCGAGAAACTCAAATGACGTGAAATCAAAAAATTAAAAGATACATCAAATATAGCATTTATATTTAAGTTTACTTTTTATTTAAAAAACGCTGCAGAATCAGGTACAACACTCCAGTGCCCTCCTCAGCGGCGATAGAGCGGCTGTTCAGCATGGGCTCGGACGTCATGAGGCCGAAGCGATGGAGTCTGACGGCCAAGAACTTTGAGAAGCTGGTGTTCCTCAAGGGTGACATGAACCTGCTCAAGGGTCGGTGGGAGCTGGAGGACAGTGACGAGGACTAATATTAGTATTGTGTATTTTCATTTTTCAACTATTTTGTGTTGTTTTGACAGTATTATCTTATTTTTTATATAAACGTGTTCAATAAATGCTTCAAATACTGTAAACATTCAATCTTTTAATCATTTATACACTTTATATTAATTTAACATAGAATTTTTCAGTTTGCAGACTAAAAAATGAGGTTTGCACTTCAACTTTTATGTTTGTGCTTTCATTTTTTTTATTTGCGGTCTAGTTTATTTTTTGCGCTAGAAATTTGCACTTGCGCTCCGCCTTTTTTCGCGATTTTTGCGCTTTGCGGACTCGATCGTGAAAATTTGCGCCTTGCGGACTAAGGAAAAAAATTTGCGCGCCCAGCTCTGCATAAGGCATAAGGTATACTACATAAGGTAAAGGCATACTGCATACTACACAAGGCAACCAGACATAAGGACTTCCCATATTGTTAAAAATGCAGATATTTCTGAAGGGTGACCAATTAAGGGCTCTCGGTCTAATGTTTTCCTATTTGTTTGAAGCAATATAATGTAGGTAGACATCTGTGTGTTATTATATGGATGTAAAATTTATTGAGGTATGGTATAAAACAGATGGTTATGTAGTGATGAGGGTGTATGAGCCAGGCTTTGTGCTTGGACACATACAACGGCACAGTCAAGCAGAAAAGTGCAGTATTAAGTACAAGAAAGTACATATGAATAGCTATGGGTATGCATAGGTAAAGGTTTGGTATAACAAAAAGGGTGTGTAGTTATGAGGGAGCTTTGTGCAGGGACAAATACCACTTATCATGGTAGAGGCAAGGAGACAAGTGCAGTCTGTAGTACAAGTATATATGAAGTTCCAAGAGAATTAGATGTGTACATTTTTTAGACATCACATAAGACTGACTGGCCAAGGCAAAAAAAAAAAAAAAAAAAAGTAAAAAGCCTCTAAGACAAATTGTCATAGAAGCCAAAAAGTACATACTACATACTCCCTTATGATAATCTAACAAATGGTCCACTTATAGTCTATTTTTTTTAACAAGGCAAAAAATCCTACCCCTTTCTTGCTTACTGACTGATATTTGATGCCAGGAGAAGGGAATACTATGCTTCTACTTAATTTTAGCTGTATTTTATCATAGTTAACCATAGTATCAGGTAAACAGAGGCATAATTTTAAGCATGAGACCTTCAGATAGAATTAAATTTTTTGCCTTGTTAAAAAAAATAGACTATAGGTGTGTATTATATGCTAACAAACTTGACTTAGTGTCCATAAAGACCATGCATAACAGAGCAGTCACTGATCATTCATTCCACTTCAGCATACCACTTCAACACAAAATTTGTTCTCATAAGGTAAATAAAAGTTAAGGTTATTCTGATTTGCACTTGTTCCCCAAAAACGTTTTCCCATATGTCTGTAACAATAAAATGGAGACAGACACCTGTGGGTCCTGTGGTATGTATACAGAGGTAATTTGTTGAGGTATGACATATTTTCCACAGTCAGGATTGTGAGATGATGAGAAAGGCAAGCAGAAAGTACAGATTTTCTTTTATAAATATTCTTCAATCTTTGCTGGAAAAAAATGTGAACACCTGATCCATGAGACAGGAGTAGAGAAGTAGCTGCCCTGAAAGATCTCACGAGGGAAAACATTCTGGACAAAAAAAAGAAGAAAAAAGTGGGGAAAGAAGTAAAAAGTAAGAGAAAAGTGCAGAAGCTTATGGAGACATGGAAGGAAGATAGTAATAGATAAGGCTAGATAGATAGATAGATAAGTATATAGTAAACACATTCATTTACAGTGAATTGCTTGTGTGTGTCCATCTGTGGTTGAATGACTTCACTACCTGTCTGCCTGTCCATCTAATATACTATAGGAGTAGCCGTGTGTGTGTGTGTGTGTGTGTGTGTGTGTGTGTGTGTGTGTGTGTGTGTGTGTGTGTGTGTGTGTGTGTGTGTGTGTGTGGGGGTGTGTGTGTGTGTCTGTCTGTCTGTTTTGGGTAGCCGAAACTGTAAATTCAATTTTGATGAGAGTAGGCTCAAAACATCGCAAATAAATCGTAGGTGGTAAGCGGCTTGGTCCCATGTCGATTGAATAATTTTGAAGGGGGGTTTTGGGCTAAAAACACTTTAGGAGTATTAGATTACAGAAAAACTCTGCGGTAACGCTTGCTGCATTCCACAAACTAGTAGACTCATGGACGTTTGAGTGTGTGTTGAATAAGATAAGATACTTTGATCCTATCTAGACACTTTGCAAGTACCAACTACAAGGTTATTGACTATACAAAGCGCCACCACGCCAGGACGAACTTGGTGGGCTCGAACCGCTGACCGAATGCAGGGACGCTACACGCGAGCCCGCAGCTCTACCAACCGAGCCACCCTGACGGGTTAGTGTGTGTTGGAATCACACGGAACACAAAGGGTTGGAATCACACGGAACGTGGTCTACCCCGAGGCACTTTGACCACTGACCAACGACAGCAACAACACGATTGGAGTTTGCAATCACATGTTGTCTATACGTACACTACTACAAGCATCATGAGTCCGAAGGGCCCACAAGCCTTGTGTATTCTATAGGAGTGATTAATATATACTGCTTGGCTTATAACCCCATGAATTGTCTTTGTTCAGTAGAGTTTTACCCTGCATTGCACATGTGTGTTTGTGATATAGTGTAGTGTAAATATTATTTTTCTGATGCCATTGGATTATCACTATACTAGCCTGATGTAGCAAGGGGTGAATGGGACCAAGACCTTCCCACACATAATAGGCTAGGATAGGCTTTTTGTTGTTATTATTACTTACATAGGCTCCATAATTGTGTTCTGATGTTTACATGTCATAACCACTTATAAATATATACACATGGATATTTTATGAGTAACTACCCTTATTATGTCATGTATTCTTCCATTTTTACCAATACTTCATAACATGTGAGGCACCCGCTGCCAGACGGGCCTAACCCTTCTCGCGCTGATTTTCTGTTTTCACCATCTCCAGCATGTCTAGAGTCCCAGGCAGCAGGTGGCGTAAGTAGTTAAGCGATATTCGACCATCTAGTCACCCTACTCTAGATGGTGGAATATCGCTTCACCACTTACGCCACCTGCTGCCTGGGACTCTAGACATGCTGTAGACGGTGAAAACAGAACATCAGCGCAAGAAGGGTTAGGCCCGTCTGGCAGCGGGTGCCTCATGTGACAACTTATAACTCTTTGCTATGAGGGGCATGCATGGTAATAGCAGAGCTTCTATGCTGTTAATATAGTGCTTGCATCTTACTACTTCCTCACAACGTACTCTGTTCAAGGTGCAGGAAAATTATTTAAGAGTTCAGAGTTATTTAATGCTGCTAGAGTTCATTCAAAGGCTAACTCCAACTAAAGACTTACATATATTTCCCCCTTGATAGCTGCTTAGTAATTTAACACAGGGAACCCATTATGTACTTGCTTTGCTTAAATGGTTAATGATATTGTAGTAAATTATATATATTTCATAACCTTAATGCTTACAGGTGCTTAGTAGTTGGTCAGTAAATCCACACAGGGAACCCATAATGCCTACTACTTGGTTTTACTTAAATGTTGAATTATTTTGTAGTAAATAATCTGTATTTTATGGGTGATCTATAGTGACATAATATAGTGTGTGAAAACCTAAAAACGTTCTTATATATGGAAAAAAACAGAAAAAGTGTTGAAAATTTGGACTTGTTTATAATTTTGGCGGGATTTTTTTTCCGATTTTTTCTCAATATTTCACTAATTACTACTTGTATCATAACCATAGCAGTGTTCTATAGTGACTCAAGACATCGTAGTGCTCTATAGTGACATAATATAGTGTGTGAAAACCGCCAAACGTCCTTATATATGGAAAAAAATAGAAAAAGAACGAAAATTTAGAGTTGATGCTTGCAGGTGCTTAATAGTTGGTCAGTAATTCCACATAGGGAACCCATAGTGTACTTGGCTTTACTTAAATGTTGAATTATTTTGTAGTAAATAATCTGTATTTTATGGCCATAACTGCAGGTGCTTCATTGGCATCAGCCTAGGCAAGGGTGGCAAAACTTAACTGAGGAAAACCAGGCAGATATATTCTCAGATACACCTACACAATAGTACACATACATACATATATTACAGATACACCTACACATACATACATATATTACAGATACACCTACACATACATACATATATTACAGATACACCTACACATACATACGTATATTACAGATACACCTACACATACATACACATATTACAGATACACCTACACATACATACACATATTACAGATACACCTACACATACATACGTATATTACAGATACACCTACACATACATACATATATTACAGATACACCTACACATACATACATATATTACAGATACACCTACACATACATACATATATTACAGATACACCTACACATACATGCATATATTACAGATACACCTACACATACATACATATATTACAGATACACCTAACAACAACATATATTACAGATACACCTACACATTACATGCATATATTACAGATACACCTAACTACTACATGATATTACAGATACACCTACACATACATACATATATTACAGATACACCTACACATACATACATATATTACAGATACACCTACACATACATGCATATATTACAGATAGGATAAAGCAAAGAAACAGGAACTACCACGTGTAGGTCTCACGGCCTCTTGTAGCTTCCTTATTTTCTTATGTTCTTAAAGTGAGAAAGAAAGGACGGAGGGCTAGGGCAGGGAGGGTTGAGGCACGGGATGGGGGAGGCCAAGCCACTGTGCTGGACCTGTGGTAGGCCAGGCTTAGAGTGGACAAGTTGAATGTTTGAGTTTTGTTTGGTATTACATTGTCACACTCAGTAACATTTAAAAGTTTATTAAGCTGCACACATCAACATAAAATTTGTTCTCATAAGTTAAATTAAAGTTTAAGTTTGAGCTGCACTTGCTTCCCTAACAGTTTTCCTATATGTATGTGGGAATAAAATTTAAGAAGATACTTATGGGGTATATAATTATATAGATAGCTGTGTATTCATTGCAGGATGCACTGCTCTACCAATACATCATCTTATTTGATGGCTAGCAAACACTTGTATATTTATATATATATATATATATATATATTTTTTTTTTTACATCACAAGGAACTGGCCAAGGGCACAACAAAAATGGGTAACACAAAGCCCACTTAGTTGCCAGTCCCTATAAAGAAGACAGTAAGAGAATAGAATAAAAACAGAGGGGTAGGCCAATTTAGTTCGGGAGGTGTCTTGTTACTCTTCTTTTGAAAAGATTTAAGTCATAGGAAAGTGGAAAAATAGAAACAGGAAGAGTTCCAGAGTTTACCAGTGAAAGGGATGAAAGAGTAAAGATACTGATTAACTCTTGCATTAGGAAGATGGACAGAATAGGGATGAGAATGAGTAGAAAGTCTTGTGCAGCGAGGCCGCGGGAGTGGGGGAGGCATGCAGTTAGCAAGTTCAGAAGAGCAGTGAGCATGAAAATAACGGTAGAAGAGAGCAAGAGAAGCAACATTGCAGCGGTGATTTAAAGATTGAAGACAGTCAGTCAGAGGAGAGGAGTTGATGAGACGAAAAGCTTTTGACTCAACCCTGTTTAGGAGAGCTGTATAAGTGGATCCTCCCCAAACATATATATTTATATATATATATATATATATATATATATATATATATATATATATATATATATATATATATATATATATATATATATATATATATATATATATATATATATATATATATATATATATATATATATGTTTGGGCTTTTTTTTTTTTGTCTATTCAAGGCTTTTAATTATTCTCAATATGTTTATTATTCTTATTATTCTTTAAATATGTTCTTACTAAACTTGAGCCTCCTACATATTATTCTTTACAGGATAAGGATTACAGGATTTAAAGTATTTTTTCCCCTTTTAATAGGTAGCCTACTGCTCCTCGTACTTTCTCAATCTTTTCAACATGCTCATTCAAATGAGGTTTTCATACCAATGCTGTGTATTAATAGAAATATCAAGAATTATGAATTATCTTTATTATTCATGTATCTAAAGGCAATCTTCATTTTTGTTGTTAGCAGGTTGTACATAATCCTTCCACCTGGTCTTATGGTGATAGCCTGTTACTGATCATTACTTTCTCCTTGTCAAATAGCTGTACAATGTTGCATCCTTGTCTTCAGTTCCATTCAGACCTTATTGCCTTTAGAATTTTTTATAACAAATTTAATGTATATTTAATAAGCATTAATTTCCATGCTGATTTATGTACCACCCTAGTATATTTCACAGTAGATGCACACACTCCTTCACAGCCTGCACACACAGTTAAAAAGTACACACTCCTTCACAGCCTGCACACACAGTTACAATGCACACCCTCCTTCACAGCCTGCACACACAGTTACAATGCACACACTCCTTTACAGCCTGCACACACAGTTAAAAAGCACACACTCCTTCACAGTCTGCACACACAGTTAAAATGCACACACTCCTTCACAGCCTGCACACACAGTTACAATGCACACCCTCCTTCACAGCCTGCACACACAGTTACAATGCACACACTCCTTCACAGCCTGCACACACAGTTAAAAAGCACACACTCCTTCACAGCCTGCACACACAGTTACAATGCACACACTCCTTCACAGCCTGCACACACAGTTACAATGCACACACTCCTTCACAGACTGCACACACAGTTACAAAGCACACACTCCTTTACAGTCTGCGCACACAGTTAAAAATCACACACTCCTTCACAGACTGCACACACAGTTACAATGCACACACTCCTTCACAGCCTGCACACACAGTTACAATGCACACACTCCTTCACAGCCTGCACACACAGTTACAATGCACACACTCCTTCACAGCCTGCATCACACACAGTTGAAAATCACACACTCCTTCACAGCCTGCACACACAGTTACCAGAAGGAAGGACTGGTTCCCCATTCCTGCCTGAGTGTAAGGTTAAACTAATCGTCCAGACCCATATTTTCTTTGCATAAATATGTTGAATGATCATTCAAAACACCTAATCCACTAAAAATAATTCATTTCCACGCCTTATTTCAGTAAAAACACGACTTTTGTAAAAAGCGCGGGATTTTTTTTTCCATCCTTCCAACAGGCCCACGAAATTATAATTATTGATGATGTAATTTTAGGTGTTCACCGAGCGAGAGAGAGAGAGAGAGAGAGAGAGAGAGAGAGAGAGAGAGAGAGAGAGAGAGAGAGAGAGAGAGAGAGAGAGAGAGAGAGAGAGAGGCTGGAGTCCTTCAAGAATCTGCTATTATTCACTCTACTTCATCCCCAACACCCACCCACATCCCCACTTCCAACACCCATCCCCTTCCCCCACCCACATCCCCCCAACACCCACCCCCGTTCCGGGTACATTTCCACTTCCAACACCCACCCCTTTCCCCCACCACCGAACACCCATCCCCTTCCCCCACCACCGAACACCCATCCCCTTCCCCCACCACCAACACCCACCCCTTCCCCCACAACCAACACCCACCCACTTCCCCCACCACTAACACCCACCCCCTTCCCCCACCACTAACAACCACCCCCTTCCCATACCAACACCCATCCCCTTCCCCCACCACCAACACCCACCCACTTCCCCCACTACCAACACCCACCCCCTTCCCCCACACTACACCCCCCCCTTCCCACCACTAACACCCACCACTAACAACCACCCCCTTCCCCCACTACCAACACCCATCCCCTTCCCCCACCACCAACACCTACCCCCGTTTCCCTACCTTCACCCCAACGCACCAACGTCCGTCCGACGCACCAACATTTTTTACACATTTCTCGCCTTTTGGTCTGATACGTGTGCAAACTTCTCTGGAAAGGCACAGCATTCTTGCTACACCCATAAAGGATGCATGTGTATACCATATCGCAAAAAATATCTATCAGAAACACCCACAATTCTTCAAGTACTATATTTATCTGTTGTGTTTACGTGCTTCCGGATTAGCGCGGAAAGAGGAGACCACCTACAATGATGTCACCGAGCCGTGGCGCATCGTCTGCCAGTTGCCAGCAGCGTTTTCGAAGCTCGGGGAAATTACAGATTTTGATGGCAGATTATTAAAAAGCGGCTGACTGGATGCAAAAAGTGACAACATATTGTTGATACACTCGATAATACATAAAATCTACCATAAGGCTATACTCTAAATACATAAAATCAGGAATGATGAAATTATCTGGACGATTACTTTAAGACTCTTTGGACACACTTCCACTGAGCTGCCACAATGCCTTGGGCTATATTGTTGCCAAGTTGCCAAGTATGGCTTTTGTGACCATATGACCAAGGGGACATGTATGGCCATTGGCCATAAGTGAGGGCTCACGTCCTCGAGGTACGTTTAAGGTCACAGGCATGCTTCGTACGTTTAAGGTCACAGGCGTGCGAGGCACGCCTGTGACCTTAAACTTACCTCGACGAGTGTGTGCATTGTGCTTAAACAACCCACGTTTGACCTGCGAAAGCTCTATGACTAAAGTTTGTTTGCTCTAGCGGGATAATTATTGCACTTACAGCAAATCTGAAACCACACAATCGATAGGGATTTCTGAGCTCTACAACTTTGTTGTCAGTGAAATTTTTCGTATCTGTAATGTAAGTGTATTGTTTTTGTTTTTACATGTATATGCAAACAAAAACTATTCTACCTCCACAAATATTCATCACTGGGAAAATAACATTGAACAACAATTAATAACAACGACATTATACACAAATGTTACTTTGATAATTTTTACGTATGTATGTAAATAAAAAAAATCAAATTTTCTGGCTGCAAAATTCCTCAAAATTTTGGCCAGATTTGTTTTTTTGCATTTTACTACGAAACTATTGACCCAAGAAGAAAATTGACACAAATACATGATGTCCAGCTTTACAAGATCTACCCTATGGCGCTATCCGTTTCTTCCTAACATGTCACGTTTTTTAGTTATTTAATTTATTTTGAATTTTAGGAAGAAAATTGGTTTTTGGGATTATTTATGGATGTAATTTAATTCCGCATATACCAAAGGGACGGCCGCCAAAAGCTGCATCTTTTATGTTATATACCGTTTTCTCCTAACGTTTATGGTTTTTGAGATATTAATGAAAATGTGATTTAAAAAAAAAAATCCTGGGCCCCTCCACCTCCCTCAGATTTTGGGCAAAACATTTCTTCACCAGATTTGGATGAAACTTGGTTCATAGTGGCTTTTGCTGATGGTGATCACGAATCTGGTCTTCGTTTTCCGATATTTTCTTTTAAAAGCAATTTTTGAGCCTTTATAAGCTTATTTACCCCCGTAAATATAATATATGCTATGCCTTTTTTACAAAAAACAATGCTTCTTCCAGAAATTTATATATAACAAATAGTATTGCTCATAGTAACATGTACAATAGTTATTGAGCTTATTTTTACGTATATATATAAATACAAAAGTTTAAACTTGTATAGTTTAATAGTTTAACCAAATGGTAAATTTTTACGATGGCACCAAACTTGCCTACACAATTGGGAGCATGGTTTTTGTTTACCTTATTGTATTCTAAGAGACATTTTCTCCTTGAGCTTTTCGTCGCAAATCAATAGTTTCGGAGATATAGAACATTTTAGGTGGGGGGAGGAATATGTCTCCTTATTTACAAAATGCCTCACTCTTCCTCTTCTTGTGACCTGCATCGCTTTTGTTTCGGAGGCGCACCCGTGGCTACCTTACCTAACCTAACCTTACCTTACCTAACCTTTAACCTCCTAACTGGGTCCAATAATAAAAAAGTTTAATAAAATACCAAACAAAAGCGATGCAGGTCACAAGAAGAGGAAGAGGGAGGCATTTTGTAAATAAGGAGACATATTCCTCCACAGACCTAAAATGTTCTATATCTCCGAAACTATTGATTTGCGACGGAAAGCTCAAAGAGAAAATGTCTCTTAGAATACAATAAGGTTAACAAAAAGCCATGCTCCTAATTGTGTAGGGAAGTTTGGTGCCATCGTAAAATAATACCAACCAGGTATAACCTTGGGTTATTTATGTGCCCACTGTGCTACATGAACCACTGCTTTATCCTTGAAGGAATGGGACCAAACACTCCCCACCTGGCGTGCTATCTATTATCCATCTCAATGAATACAAATTATTCACAAATTTTATATTTCACAATACATACTAAACGTGCATGCATACACGCAAAGGTGACAGCATAGACCACTGTATACCTGGACTGCACACGCGACAATGTTTTGTATTGCGGGCTGCATAGGGGCCTGCGGGGCGCCCGACAGAGATATAGTGGTCTATGGACTATCATATAGACTGGTTTATCAGTATATATGATATACTGTAATCTTCGTAAATGTTTGTTCTATAATATTATCAAATAAAAAAACAGTAAAACACGCTAAAGAAATGTCATTACGAGACTATGAAGAAATATGCATGAACTTAATATTCACTTCAACTCTTCGCCATTTAAAACTTTGCGAGTCAACTTTAATCATGAAGGGTATCAATAGAAGCGCAATTTTATTAGCTTTCCATTGCTATATTTCGTTATCTGAAATATTAATTAGAACCATGCATAAATTAGCGTTAAATAAATAAATAAAATCATCAATCGGGTAATTTTCCCCATTGATTAAGTTATTTATTTACTTATATATTTCGTTTTCTGATAAATGAATTAGTACCATGTATAAATTAGCGTTGACTAAATAAATAACCTGATCAATCGGGAAAATTACCCGATTGATTTTATTTATTTATTTAAAGCTACTTTATGCATGGTTCTAATTCATTTATCAGATAATGAAATATAGCAATGGAAAGCTAATAAAATTGCGCTTTTATTGATACCCTTCATGATAAAAGTTGACTCGCAAAGTTTTAAATGGCGAAGAGTTGAAGTGAATATTAAGTTCATCATATTTCTTCAGTCTCGTAATGGCATTTCTTTAGCGTGTTTTACTGTTTTTTATTTGATAATATTATAGAACAAACATTTACGAAGATTACAGTATATCATATATACTGATAAACCAGTCTATATGATCCGTATATATATATATATATATATATATATATATATATATATATATATATATATATATATATATAATATATATATACATATGAATCCGAGCGGCCCTCCGACTTCAGGCCCTTGTGCGACAGGCCGATATTCCGTGCGCAGTCCAGGTATACAGTGGTCTATGGTGACAGTCATGACTCAAGTTTCAGCCTCGAAATCGCGGGATGACCTAAACCGTACATTTGCCGCAGGCCACACCGGAACTGTCACAAATGGTAACCGTAATGGCCTACGGTAACTGGGGTAAGGTGTCGCCACGGGGTACTCACCTCTAGTTCTGCCCCTCTGGCCGTCTGGACTGTTGCTAGCCTACCCATGCTGGCTTGAGTTGTTCCTCAGCGTGTGGAAGGCTTGGACACGCTCAGAACGACTGCAACACGACACAATGATCACAAAATCACACTATATAAGATGACGTAGGACGCCATGGGACAACAGCTGAGGCAGGGAAGCGTCTGCCAGATATCTACAATTTGGCTAGTTTTCAAAGAACCAGGTATTTTGATCATTTGTTGTTAGGTATAAAAAGCATTCTATTTTAGACATCATTTTTTGTAATGAAAGACCTTCGTAGTAAGGAATTGGATAAAACAGGCTATAACATTACAGAACAGTGTTATATAAAGGAAATTCAAGCCCAATTACTATAGCATGATATCAATTTGAGATAAAATAACAAATAATACGATTTGAATGACTCCTATGCCTTCATTTACGTAGCTACAGAAATAACAAAGAAACATTTTCAAGCAGATGTCGTCTCTGCCGCGTCCCTGTCATGGCGGCGACCAAAGTGTTTGTGTCCGTGTGAGTGATCGCGTGTTCCCTCCTTGTGCCTCACCCACCGGCGCGTCCTTTACCACACTGGCCGGGGCGGTGGTGGGGGTCACGGGGCACCAGCAGGCACCCCGCAGGACCCCCTGTACAGCCTGGTGGAGGGGAAACAAGGAATGATAAGAGGTGGGTGCTTACTGTGTTAGGTTAAGATTGTTCGGTCCCCACACCTGTAAAGAAACATTTATTTCCGACAAAAACGAGTCCCAGATTAATTCAAAACTTATCAAAACTATTCAGGAAAACTAAGTGAGAATGAAAGAATGAATGAATGCCCACTACCGAAATTTTACCAAGATTCGTTTTATCGCCCCTGCCATATCACGATTACCAGCTTATGAAGGACTAATTTTTTGTCATACACGTCTTCTACTAACCTCCAACCCTTTTGGCAAGCTGTTACTTGGGTCAATATCACGGGCAAAAATGATCTGGTAGGAATAAATAGATGCCACTCCGCCGTCGCCATCAGCACAGTCCAGAGACCACGGCGCCTCTCAGCCCTCCCTCACGCACAGCAGCCAGGCTAGGCTAGGCTAGGTTAAGGTTAGGTTTAGTTTAGTTTAGTTTAGAATATAGCTAAACTAAACCTGTGTTCTATTATAACAACAAATAGATGAAAGTTAATGATTCGTTTTATCGCCCCAGCCATATCGCGATTACTACCTTATGAAGGACTAATATTTTGTCATACACGTCTTCTACTAACCTTCAAACCTCTTGGCAAGCTGTTACTTTGGTCAAAAGCACGAACAAAAATTATGATAAATTTCTAGTGTTTGCCCATACTCGCCCACTTCCCCCAAACAAGTTTGGGCACCTGTGGGAATGCTGGGTTTTCGGGTGGGGAACAAATAATGCGTCAGAAACACGTAATTAAAAAGCTGTATAGGGGGGTATAATTCCCTAGATCTAGGGTAATTTCCTTATATCTAGAGAAATTTGCCTACCTAACCAAATTTAACCTAACCTAGCGGGGGGCTTGACCCACCGATAACCTAACCTAACCAAATCTAACCTAACATAACATAACCAAATCTAACCTAACCTAACCAATCTAACCTAAGCTAACCTAACCAAATCTAACCTAACCAAATCTAACGTAACCAAATATAACCTACCCTAACCTAACAAAATATAACCTAACTCAAGCAAACCTCTTAGCGGGGGGTTGGAGGTGTTCTCGACACTCTGGTCATCATTCTGTGAGGATCGGCAGGCTCACACGTCTCTGGACTCTGAAGAAATCCAATGAATTTTCCCTAGATCTAGGGAATTTTTTCAACACCCTTAACTAAAAAACTATGCGATTGCGACGCATATTTTGTACCCCAGCCAAATATCCCGTATTCCCCCAGGTCCCCAAGCTTGTTTTGTGGGAGAGGGGGGAGTATGTAAAACTAGAATAATACCAAAATTATCTAAAAAGAATAAATAGATGCCATAAATAATATATTAAATAGATGTTAGGTTAATTGCAGTTATGTATGGAGCTATGAATCTGAAAATGACCTAGGATTATTTCAGCATTAGCATACCTTAGACATAAACAAAATAATGACTATCCAATCCACTGATAATTAAGAAATGGTGTGCCGCTCCCCTTAACCCCTTGAAGCCCAGAACGTTATATTCATTGAAATTTGGGTACCATAAGACGATTTTAATGGATATAAGCAATCATTTACAGATAATGACCTGTTTAGTATACTTCTCCACTAGCTAATTTGATATCATAAGTTACTTCTCGTTATATTATTGCTAAGAACGGACGATTTTATATAGCAATGGCAAGATCTGGGTGTGAAGGGGTTAGGGGTGAAGGTTAAGGTTAGGTTTAGTTTAGTTTAGTTTAAAATAAAGCTAAACTAAACCTCACCTAACGGCGTGCTCAGTGCTCACTTCCCCCCCCCCATCCCCCCCCACCCCCCCCCAACTCAGGTTAGGTTTGGTTAAGGCTGGGTTAGTTTAGTTTCATACGTGAACTATATTTGTCTGGTAGATTCTGATGTGTTTAGGAACAAATAGTTTGTTTTTCTTGGAAATCACTACCGTAGATAAAACTAAAGTCGCCAGGACAACGTTTTTTTTATTTACAGACGTGTGGTGGCGTTAATACTTACATTTCTACATCCATGATTTCAGGACAGTTAGAAGGGGTTATCTGGAGAGTGTGTCATTTTGTGTCTTCATCTGTGCCATATTATGGCTATAAATAAACAAATCTATAATAATATAAGCGAAAGTGTGTGTGTGTGTGTGTGTGTGTCTGTCTGTCTGTCTGTCTGTCTGTCCGCGATAGGGGCCGCCCCCTGTGGCGGAATCCCATCATATGTCACAGTTTTGGAATCAGGTTGACCAGGGAAAGGTTTTAAGCCCACTTATAAGATGATCCGATCACTTTTTTTTTTTTTTTTAGCAGCCTATTAGCGAGAACTGTGAAGAAAAAAAAGTGGGTTGCGAGAATTGAGGAAACCTTGATGTAGGGTGATGGGTAATAGGTGAGTGAATGGGTGGGGTGATGGGTAATGGGTGTGGGGTGATGGGTGAGTGAATGGGTGGGGGGTGATGGGTGAGGGAATAGGTGGGGGGTGATGGGTAATGGGTGTGTGGTGATGGGTAATGGGTGAGTGAATGGGTGTGTGGTGATGGGTAATGGGTGAGTGAATGGGTGGGGGGTGATGGGTAATGGGTGAGTGAATGGGTGGGGGGAATACATATATTTCAGGAAAGTTAGAAGGGGCTATCTGGAGAGTGTTTGGTGGGCCGAGGTGGTGGGTAATGGGTCTATCTGGAGAGTCTGTGTTTGGTGGGCCGAAGGCCCACCAAACACAGGTGGTGGGCCAAAGGCCCACCAATAGCCCTCCGCAGGAGCTAGCCAAAAAGTCCGCCCGGAGGGCGGCTTTGCTTTCAGGAAAGTTAGAAGGGGCTATGATGTGAATGGGTTGGCGTTAATACATACATTTCTACATCCATGATTTCAGGAAAGTTAGAAGGGGCTATCTGGAGAGTCTGTGTTTGGTGGGCCGAGGTGGTGGGTAATGGGTCTATCTGGAGAGTCTGTGTTTGGTGGGCCTTCGGCCCACCAAACACAGGCCCACCAATAGCCCTCCGCAGGAGCTAGCCAAAAAGGCCGCCCGGAGGGCGGCTTTGCGGCTAGTTACAAAAATAAAACTGAGTGGCGACGTTGTTAACGGGCTACACTAAGGTCGCCATCTAGTGTTTATGTTTAGAGTGTCCTCCCGCCGTCGTCGTCGCCCGAAAAAAAAACGAGTAGTGAAATTTGAAACCGTATATACTTTTTTTTTTGCTCGGATGGTAGGCTCTGGAGGTTCACTTGAGGGTTCTGATGGTTGGTCCTCGCCCGTTGGTGGCGCAGGCAGGATTCTTATAGTGACGCCTGTGATTAGAGGCTCATGCCGCCCCCCTGTGTCCTCCGATGCACTCGCAGTCGAAGGTAGAGTTGATAGGCAGGGCATGTGGGTGTTCTTAGGCCACTCGACGGTGCAGAAAGGTTTTCGGTTTCTTCGGAGATCGAACTCGGGTCACCAAGAACGCCAGTCGGAGACTCTAACCGCTCCGCTACCGCCTCCCGCCTGCTTACAGATACAAAGCATAAAACAACGCTGAAATAGGGTAGATTATACAGTCATGATATAAACTACTGTGTATCATCTTCAGTGGCACATACACAGCAGTAGTGATGCTATTATTCGTAATATATGGCGGCTGGCGACATCACTGCAGGTGGCGACTTTAGTGTTATCTACGGTAGTTTTTCGGAGGTGAGGTCAAAGGAGTAAAAAAAAAACCTATGGAAGCCAGGAAGTAAATCCCATCAGATTCTTTCAAAACACATCAAAATCTATCAGAAAAATATAGTTTCATCTGAAAAAGGTGAGGGTTGATAAAACGAAAACCCAGATGAATACTGTATGAACATTCATGAGGGTGTTCTTGGCCACTCGACGGTGCAAAAATAGTTTAAGTGGATTTATGGGACCCACTCGGGATCGAACCCGGGTCTTCGAGAATGCCACACGGTGACGCGAACCACTTTGCTACCGCCTCCCCGAGGTGGTAGCAGAGTGGGAGGCGGTGTATATATATATATATATATATATATATATAATATATATATATATATATATATATATATATATATATATATATATATATATATATATATATATATATATATACTAGCCGCAAAGCCGCCCTCCGGGCGGACTTTTTGGCTAGCTCCTGCGGAGGGCTATTGGTGGGCCTTTCGGCCCACCACCTGTGTTTGTTGGGCCTTCGGCCCACCAAACACGGACGCTCCAGATAGCCCCTTCTAACTTTCCTGAAATCATGGATGTAGAAATGTATGTATTCCCCCCCCCCCAATTCACTCACCCATTACCATCACCCCCCACCCATTCACTCACCCATTACCCATCACCCCCCACCCATTCACTCACCATTACCCATCACCACACACCCATTCACTCACCCATTACCCATCACCCCCACCTATTCCCTCACCCATCACCCATCACCCCCCACCCATTCACTCACCCATCACCCCACACCCATTACCCATCACCCCACCCATTCACTCACCCATTACCCATCACCCTACATCAAGGTTTCCTCAATTCTCGCAACCCATTTTTTTTTCACAATTCTCGCTCATAGGCTACTAAAAAAAAAAAAGAAAAAAAAAGTGATTGGATCATCTCATAAGTGGGCCTAAAATGTGCCCCTGGTCGACCCGGTTCCAAAACTGTGCCATATGATGGGATTGGGACTCTGGGGGCGGCACCTATCGCGGACACACAGACACACAGACACACACACTTTCGCTTATATTATATATATATAATATATATATATATATATATATATTATATAATATATATAATATATATATATATATATATATATATATATATATATATATATATATATATAAATTATATATATATATATATATATATGGCCGTATGCCCCCACCCCTCGGTACGCTACTGGTTGTATTTTTATGTGCAACTTATAATTTATGTACTTAATATGTAATTTATAGTTATATGTATTCAAATTCATGTATGCACACACACACACACACACACACACACACACACACACACCACACACACACACACACACACACACACACACACACACACACAAGGTCGAGGAGTTTTTGGGTTGGTGGACACAAAGAATTAATGAACATGAGTTAATTAATCAAGCTGGTGACGCACCCTTCCGCCTCTCTCTCTCTCCCTCTCCCTCTCCCTCTCCCTCTCCCTCTCCCTCTCCCTCTCCCTCTCTCTCTCTCTCTCTCTCTCTCTCTCTCTCTCTCTCTCTCCCCTCTCTCTCTCTCTCTCTCTCTCTCTCTGTTCCCCCTGTTCTCTCATTTTTCTTTATTTCTTATTCTTTCGCTTTGCTCCTTCGCCTCTTCCTTCCTTTACTCCTTTTCTTGCCATTCTTCCTCTTTTCTCCTCTCTCCTGACCTTCATGCATCATGTTTTCCCTCACTCTTTCTTTCTCCCTATTTTTCCCTCCTATTCCCCCTTTCTTCTATCCTTTTCTCTTCTCCATTATTTTCTCGGTTCTTTCCCCTCTCTCTCTCTCTCTCTCTCTCTCTCTCTCTCTCTCTCTCTCTCTCTCTCTCTCTCTCTCTCTCTCTCTCTCTCTCTCTCTCTCTCTCTCTCTCTCTCTCTCTCTCTCTCTCTTTGTGTGTGTGTGTGTGTGTGTGTGGGTGGGTGTGTGTGCGCGCAGGAGATGTAGATAATGACACAACAAACAAACAAAAGCAATCATTAATGCAATCAAGGAAGCGAGGAACAATGCATGGGAAGTAAAAGTAACATTTCGTAGAGTTTCATTTCCAGTATTGCAATGTTGAATTTGTGGAATATTAATGAATAATCAGAATAATTTAATGCAACTATTATTATTATTATTATTATTATTATTATTATTATTATTATTATTATTATTATTGCCATTAGTAGTTTTATTATTATATATATATATATCATTATCATCATCAGTTTTCATAAATAAAGTACATGTAATATTTTTGGTCTAGTACACGTTCAGTACTGGTTCAATACACTGCAAGTACTTACGTTCCCTTGTGTACGAGTACTACATACATTATGTACAAGTACTCTTTCATTTGATTTATTCAGGAAGCCGGTCATTAATTATTTTGTTTTTCGTTCACACACCCACACACACACACAGTCGCAGTAGTAGTAGTAGTAGTTTATTGACAAAGCATAACACAATACACACAAAAATCTATACAAAAGAACATCTTATTTTGTTTTGTCCATAATAACACATTAGTGCCGACCGGGGTAATTTGGTCCTGGTTTTGACAAACTTTGATCTAGTTTCCATATCTATTGAAATAAACAAACAAAAAGTTAATACAATCATAAGAGGGTCACTACCTATGTCATTAAAGTTTGAACAAATTTCCATTATAGCTCTGTTATCAATACACTGCGAAGTGTGGACCGCATTGTTACACTAAATGGGGTAAATCGGACCTAACTCTGGGGTAAATTGGTCATATATATATATATATATATATATATATATATATATATATAAAAAAAAAATTCTTAAAAATTTGACAAACCTCCAAAAACTTAAACATGTCATACCATGCCCATGGACACTATCAAACATTCTGTGAGCTGTTCTTCACATTCTCTGGGGAGGCGGAAAATATGACCAACACGCACACGTTTGGGTTCCAGTCTTTGAGTTCCTAGTCTTTCTTCTTTTTCTAGGTCTATGCTAGTTTTTCTTTTATAATTTCTAAGCATTGTTACTTAATTTAGTAATACTTTACACTAGGGCCAGAATTCCCTACACAATTGGGAGTATGGTTTCTGTTTACCTTATTGGATTCTAGGAAACATTCTCTCTATGAGCTTCCGTCACAAAGCACTTCTTTCGGAGATATAAGATGTTTTTAATAGGAAGGAGATCCGAGTGTATAGGAGATATGAAAATTAACCTAACCCCACCTTTTGACTCACTAACCTAACCTAACACACGCTTTAACCTCCAAACTAATGTCAAATCTGCATTAAAAAAGTGTCCGCGGCAAGGGAAGAACAGAGGCGATGCAGGTCACAAGAGGAAGAAGAGTCAGGCGCACGTAAACACTTGGCTCTCGCCTCCCTATGAACATGTCATTATCTTCGAAAGTAATGATTTGCGACAGAAACTCAATAGAGAAAATGTTTCCTAGAATTAAATAAGGTAAACAGAACCACACTCCCAATTGTGTAGGGAATTTCGGTCCTAATGTAAAATAATACCGTTAGGTTACGTAATCAATGCCCATGTTAGGTTAGTTAACTAGCAGGGAGGTATGGGTGGGCATAGCCCCCCAGTTATTTTGTTCAGGAACTACCACGTGTAGGCCTCGCGGCCTCTTGTAGCTTCCTTATTTTCTTATGTTCTTATGTCAGGAGAGTATAGGTTTATAGGAAGTATTGGTTGAAACTGCACATTTACCGTATCCATTAAGGTAAACAGAAATCATTCTCCCAATTGTGTAGAGAATTCTGGTCCTTGAGTAAAAATTTACCCTCAATTTATATACCAGCACCCTTAAACTAATTCCATATTAGCATTCAACAATCTGAAACAAAAGAAACAAGTGCAAATAAGCAGTTAATCCTCACCGTGATAAACCGCACCGTGCCGTGAGGGGTACATTACACTGGGTCCAATTTACCCCGTGAGTGTTTTTGTCACCGGGGTAAATACGGACCCAAACTGAGCATTGATCATACGAAAATGAGACAAGATAGAGCATTTTTTATATTTTCATGTTAAAGTAGAGGAAAAACACTATATACGCTTATTTACAAGAATGTACTCCGTCTCGTATTTGAATCCCATGAAAGTTCGCCAAATCATCTGATTTTGTAAACAAACTTTGCCGCAACTTTTTTTTGCTGTCATTTTACTCATTTTCTATTTTGGTTTCTGGGTTCAGTTACATATCGATATTTATATTCATATTAAAACTAGAAATGTTAAAATGGTTGTTTTACTACATGGATATTCAAAACTGTTACACTCTTATTTATATTGAAACAAACACCAAAGCAAAAATGGCGGTCCGAATAGAACCGGTCCGTTGGAAGGACCAAATTACCCCGGTCGGCACTACATATAAATATGAAGTACTTCATATACAAAATTGCACAACTCGCACAAATAAGTTCTTTCATTGAATAATTCGCCAATATCAGAAAATTTCAACACTGGGTACCTTTCACGGCACCAGGTGGGGTAAATGGCATGGGGAAACCCGTAAAACAAAAATTCTTTTCTCAACTTTGGCATCCAAAATTTCCTTTAAAAGTTTGAATTCTAAGACGATTTTATCTGTTTCCTTTTTTGCTTTTGAGCAATCTTACAAATGCAAAATCGCACTTTTATATTGCACCCTTTTATCAAAATAATGCTTAATGAGTACGCAGTGTCCGGGTTGGTTGTGTATTGCACATGCAAAAAATTAAATTTCCAAATGAGTAGCGGGAAGCTTTTCTGTCATTTGGTTCATCAGGACTAATCACGTGTCACAGCCCTACTTTGGCCCTAAAAACGTGTCCCTCATGTCCTTCTTAGACCTAAAGCAGGGCAGGTCTCCCGGGGGGGGCCCGACCCGAATGAACCCGTCTCTCCCCCGCTGCCCCCCCACTGCTGCCGCAGCCTCTGCACCTGTTCACGACTCTTTCGTGCTCTAGGGGGATAGAGAACTCCGGAACCCGTACGGTTTTGACCAGGATCTCCTGGATCTGATCCCCGGACAGTGAACAGGTGAACCGGCTTGTGCCCTGGCCAGGCTGCCAGCTGTCGGCTGCAACTGGGGCTGCAAGTTCACTTGGGGGGGATGGAGGTCTTACACGGGCCCCATACTCCTCGCCACCCCAGCTTCAAATCGGGGTCACGGCAAACCTGCGGTCGTCCTCACTCTGACTCCCCAGCGGGGGAGGACACTTTCTGAGGTTACGAACCATGCCCCTGTCCGCACGTAAAGGAAAGCTGTTTGGCCCTTCTTGGGCTGCGCCCTCATCACCTGACGCGTAGGAGTATTGGGGCCGTCCTCAGTCGGGGTTTGAACCCTTTGAGTCGCAGTAGAGTTTGAAGTACCCTGCAGGCAGTACTTGACTAGGATTTCCAAGGGGTTTCATTCTTTGCAGTCAGCCCCAATTTTTTTCTGTCACAGTACCGAGCGACGGCTGTGATGACCCATCTGGAGGGGGGACACCTTTTGCCACATTGATCTCCTCAGAGACGGGAGAACCCCCCCTTTCACACCCGGACCAGCTGGTGGGCCCTCGGCAGTGGCCATGTTAAACCGGGACATACCCCGGGTTCCCTGAGTCTCCCCGCCTGGCCTCCTCGAACCTGCGTTGTACTGCTTTATTCACGCTGGACAGCAGACTGCACACTGGCCCCCGTAAACCCATGTCAGTGAGGTAGGCCCGCGATGCTGGTGATAAGGTGGCGCAGGGCAACTCTTTTGTGGCAACGCATATACTCCAGAAGAGTTTGCGTTCCAGCATTTTCCCCAAAAATGGGCGTGATACCCCCTTCCACCCCTGTTGGCCCTAGTTGAGTACCTTGCATACGATCAGTGACGGTGGATCGTATTCACCAGCAGATCAAAAGGACCCTGAGCCCCCTTTGAACGCGGGCTTCTCGGGTGGCCCGACCCTGGTACAAAGTCCAAAAGGTCCTTTCCAGATGGCTCCTCTGTCACTGACACATGCCCCTCCCTGATAAACCCTTTGGGTGCAGTTTCCCATAGCTGTCGGGCACCATCCCCCTGGTCTTGCCCTTCCTCCCATCGTAACCCAATCCAAACAAATTTGGGGTCCCCTGGGGGTTCCCCTGGTAAAGGGCCTGGCCGATCCATGGCATCCCCCGGCCCTCCCCCTTTGTTGGGACGCAACCAGGTACGCATGTCTGGAAGAGGTGGCCGTCACGATAAAGTTCTGGAGGAATCCAAAAGCCAAGCAGCAGCACATGGGCGGAAAGTCAAACCCGGGAGTTTGCCAGCCCCAGTTTCCGGGAGGGCATTGTGTTTCTTCTTGCAGGGGCCTGTCAAGTACTGCATCAAAAGGGGGTCCAGGGACCCCAGCCTCTCCCTGAGCATGGGTCTACCATATGGCATCCTGGTCCTGCCTTTTTCCTTTGAGTGGCAGGTGAACGACTCCTCCGCCCCACCTAAAAATCCTGGTATCTTCACTGGCCTGAAATCTGCTCCTCGTCAAGCGTCTCCCTTTTATCTTTCGCTTTCTTTCGTCCTTCCCCCCCCCCTTTTCCCAAAACTGATTTCTCTTGCGCTTTCACTTGTCTATGCTCTCATCTTTTTCCCCCCCGTATCATCTTTGCACTTCCTCCCCAACTTTGATCCCGGGGTACAAGCCACTCCAGGTCTAATAGGGCTTGCGGCCAGGGGGCATCACACTGCACTGTGCTCTCGCGTGGCACAGCGGGGGTTGGAGCGGGGGTTTCCTGGCCTTGCAGAGGAGTTTATGTGAGGGCAGGCTTTAGTAAAACACTTCCATATTTTCCCCCACAAATTCCCTTTTACGTTTTATTTTGCTCTGTCCTCACCCTTCACAAACCCTTTTTCCAAAAAATTATCTACCCTTTTGGGTCACGGCCCGGGTCAAAAACAACCCTGGAGGGCAAACTGGGCGTTTGATTTTTCCCACGGGCAACACCAGGGGGGTCAATCCTCGAAATGCTCTCACGGGGTACCCCCGCTTGTCCCCCCCTCCCGGAGCCGCGATTATACAAAGGGGGAAATAAAAAGGAAACACAAACAAAAACACCCCCGATGGGTCCTTACAAGCTGTTTGCTTTAACTTACTACACTAACAATAATAAGAGAAAGGATAGGAAGTGAAGGTCCCCCTCACCCACCCACCCTCCACCGAAACTGGCCGGAAAAGAATGTACATGCAAAATAGAAAAACGGGGGAATTTTTGAGGAAAGTTTAAAGCTGTAACTATGGTAATACTACTATTTTTTGGGGTAGTTTGGGGCTTTATAGATGGTCTGTTTTGTTTTTTGTAATGGTTGAACACAGTTGGAGGTAAAGGGTGGTGGGCAGCCTTGCCTGGCGCTTTTTTGGGACAGCAGTCAAACAGGCCCCACTCCGTTCAAACCACTGCGGATTGTGTACTTTCCCGTAGGGCGCCCGTACACCCAATGCCCCGCGCCGTGACCCCGTACCTTAAATCCCCCCATGGTTTCACAACTGCGACCCTAACGAACCCCAGCCGTCACAGGGCGAAGGGAGTAGGGTAACCGTTAAATCGGGGGTATCTGTGTGTGTTATGAGGTCTAAGTAGTGTTGGTTAGGGTCAGTGTGGAATTTAGGGGGGGTCGGCAGCCTTTCCCGGGGCTTTCTTGGAGGGGCCCGTCAATCAGGCCCCCGCTCCGTTCAATCCCTGCGGTAGTGCACTTTCCAAGAGGACGCCGTCACTTCAAAGCCCCCCGCAGCAGTGACCCCTGGTATTAAAACCCGAGGTGGTCCCAACTACAGGGCCCCTTTCGAACCACAGCCGTCACAGTAAAAGTTGTAGTTTGACCGTTTACCCCCGGGGCGTTGGACTGTGGGGGGGGTTGTGTAAAGCGACTTCAATCTTTTACGAGAGAGTAAATTTTTAGAGCCCGCGAGATAAATTTATTTTTCCCAGATAAACAGTGACAACCGGGGATTTTTTATGAAAATTTTATCGGGCACTTTTAAATATTCTATTTTATTTGAGTTTACTACGTCTGACGGGAGCCCCTTTCCAAATTTTCAACACGGTTTGGAAAAATACTTTTCTTCGTTTCGTTAAAAACCGTTTCCGCTTTTTTTTAAATCCGTTTTTTCTATTTAGCTTGCCGGTCCCCAGCGTGAAAAAATTTTTTGGGACTAGTTTGTAAATCCGTTTAAATTTTAAATACTTCGATGAGGTCCCTCTTATCCTTTGTTTTTTTAGTGGGAAAAAGTTTTAAATTCTTTGAGCCATTTCGTCGATTTATTTCGCAATCTAGGGACATTTTGGTTACTCTGCGCTGTATTTTTTTTAGTTTTTCTAGTCCCTTTTTTTAATAAGGTGACCAGAATGCACCGTTTCTAAAGGGGGCGAACAACGAGTTAAAAAAAGGGGGTAAAATTTTTTGATTTGAAACTGAAAATTCGCCAAAAAAAGCCAAACCCAATTTTTTTTGCGTTTTTTAAAACCTCAAATTTTTTTTATTCGGTTTGAGACTTCGAGATTATAACGCCTAAATCTTTTTTTTTATCAACACTTTTTTAGTTTGGGGAAATCGTTTATCACGTAACTTTTATGAGGGTTGTTATTACCATATGTATACATGGGATTTTTCAGGTTGAAATTCATTTCATGTTTTTTGCCCATTCTGTTAGCGTGTTTAAATCGTTTTTTTTTGGTTGGCGCTGAGATTCTGTAGAGGTATGTTTTTGATTTTCGTGTCATCACAAATTTTGATATCCTGCTGTGATTCCCCGTCAATTCATTTTTGTTATTAAGAACGGGTAGGTCCGAGAACTGATCCTTTAGGAAAACCCCTATTTACACTGGTCCATCCGAAGAATTTTTCCCTTTTTTACCACCCTTTTTTTACGATTTTTTACAGCCCGTTTTTTTATCCCAATTTGAAAGATGGCCTGTTTACCTGAGTTTTTCTTTGCTAAAGAGACGCTTATGGGAACTTTGTCGAACGCTTTTTTAAAATCGAGGAAATACTCTATTTCCCCCGTGTTTTTTGTACTTTTTAATACACTATTGTAAAAATCAAATAAGTTTGAGAGGCTGAGCGTTTATTTTAATCCAGCTGCGAGTCTTTTTATTATGTCATTTTCTTTTAAGAAAATTAAAAGATTTTTTCTTTATATGGATTCCATTAATTTTCCAGCAAATGATGTTAAACGATTTGGGGGATAGTTTCCGGGGTGCGACTTTCTTCCTTTTTTAAATGGGGGTTTCATTTTCTAGTTTTCCATTCGCCGGACTTTCCCGGGATAAAGATTATAAATAAATGGAAAGGGTTTTTTCTATTTCGTTTTTTGTTCTTTTAAAATGCGTGGGGAAATTTTATCAACCAGGGCTTTTTTTACTTCATGTTATTTATCGCGAGCAAAAAGCACTTCCTGAAAGGGATGAGCTGAGGCAATACCCTTTGTTCTGGGTTTTCGGGATGGGTTGATTTTGCGTGTTTTCCACTGTGAAGACTGATGCAAAAAAGTTATTTAGAGTATCCGCCATAGATACTTCATTTTCTGTGTGTTCGCCATTTTCCATTTCCAACGGTCCTATGGTTGACGTCATTACTTTTTTCCTTTTAACATAGCTGTAGAATTCTTTAGGGTTTGATTTGCTCATTTCGGCAATACGTACTTCAAAATTTTTCTTGCTCTGCTTAATGAGTTTTTTCGTATTTCGTCTAATTCTGTCGTGATCGCGTTTGTCGTCTTCATTTTGTGTTTCTATGTGTTTTTCATATGCACGCTTTTTAGCTGCAAGGCTGTCCTTGATTTCGCGGGTCCACCATTTCGGTTTAATGTTTTGAAAAGATCGCCTATATCTCCACGAGTTCGTGGAGAAGGATTCCCCTCTTCATCACGCCGCGATACGTAGGCACCTCACTCTCAGCAAACTCTCGTCCACCGCCAACAAAGGCGGCCAACTTGGATCCAGAGCTCTGTCTAGTTGCGGGCTTCGACCCACTTGGTTTACAAGGAGAAGCCATCCTGAAAAAGACGTTT
>JACEEZ010019399.1:250000-287500 GCA_016584305.1 Chionoecetes opilio
CAGTATTTGACCCGTGTATGTACTGTTGTGTTAACGTGCGTGTAGCTATTCTCCAGTATTTGACGTTGTGCAGCATTGAACAAAATATATTAAAAGTACACTTATATAAATATTCATCTAATGCGTGTCTGTAATGATATTTGTTTTACATCACAGGAAAATGTATTTGTGGCATTCTTTATAGTGTTACATATATAATTGGTATTCTGATTATACGTGAATACATTGAATATTTTATTAATTCATATTATTATTTTATATGTTATTATATATTTTTATTTATATGTGGAATTAAAAATCATGTCTTACACCTAAGGCTTGTTATTGATTTTTTTAAATTTAACATCATAAAGGACTGGCCAAAGGCATGAATAAAGCAACAACAAACCTACAAATATATGTAAATAGACGATTGGTTGATGACACACTCGATTGATTGATTGATATACTCATAAGTCGCATTCATGACTTAAGACTTGCTATAAATGACCCTAGAATAGATAAGCACTGCTAGGGTTCGGTAGGCTTGTTACCTGTGGATATGGTACTAACGTATTACTTGTTTTGTAATTATGGAATCGAGCCGAGCGGATAGGGCGATTATAAAGATGGGGTGAGATTTATATGATTATTATTGCTTAATCATAATACACATGTATCGGCCTGGTTATGGCACGATGGGATCAAGAGTCTATTTGCACAAAGGTATAACCACACACAAAGGTAACGACACGTAAGAACGACACACACAACACACGTTCGGACAGTATTAGAATCTCTTGTTCTCTGAGGTCCCTGGTGCGGTCGTGTTTGAGGCTGGGCGTCAGGGCGTGCCTCTGGGGGTGTCAGGTTACAGGGTTTGGTCTTGTCCCCGTAAAGTGGTGCCTTCCTATGTGGAACGGGTAGACGTCGCACTACGTCGGCATGGGCGTGTCACAGATACAACAACTTTAACATGGATAGCATTAGAGAAAGTGCATGCCTTAAATATATATAATTGTAGGGATAAACATATCTACCTACACATATCTACCTACAAAGCCAACAGGCTATGATAGGCGATGGAGGACTGGGATTAGCACTAGTAAGGCTGTTATCACCCATGCCTGTAACTGGCTCAGGTATGATCAGCCTTGGTTTGATAAGACACGGGCTGTTATCTTTGTGACATAATAATAACATAATCATAATCTTGAACATAATAACATAAGGAAGCTACAAGAGGCCGTGAGACCTACACGTGGTAGTTCCTGTTACTTAACACTACCTACATCCACCTTTCATCCCCATCCATGAATTTATCTAGCCTCCTTTTAAAGACCCCTAATGACTCCGCACTGACCACCTGACGACTGAGTCCATTCCAATCATTTACCACCCTATTTGTGAACCAGTTTTTCCCTATTTCATGTAACCTGTTTCCCTATGACATAGTGTGCCTTAGTTTAGGGCAGGGATAAAGGCTCGCCACTATATACCACTTTATATCACTCATACTAATAATAACCCCCCCCCCCCCCCCGGCAACCACCCAAAGACCCCCCCCCCCGCTCCCGTACACACACAGGTATTAGGTATACAGGGTGAACAAACTGACCTCTCCCAGTGACCAGTAGCAGCAACAGCGACCTGCGTAATTAATTCTGCCGATATCCCAATAACGTACGTGTGTGTGTGTGTGTGTGTGTGTGAGTGTGTTGCACCTGTCAAGCATACACGAACACTTAACTGAGGAGGCGGAGGAGGAGGAGGAGGAGGACTGAAGAGGGATACATAGGATTGCATAGGAAGAACATATAGCAGGAAACCCCATGGTCTATAACGAGAATTAGAAGAAAAAAAACAATGAGGGAAGAAATGCACGTGGTTGAAAGGGGATTGTATTAAGTTTGGGATATTATTATGGTTATTATTATTATTATTATTATTATTATTATTATTACTATTACGATTATTATATTATTATTATTATTATTATTATTATTATTATTATTATTATTACTATTACGATTATTATATTATTATTATTATTATTATTATTATTATTATTATTACGATCATTATATTATTATTATTATTATTATTATTATTATTATGGTTATCAGTATTATTATTATTATTATTATTATTATTATTAATTATTATTATTATATTATTATTATATTATTATTTTATTTATTGATTATTTATTATTATTATTATTATTATTATATTTATTATTATTATTATTATTATTATTTATTTCATTATTATATATTATATTATTATTATTATTATTATTATTATTATTATTACCATTATTATATTATTATTATTATTACCATTATTATATTATTATTATTAATTCAGTGTTGTAGTCAAGACCAGGCCCTCCGAGACCAAGACCAAGACCAGACCCTTCGGGACCAAGACCAAGACCAGACCTTCCAAGACCAAGACCAGCCCTCCGAGACCAAAACCAAGACCCTCCGAGAGCAAGACCAAGACCAGACCCTCCGAAACAGACCAAGATCAAGAACAGGCATATAAAAAATATTCTTTATAAATATGACTATTAGTCCTTGTGGTCCTTGAACGCAAATTTGATAACTGCTGAAGATGCCGACATGATTACTCATTCCGGTGTGCGAACGGAAACTAAGCGTGACTAGTCCAGTACACCTCACTGTCCCACGTCCTATGTCACTGCCAGACAGAGTTGCCAGGTCCTGCCAATTGTTGTATTTCTTGCCAGAAATTACTCAACAAATTTTTGAATTTGCCAGAAATATTCGTCAATTCAATTTCATTTTCTTATGATGAAAAATTGAAAATGCCAAAAAAGTAAAGTGTGAATGCCAAAAGTATATTTTATGGCTTGTGCACCTGGCAACCCTGCTGCCAGATGTGTTCGTTGTAACGACTAACAAGCTCTGGTAGAAGGGGGGTAAGGGTAACGTATAAGGGAGGAAATATATTTACAAAATTTAATATATGTGAACAACTGAACATCTAGGTCAAATATTTTTGCTCGCATTGCTTCGTTGGCATGAAGAAACAAACATAGGAAAATAGCAATTTTTGTGGTTACGTTTCCCAAGCGAGCTAGCTAAACCTGCGGTGTACGTGTACGAAGGGTGCGGGGATTGCATAGGCCTACACATATATGAAGTACACGGAGATGAACAGAGCTGCAAACATGCGTGCGTGCAAACGGATATTATCACTGCGAGAATGGCCACGTCATGCATGTTCTCTCGACTCGCACGCACTCTATCAGCGCTCGCAGGGCTCAGCTCATGCATCATCACCGTAGAGCTAGTCAGGCAGTATCTATAGACAGTACAACGCTGTATGGCGCGCCGTGAATCGAAACAGCCATGATTTTTATCCGTGTATGATAATAAATTCCGACCTTCCCCACGCCGCGATGCACTTTTTAATCCTGGTCTCGACCTGGTCTCGAGCCAAACTCCGAGACCAAGATCAAGACCAAGACCACATCAAACGAGACCAAGACAAAGACCAAGACCACATCAAACTGGTCTCGAGACCTACAACACTGATTATTATTATTATTATTATTATCATTATTATATTATTATTATTATTATTATTGTTATTATTTTTATTATTATTTAGTCTAATAGTACTTCTACCACCAACACAACAACAACAAAAACAACAACTACAACTACTACTACTACTACTACTACGACGACGACGACGACGACGACTACTACTACGACTACGACTACGACTACGACTACTACTACTACTACTACTATACTACTGCTGCTACCACTACTACCACCACCACCACCACCACCACCACCACCACCACCACCACCACCACCACCACCACTTCTACCACTACCAACACTACCACAACTACTACTACTATACTTCCACCACCACCACCACCACCACCACCACTACTATTACCTACTATTACTATATGTTTCAGGTGGCCCCGTCATTGCCCCGGCCAGCACCCCTGCGAGGCACCGGGGCACACAGCTGGGGGGGGGGGAGTACGTGGGGAGGTGCCGGTGTAGCGATCTGACTAGCTACCCCGCCCAACTAGCTTCCCTGCCGCTTATTAACCCCTTGAGTCTCATAACGTAATTTCCATTGTAATTTGGGTACTATTAGACGATTTTTTGTGAATTTAAGCAATATTTTATAGATATGACCGGTTTAGTATCCTTGTCGACTAACTAAATTGGTATATTAAGTTACTTTTCGTAATTTTATGGCTAGCAACATACAATTTTTCATAGTAAAGGAAAGATTTGGGCGTGAAGGGGTTAACCTAAATAACGGTTATAACTATAAATAACTCTACAAGACCTAACCCTAAACCTATCCTAAACTTAACCAAACCTAAATCAAACCTAACCCCAACTTTAACGTAACCTAAATTTAACCACTTATTTGTATACGATAATAGCTAGGTTAGGTTACGTTTAGGTTTAATTTAAGTTCAGTAAAGGCTTGGTTTAGATTTTATTTAGGTTTGGTTAGGATTAGGGTTAAGTTTCATAGAGTTATTTAGAGTTATAACCGTTATTTAGGTTAAATAAGCGTCAGGGAAGCTAATCGGGCGGGGTAGCTAGTCAGATCGCTACACCGGCACTAAGGCGTCTCCACCACCCTAGGAAGTGACCCTGGGGGGGACATGGGCGACCTGACACCCCATGGCTCCCCCCGCCCCTGTGTCCCCCTGCCACCTCCTGAAGGGCACGGCTGGGACCCTTGCAGCGTGAAGGGGTGAGTGTTACCGTGTGTGTGTAGTACTGAGTTAGAACAATATATTCGTGTGTTTGAATGTGTGATTTCCTCAATAGACTTGAAGACTGAGCTGACCTGACATCTGGTGGTCGTTCTGGAACTGCAACCAAATATATGTATAGCGGGCTTCAGAAGATTATTTTTCTTACATGTTTTCAGTTAGTGTTTTGAAATCGCAATATTGTTCTCATAGCTACGGTTTACATACAATTCATATATAAGCGGTATTAAAAAAAAACGATGAAAACCCCCGTAAAAACGACAATTTTCTCAAAGGAAATAATCATTATATAATATTTATTGCTTGATTAAAGTCCAGTATAATAAATTCATAAAATTCAATGGTAAGCATTTGTATAGATCATATTTTCATTGCGACATAAAAAGGTTGTAAAACTCGCTGCCGGGTGCTGTACGATCTCAAACCCAGGGACCTTCTCACCCCAAGGCCAACATCAAGACCATGGGTGTTGGTCTGTGTTGAAGGTTGAATTTGACATGCAATCAGCCACAGCACAGATATACCTCGTCATGCTCACACGGCCTACTATAGGTTGTTTACGTTTAAATGCATCGCAACGTCGTACGTTTGGCAGTGTACCAGAAGGCATGTTGAATGGCGAAATTATCCATATCTTTCACCATTGATTGCAAGAAATTGAAATCATGTCACCATTATTTGGTTATTTACCTTCTCTTTGCATGCATCAAGGCAATATTTACCCATACACTTGACTTGATGCATTCCTCTAAATCACTGGATAGAGTGTTGTAGGACATATGGTCGAATGCTTATATTTTGCAATCCTATTTGCATTATGAGAGAAAATGAAGAAAAAGGTAGCAGTAAAATAAGATGGAGAGAACGCGGAAGGGAAAATGTACTGTTTATGAGGAAAATCGTATCGGTATGTGTTTGATTTGTGGCCCAATACAACACGGAATGGAGAATGGTATATAATTATCTTTGAATACGTATTGGAATGTATGAGACAAGCCCGTGGCGGTATTTGTGTATTGGGTGAGGGAATATTTTTGAGGTGAGGGAGTAGAAATAAATGTGTTGTGTGTGTGTGTGTGTGTCAGGCAGGAGTGAAGGACAACATTAGGTGCCTTTAATCCCCCTTAGATAATGATATAAGCCTTATCACAACACTGTTAAGCCCATCCTTACCGTGACTCAAAAGCCTGATGTGCTTATCTAGGCTTAAGGCTTATCGAGGCCTCACCATTACCATCACATGTACGTCTTACAGAACAAAACTTTCCACTCCTGAATTTGTTTTGACATATTCTTTGGCTATTTTCGTTTATTTTAGGTTTATTTAAGGTTATTTTAGGTTTTTTTAAGGTTATTTTAGGTTATTTGGGTTATTTTAGGTTTTATTAGGTTTATTTTAAGTTATTTTTATTTCATTTTAGGTTATTTTTGCTTTTTTTGGTTATTTTTGATATATTTTAACTTTTCAGAAGAATTTTTTTTTTTTGTCAGGCTGTATACTTTTTTTCCATTAATTTTGGCGTCGCAAGTGAAAGCAGAAAATAAAAACATAAAAAATTAAACTTGCATTCCATTTACTTCAAAAGTTTGTTAATATTTTTGAGTGTCGTAAGAATTCTTTTTGTTAGGCGATATAATGTTTTATTTTAGCTGCTCAAGTGTCATACGATAATATCTGAAGTTTTTTTTTCTCTTTTCTCTCTTTTCCTCTCTCTTTTCTCTCCTTCTCTCTCTCTCTCATCTCCCCTCTCTCTCTCCTCTCTCTCTCTTTTCTCCTCTCTCTCTCTCCCCTCTCTGTGTGTTTTGTCTCTCCTTTTGGGTTTTTTCTCTGTTTCTCTCTCTCTCTCTCTCTCTCTCCTCTCTCTCTCCTCCCCTCTCTCCCCTCCTCTCCTCTCTCTCTCTCTCCCCTCTCTCTCTCCTCGCTCTCTCTCTCTCGCTGCTCTCCTCCTCTCTCTCTCTCTCTCTCTCTCTCTCTCTGTCTCTGTGTTTTGTCCCCTTTCCCTTTTGTTTTATCTCTCTCTCTCTCTCTCTCCATCTCTCTCTCTCTCTCTCTCTCTCTCTCTCTTCTCTCTCTCACTCTCTGTTTTTCTCCTCTCTCTCTCCTCTCTCTCTCTCTCTCTCTCTCTCTCTCTCTCTCTCCCCTCTCTTCTCTCCTCTCTCTCTCTCCCCTCTCCTCTCTCTTCTCCCCTTCCTTTTTCTCTCTCTCTCCTCAAAATAATACACAAAACAATCAATGCTATGTATAGTGACATACAGATCAGTAACACGGCCGCTCGGATAATGATTTCAACTCATTATATAAAATTTTGTCAAGTGATTTTTGATAAGATAACAATTATTAATTCGATAAAGAGTTTCTTGTCTTCGTTTGTTGAGTTTGAGTTATTTTCTATACGAGTCTTATTTGCGTTTATTTTTATTTATTTATTTATTTACGAGTCTTATTTTTGTTTATTTTTATTTATTTATTTATTTACGAGTCTTATTTTTGTCTATTTTTATTTATTTATTTATTTACGAGTCTTATTTTTGTCTATTTTTATTTATTTATTTATTTACGAGTCTTATTTTTGTCTATTTTTATTTTATTTTTTATTTACGAGTCTTATTTTCGTTTATTTTTATTTATTTATTTATTTACGAGTCTTATTTTTGTTTATTTTTATTTATTTATTTATTTACGAGTCTTATTTTTTGTCTATTTTTATTTATTATTTTTTACGAGTCTTTTTTTTGTCTTTTTTTATTTATTTATTTATTTACGAGTCTTATTTTTGTTTTATTTTATTTTATTTTTTATTACGGGGTCTTATTTTCGTTTATTTTTATTTATTTATTTTATTTCGAGTTTTATTTTTGTCTATTTTTATTTATTTTTTATTTACGAGTCTTATTTGCGTTTTTTTTTTTTATTTTTTTTTTTTAGAGTCTTATTTTTGTCTTTTTTTATTTATTTTTTTTATTTAAGATCTTATTTTTTGTCTTTTTTTTTTTATTTATTTATTTACGAGTTTTTTTTTGTCATTTTTTTATTTTTTTTTTATTTCGAGTCTTTTTTTTGTCTATTTTTTTATTTATTTATTTCGAGTCTTTTTTTGTCTATTTTTATTTATTTATTTTTTACAGTCTTTTTTTTTGTCTTTTTTTTTTATTTTTTTTTACGAGTCTTTTTTTTTGTCTATTTTTTTTATTTATTTATGTACGAGTCTTTTTTTGCTATTTTTATTTATTTTTTTAATTTAACGGTTTTTTTGTCTATTTTTATTTTTTATTTATTTACGGTCTTATTTTTGTCTTTTTTTTTTGTTTTTATATTTACGATCTTATTTTTGTCTTTTTTTTATTTTTTATTTTTTTACGGTCTTTTTTTGTCTATTTTTTATTTGTTTTTTATTTACGAGTCTATTTTTGTCTTTTTTTTTATTTTTTTATTTACGAGTCTTATTTTTTCTATTTTTTTTTGTTTATTTATTTAAGAGTCTTATTTTCGATTATTTTTTATTAATATATTTACGAGTCTTATTTTTGTTAATTTTCATTTATTTATTTTCTTTACGATTCTTATTTTTGTTTATTTTTATTTATTTATTTATTTGCGAGTCTTATTTTCTTTATTTTCATGTAATTAACGAGTATGTTATGTTTCTTTTAACTTGGCTTTGCTTTTTTACTCTAGTTAACGAGAAGAGTTCGCTCCTTTCACTCAGCCTCGTTTGTTAGTAGGTAACGAAGGTTTTGGCTCTTGTACTTAACTTATTCCTAAGTGTGTTCAACAGGTTTACTGAGAGAGAGATCAGATCAGATCAAAACGTTTATTGTGAGAGAGAGAGAGAGAGAGAGAGAGAGAGAGAGAGAGAGAGAGAGAGAGAGAGAGAGAGAGAGAGAGAGAGATTATTATTATTATTAGTTTATTGACAAAAGTTTCACAAACATTTTACCTTATTACATGTATAATTTCCTCATATTTGTCCAAATTTATACACCTACACATTTCATATTTACCTAAAACAAACAAACAAAACACATCTACTATGGTGACACATCCCTTACGTATATAATTTCAATACATCATATATATAACTGCACAGATAGCCTACTTTATCCCTTGTACCCATCAAATTATCCATACTGGAGAAGTCTAGCATGTCATAGTTGCTTCTACATTGGCTGGAGAGTGGACACTGCAACAACACAGGGGACTCATCCTGCACTGCATGCACTACACATGAACACAGTCGTAGTTCTTTCGGTATTCCATTTCTCCTGCCTGTTTCTATTCTAAGGTTATGGGACATCGTACGTAGCCTCGTAAATGCTTGGCGTTTATAATCCGGGATAAAATCCCTATTTACATACACTGAATGTACAGAGAGTCCGGCGTTGATTTGTGTTCTGTATGTGACATATTTGGAGGCAGTCTGAGGTTTCTCCTGTTTTGTTTGTGTCTATCGGGCCTCCAGCAAGGGAGGACCACGGGCTACACTCTTAGAAAAAAAGGGTAGGAAAAGGGTAGAAAAAGGGTGTTTATAGTGATGAAATACTGCTACCCTTACAAATATACCCTTTTGCAACCCTAAATATACCCTTTTCAAACCCCAAATGTACCCTTTCTCAACCCTCTCGTCTAAAAAGGGTAGATAAAGGGTAGATGAAGGGTATAATCAGCAGCATCTACCCTCCAGCCTGGACATAGGGTATAAAAAGGGTAGTGATGGTGCGATGTAACAATTCTACCCTTAATATACCCCCCATTTCTGAGAGTGTAGCTTGAGCCCGTCAGAGAGATGCTTAAGAGAGGAGAGTGTTCGTGGTGCTGGGGTGCGGCACGAGGACTGGCTTGTCCATCCTGACGAGGAGTGCGGGGGACTCAGCAGCATGGTTTCTCCTGAATCCGTCTAGCCACCCTGTCAAGTGGGTTTACAATACTCTCATACCTTAGTGCCTGTGTCAGGAATTTGTACCCCGGAGTATTGGCCGCCTCACACAACCTGAACGCTAAATGATAGGGTTCTCCTTCATCTGGTGCCCTCAACCGTGACTCAAGAAAATTTTGCCTCCTCCTAGCAATTACATCTTGTGCTGGTTGTATGCCTGATTCAATCCTACAGAGATCCGGACTGTTATATTTCCTGACTCTTAGCAAACACTTTACGGCTCTGTTGTATTGGGCAATGATCTTCTTCGGATACGTTACTAGCCAGGTTTCTGAACTGTACAAGAGAGATGATGTCATTGCAGCATCGAACACCTTGCGCTTATAAATGTATTTGAGAGAGAGAGAGAGAGAGAGAGAGAGAGAGAGAGAGAGAGAGAGAGAGAGAGAGAGAGAGAGAGAGAGAAAAAAAAAAAAATAACACAATTAACAATGTCTTTAGAAGTCTCACTTACGCTTTAATCTCCCTCCTCCTCCTCCTCCTCCTCCTCTTCCTCTTCCTCTTCCTCTTCCTCTTCCTCCTCCTCCTCCTCCTCCTCCTCCTCCTCCTCCTCCTCCTCCTCCTCCTCCTCCTCCTCTTCCTCTTCCACGACAAGAACCGAAACAGAAAAAAAATTATATAAGCAACAAAAAAGTTATTACATCTGATGCAAAGGCTTAATAAAAACAATCTCTCTCTCTCTCTCTCTCTCTCTCTCTCTCTCTCTCTCTTCTCTCTCTCTTCTCTCTCTCTCTCTTCTCTTCTCTCTCTCTCTCTCTCTCTCTCTTCTCTCTCACAAGAAAACAAGGATAAGAGGCAATTAATTAAGCTAACAACAGGTACAACACACACACACACACACACACACACACACACACACACACACACACACACACACACACACACACACACACACACACACACACACACACACACACACACACACACACACACACACACACACACACACACACACACACACACACACACACACACACACACACACACACACACACACACACGTCTCCTTTATTTCCTTCCCTCACTTCCTGATACAAATTGGAGGAAGAGGAAGAGGAGATGGTGGTGATAAAACAAGAGAAAGAACGAGGAAATATAGAGAAAAAAGAGGAAAATGAACTTGCAAAGAGAGAGGAAGAAAAGGAGGAGGATTACATAGGATTACATAGGAATAACAGACACCAGGAGACCTATTGGTCCATAACGAGGGTATCTGCTGCACTACATACTATTAACTATCAACTACTTGTAAGAAAACAGTTGGAAAATGATACCATGTCCCTAAAGAGGATAGGAACATGAAAGTTTCATAGTGCAGAATGATAGGATCTGAAAAATACTAACTACAACTACCACTACCACTACAACTAATCGATACGGGGGACTAAATATGAATTCGCACTATCAATACCCATTTACTTTACAGTGCGCGTCAAGTCTGTTTTTAAATGTAGTTATTGTGCTGGCTCCGACAACATTTGCTGGTAACTTGTTCCATCGCTCAACGACTCTAACATTGAAATAATGTTTACGGAGATCAGTGATGCAACGTTGACCGTTTAGTTTTAAACCATTATTTCTTGTTGTCACTTGAGTTGAAAGCTCGAATAGGTTCTCTTGATTAATGACATCAAATCCTTTTAGGATCTTAAAGGCTTCTATCAAGTCCCCACGGATTCTACGATACATATTAAGTTTCCGCAGTCTCTCTTCATAAGATGAATTTCGCAGAGATGGAATTTGTTTGGTGAGGAGGAGGAGGAGGAGGAGGAATAAAAAAGAATAAGTGAAAGTGGAAGAGTAAGTAAAATGAATAAAAGGAAAATGAAGAAGAGAGACACGAGGAAGATTGAAGAAGGATGAAATGAAAAGAAAATATGGAGGAGGAGGAGGAGGAGGATACTAGGATAACTTTATTGACTTTAAAATCCTGTGAGGGTCAAGAGAGAGAGAGAGAGAGAGAGAGAGAGGATATAAGGACGGGTGGTGTTCGTTACCTTGATAAACGCGTCTCCAGCACACATTCTTCTTGAGTATTGACAAGCCATCCTCTCTCTCTCCCTTTCTCTCTCTCTCTCTCTCTCTCTCTCTCTCTCTCTCTCTCTCTCTCTCTCTCTCTCTCTCTCTCTCTCTCTCTCTCTCTGATTTTCACTGTTTTTATTCTTTCATGTCTTCTTTGTCATCTATTTTTTCTTTTTCTTCTTCTGTTCGTTTCTCCAAGGTTTTGACTTCCTTTTTCTTCTTTTTCCTCTTCTTCTTTCGCCTTTTAATCTTTTTATTTTTCTGACTGTTTTCCTTTTCTTCTTATCCTCCCATCATCTACCGTAATTCTTCTTATTTTCTCTATCTTCATCCACTGTGTCCACACTTGCATTGCTAACTCACTAAGCATTCAAACTCTTCTCGCCATATAGAAAACAAAACAAAACCTAAAATAACACTCATAACTAACTAAAATAAAATAACATTCAATAAATAATATCTCAGTTAACATATAATCTCCATGTTAATTATCAGGGCTGCTTGGTATCGCTTCATTGCCTTGCTTTGACGTGAGGGAAAGTGGGTGGGGAGGAGCCTTCATCTGTACTATCCTTAACCTCATACCAGCTACTTGGATCGGAAAAGTGCGACCAAACAATATAGTATAACGACGAGTTGGCACTTTTGTTTACTCTTTGTATTCCTTTGTAGTCCTCCTCCTCCTCCTCCAGATTTCATTGATAAAATCTACTCCCGACCTGTTACTCTAATTTGCCATTTAACTCTTTTTTTTTTCCCATGGCAGAGAGAGAGAGAGAGAGAGAGAGAGAGAGAGAGAGAAAGAAACAATTTATCAATGTAAATTTTTCTCATTAATTAAGTGTGACAGATGTACTTGTTCCCCTGACATATTTTCCTCTTCCTCTCTCATTTCATCTGCTTTGTTCTCTCTCTCTCTCTCTCTCTCTCTCTCTCTCTCTCTCTCTCTCTCTCTCTCTCTCTCTCTCTCTCTCTCTCTCTCTCTCTCTCTCTCTCTTCATAAAATGGGAAAATGTTTACATGCATTGTTTACATCCGTATTAGTGTTTGTTTGCACTTATTACCTCCGCCAACGAAGTTGGAGGGAGGTTATGTTTTCACCCCGATCTGTCTGTCTGTCTGTTTGTTTGTTTGTTTATTTGTTTGTTTGTTTGTTTGTTTGTTTGTTTGTTTGTTTGTTAGGGTACAGGATTTCTCAAAAAGTTACGAATATATTTGGACCAAACTTGGTATACCAAGTCTATTTGGTATAAGGAAGAATTGATTTAATTTTGGATGAAATCTAATCAACTGTTGCCATGGCAACCAATTGATGAAATATTCGGGCGGAGATATGCGCTCTACTGAGTGCATAATATGCATATATTATATTTTTATATGGTTTTGTTTTAAAAGTTTTTGTCATACATTTGTTATACATTTTTCTGTGTTGTGTAGGTTGATTGTGGTTTGTCATTGTTCTGGAGACACGCTTCATCATTATTATCATCCTCTTCCTGAGAATTATCATTTTCCTGTTAATGATCATGGGTAGGGGGGTCACCTCCTGCCCACCACCTTGTGGGTCCCCATCCTGGGTGCATATCCTGCCCATACCCGATGCCACCGATGCCCTCGAAGGGCGCAGAGTGCCTTGAGACCGTTCGAGGGAAAGCGAGATTCCCCAGCCTGCCTTCGCTGCCTCTACAGGCGAGGGCATGGCAGATCCCCCAGCCTGCCTCCGCTGCCTCTACAGGCGAGGGCATGGCAGATCCCCCAGCCTGCCTCCGCTGCCTCTACAGGCGAGGGCATGGCAGATTCCCCAGCCTGCCTCCGCTGCCTCTACAGGCGAGGGCATGGCAGATTCCCCAGCCTGCCTCCACTGCCTCTACAGGGGAGGGCATGGCAGATCCCCCAGCCTGCCTCCGCTGCCTCTACAGGCGAGGGCAGGGCAGATTCCCCAGCCTGCCTCCGCTGCCTCTACAGGCGAGGGCAGGGCAGATTCCCCAGTCTGCCTCCGCTGCCTCTACAGGCGAAGGCAGGGCAGATCCCCCAGCCTGCCTCCGCTGCCTCTACAGGCGAAGGCAGGGCAGATCCCCCAGCCTGCCTCCGCTGCCTCTACAGGCGAGGGCAGGGCAGATCCCCCAGCCTGCCTCCGCTGCCTCTACAGGGCGAAGGAAGGGCAGGTCCCCCAGCCTGCCTCCGCTGCCTCTACAGGCGAGGGCAGGGCAGATCCCCCAGCCTGCCTCCGCTGCCTCTACAGGCGAAGGAAGGGCAGGTCCCCCAGCCTGCTTCCCCTGGCTCTACAGGCGAAGGAAGGGCAGGTCCCCCAGCCTGCCTCCGCTGCCTCTACAGGCGAGGGCAGTGGCAGAGATCACCCAGCCTGCCTCCGCTGCCTCTACAGGCGAGGGCAGGGCAGATCCCCCAGCCTGCCTCCGCTGCCTCTACAGGCGAGGGCAGGGCAGTCCCCCAGCCTGCCTCCGCTGCCTCTACAGGCGAGGGCAGGGCAGGTCCCCCAGCCTGCTTCCCCTGACTCTACAGGCGAGGGCAGGGCCGGTCCCCCAGCCTGCCTCCGCTGCCTCTACAGGCGAGGGCAGGGCAGGTCCCCCAGCCTGCTTCCCCTGGCTCTACAGGCGAGGGCATGGCAGTCCCCCAGCCTGCCTCCGCTGCCTCTACAGGCGAGGGCAGGGCAGATCACCCAGCCTGCCTCCGCTGCCTCTACAGGCGAGGGCAGGGCAGATCCCCCAGCCTGCCTCCGCTGCCTCTACAGGCGAGGGCAGGGCAGGTCCACCAGCCTGCTTCCCCTGGCTCTACAGGCGAGGGCAGGGCAGGTCCCCCAGCCTGCCTCCGCTGCCTCTACAAGCGAGGCAGGGCAGGTCCACCAGCCTGCTTCCCCTGGCTCTACAGGCGAAGGAAGGGCAGGTCCCCCAGCCTGCTTCCCCTGGCTCTACAGGCGAAGGAAGGGCAGGTCCCCCAGCCTGCCTCCGCTGCCTCTACAGGCGAAGGAAGGGCAGGTCCCCCAGCCTGCTTCCCCTGGCTCTACAGGCGAAGGAAGGCAGGTCCACCAGCCTGCTTCCCCTGGCTCTACAGGCGAAGGAAGGGCAGTTCCCCCAGCCTGCCTCCGCTGCCTCTACAGGCGAGGGCAGGGCAGGTCCCCCAGCCTGCCTCCGCTGCCTCTACAGGCGAGGGCAGGGCAGATCACCCAGCCTGCCTCCGCTGCCTCTACAGGCGAGGGCAGGGCAGATCCCCCAGCCTGCCTCCGCTGCCTCTACAGGCGAGGGCAGGGCAGGTCCCCCAGCCTGCTTCCCCTGGCTCTACAGGCGAAGGAAGGGCAGGTCCCCCAGCCTGCTTCCCCTGGCTCTACAGGCGAAGGAAGGGCAGGTCCCCCAGCCTGCTTCCCCTGGCTCTACAGGCGAAGGAAGGGCAGATCCCCCAGCCTGCCTCCGCTGCCTCTACAGGCGAAGGAAGGGCAGGTCCCCCAGCCTGCTTCCCCTGGCTCTACAGGCGAAGGAAGGGCAGGTCCCCCAGCCTGCTTCCCCTGGCTCTACAGGCGAAGGAAGGGCAGGTCCCCCAGCCTGCCTCCGCTGCCTCTACAGACGAAGGAAGGGCAGGTCCCCCAGCCTGCTTCCCCTGGCTCTACAGGCGAGGGTACAAGAGCTTCTCGAGGTAACCGATGCTTCCGTAGGCATCGAAGTATGGCGCACGTCTCTTTGCGTGTGTGTGCGTACTTATGTGTGTACATGTGTTTGTGTCTTTGACCGTTTTCCGCGTGACGCCTCGTCTGCAGAGATCAATGAATGGCGATAATCAATATATATATAATATATATATATATATATATATATATATATATATATATATATATATATGTGTGTGTGGGGGTAGGGTGGTATGTATATATAATATATATATATATATTATATATATATATATATATATAATATATATATATATATATATATATATATATATATATATATATATATATATATATATATATATATATGTGTGTGTGTGTGTGTGTGTCCCTCGCCTTGACGGCTGGTGGAGACGTTTTGTGGACAGGCGGGCAACGCGAAGGAAGGGCACGAGTCTCCTTCGGGCGCGGTCATCCCCGGGACGAGTCACGGCGGCGGCTCGAGGCCCTTGACTCGCGGTGTCTGGCGGGGCTGACCTTTGACTATATGAGTCATTTCTGGCTGCCGTGTCACTGCGCCTTACAGCCGGGGTCCTCGTCGTGGTGAACGGGCAGTCCTGGCGTCCAAGGGGTGTTACACGCACCCCGCTGGGTGCCAACCTTGGGTTCGAGGCAGTGGGGAGTGCGCGCTTCCTGCTGCTGCCCTGAACACGGCTGCTGCTGCTGCAGGGATGGCCACGCTATTAAGACCGGTTCCCACTATTCCGCTTGTACGGCCGCCGTACAACAACAAGACGTCACAATAAAGTCTACCGCACCGCCGTACCGCTGTACGGCTGCCGTACAAAGTTAAATTCAAGTCATCTCTCCCGCTCGGCGGTGTCCGCTCGAGCGGAGTTGCCAACTGTGCCCAGTTACCACAAATACCACTCAAGCGGTGATGATGGTGACGTCATTGTTGTTGTACGGCGGCCGTACAAGCGGGATAGTGGGAAACGGCCTTTACACCCTGAGAGCTAGCGATGAGCTGCAGCGTGGTGGTGCCGCGGCAACACTGGCTGCGTGCACCAGGTCATGTAGCGTGCCGGCGAACCGCTGCTTACCGATCCTCCGCCTCATCCACACCTTGCTGTGGAGCGACGTTTGTGGAGGCCGTGGTCATGGCTGCTGGTGTCCACCATGGTGCAGGGCGCCGCGCTGCGCCACGCCCCTGGTGGGCTTCTCCGCCACACTGCCTTGTCAAAGGGAGAGTCACCGATGACGATATTTCTGGGGAAGACGCAAGAGCCCACCAAGATCCTGAGGTGCAGGCGGCAAGGGTCCGGTTCGGGGGTCGCTGAGCAGCGCACGGCTCCAACCTGTGTGTTCTGGACACCCTGAAGATGTGTATGAATGTTGGAGGGTGCTGCCCTAAAGTAGTGTGTTGGGGGACGTGTCTCCTAGGTGGAGATGGGAGGCGCCGTGCCTTATAAGGCAGGGTTAGGGAGGGTTCCAAGATGAGGCCAGAGGGGAGCCGAGAGGCACTTGTGCACTGGAGGTTAGATCAAGGGTGGCCTTAGAGTTAGCCCATCACCTCCAAGCTTCCAACTTTCATCCTCAACTCTAACCTGCTCGGTACTATAGTATTAGACTTTCTTTGAGGATTTAGAAAATGTTAATGTCACTTACTAATGTACTGATGCGTAATAGTAACACACACTCACACACATACACTACTCGCGCGTGGTCTATAGACTCTAGACTCCTAGAGCGTGCCTGGCCCTTCCGTGGTCGCGCGTTCCGCGTTCGAGCATGTACGAACAGTGGAATGCTCGCCTCAAGAACATTAACAACCACGAAGGAAAAGGTAAAGTCGAGGAAAGAGCGCCACAAGACTGCCTGGGAAGCGGTCGTGTGCTTGCTGGAGGGCCACAGTGGCCTCTCAATGACCGTGTTTAGGGTGTCTATGTACGGAGGTGAAGTACGGGGAGGAAATGAGGCAAGTGAGGAACCAAAAATGATACTATAAAGGGAACGTCCTAATAAACTAATACTGAACTACTATATCGGTACTAAATCGTTCGCTATAAGGGACCGATTATATCACTGGTCGACACCAAAAATGGTTCTGAGTTCATTGTGTGTGGGTTGGAAAGCATTTTCGCTGCTGATTTAAAAAATGGCATTGCTTTTTCTCTAGCACGTATAGTTTTTTGAAATATCGGCATTTTAAATTTTAATAGCTATTATAATTATATACGTATATATAATTATATAATTAATCGAAACAATCCCCCTACGTTAATATATATTACTCGTAATTAAATTCTGGTGGTGCCTGCGGCTTTATTAGGACCTAATGTACATATCTGGCAAAAAATATACTTAAATTATGTTCCAAATATATCCGAAAATGTGCCACATCTTGGAAATATCCGAAAATATGCCAAATCACAGTAAATTTTGACTTTATATATACACCTTTTTCACTGTCAACAAGAGGTTTGTACATACAGTTGAACCTGCCAGGTGAGTCTTTCGGTCGTGCTGGCCATTCCTTTGTTTGTAATGTTTGCTGTCCGCTCTAGAGTCCCACAAACAAAGAAAACACATGTGCTTAGTGTAACCTAACTGGAGTCCTAGAAGCAAGGACATTACCTTCAGGTCCCCACACAGATTCCACTGATGTTCTTCATATTTAACAGCAGATAACAAAGTCTTCATAGTTTCATAAGTTTCACTCATTTCATGGCCATGCGCAATTGGAACACTCGGAAGCTTATTTCCTTTATGCAGAAGAACGGCCTTTAGCGTGTTTTTTCCTGAATCTATGAACAGCCGCCACTCACTCTTATCATAAGTGTGAGACTCACAAAGTTGTTCCATGAGTGTGTCAACATCAAAGCAGTAACAGAGCTTGTGTTCCGTCTTGAAGAAGCTTGAAAGTTCTTTATGTCTACGACGAAACGTGGTGATGAGAACTCCTTCTTGTAGCAAATTCCATTCCTTGAGACGAGATCCAAGGACTTCACTTTTCTCCTTGGGTAGATCTAGGTCCCTAGCAAGGTCATGTAGCATTTCCTGACTGATGAATTTGGGCTCTCTGTTGTCTGCCATTTCTTGAAAGTCTGTATCCATGGGATTATCCTCCTCGTTCGAATCTGATTCACTTATAGCACTTGCAATTGGAACATTTGGAACTGGGAGATCAGGACCATGTGGCACAGGCCTGATGGCAGAAGGTACGTCAGGATACCTGACTTTAGCTCGCGTTTTTACTGAATATCCTTTGATGTTAGTGAGGCAGAAATAGCAGTCAGTACTGTGATCCTTTTGTTAACGCCAAACCATTGGGATCCCGAATGCCATGCCTGATGGCCGTTTGCCACGCATCCATTCATTCAAGTGGTTCACACAGGGGTTGCATGCTACGTGAGGGGCCCACTTCTTATCTTGATCACCTATACGGCACTTGAAGTAATGCATATAAGCTGCTTTAACATTCTTTGTAAGAGGTTTCTTCAGACTGTCAGGGGTAAAAATTCCACATATGTAACAAAAACTGTCCGATGCATTCACACAGTTACGGCGCTCCATCACAGCCCGGTACAAGGTACTATATACGGTAAACCAACTAAAAGTAGGACTCCACTAAATCAAACACATCATATCTGCAAAGAAAAATAAAATGTTTAAACATATGTCAATATGTTTCGATCAGTAGGTAAAAATGTACTACACAGCCTGCTAACCCCTCGCCAATACGCAGCGCGCACACCCTCCCCTGCTCACTGCACAAACCACACTGACTCAAAAACACTGCACTGCCCTAAATAGGCTTGAGAAAAGAAAAGATTAAGAGTTTAAAATGAAAACATTGCTGAAACCTATTTCTGCAGATTTTACCCATATTTTTTCATGAATTACGTCTGGTTCTCAAAAACTGGACGTGATAGAGTTAATTGAACATCAGATTCGAGTTCAGCAGGGTCGATTTACCTATAATCAGCTTCATTTAGTCCAGAACCATATCTTCGATTTTTTTTGGTCGACCAGTGTTATTGGTCTTGTAGGTATAAAGCAGTCACTGACCAATGGATCACCAGTGAGAATGTAAACGTTTTGTGGTATGAATTTAGTAGTTGTTTGTCATTGCGATAAAAAGCCGTATATTAATGACTAGCCGCAAAGCCGCGCCGCAGACTATTGGTTTGATAACTGGTCTGTATTCTGGGACTGAGAGTGCTGTGAAGTGTGGGGCAGGTGTATCCAGCTTCTTTCCTGTGAATACAGGAGTGAGGCAAGGGTGCGTCCTTGCCCCATCACTTTTCAACGCTTGTATGGACTGGGTATTGGACAAGGTTGTAGATCAAAGTGATTGTGGAGCATCCGTCGGCAACACCAAGATCACTGATCTTGTTTTTGCCGATGATGCAGTAATCTTTGCTGAGTCGCTGGAGGTCCTGGTGATGGCTCTCGAGGCGCTGCACGAGGAGGCAAAGCCTTTGGGACTTGAGGTCTCCTGGCTCAAGACCAAGGTCCAGGTGTTTGGAGACTTACTAGATGAAGCAGTACAGTCTGTTCATGCGTGTGGCGAGGACATTGAGATCTTGGAAAGTTTTACATACCTTGGTAGCGCAGTCCATAATGACGGCGGGTCACGTCAAGATCCTTACGGCGGATTGGCATAGCCCACGGTGTTATGGACTCGCTCAGCGGGAGTATTTGGCGTTGTCGGTACCTGTGCAGGAGGACAAAGATCCGGATCTTCAAGTCGCTTGTGATCCCTGTCTTCCTCTATGGTTGTGAGACATGGACACTAAATAGTGACTTGAAGAGACGAATCAATGCCTTTGGTAATAAGTGTCTTCGCAGAATCATGGGGTATCGCTGGGATGATTACGTGTCAAATCAGCGATTGCACCATGAGACTGAATCGAGGCCTATTACCTGCATAGTCCGTCAGCGCCAACTTCGGCTATATGGGCATGTGGCACGCTACCCTGAAACCGATCCTTCCCATCGGGTTGTATCTGTAAGAAACAATCCGGCGTGGAGGAGGCCAAGGGGGCGCCCACAAGGCTCGTAGCTGGGGCAAGTTGATGTTTCTTGTCGAGAGCTGCTTGGTATGGGAAAGGAGCCTGCATGGGAACTCGCGCGTGGTGACCCCCGGGAGTGGCGTCGTAGGGTGGGCGAGGCGACGCGCCCCCCGGCGTATGCCCCCAATGATTGATTGATTGCAAAGCCGATCTCCGGGCGGCCTTTTTGGCTAGCTCCTGCGGAGGGCTATTGGTGGGCAATCGGCCCACCACCTGTGTTTGGTGGGCCGAAGGCCCACCAAACACAGACTCTCCAGATAGCCCCTTCTAACTTTCCTGAAATCATGGATGTAAAAATGTATGTATTAACGCCAACCCATTCACATCATAGCCCCTTCTAACTTTCCTGAAAGCAAAGCCGCCCTCCGGGCGGACTTTTTGGCTAGCTCCTGCGGAGGGCTATTGGTGGGCCGTTGGCCCACCACCTGTGTTTGGTGGGCCTTTGGCCCACCAAACACAGACTCTACAGATAGACCCATCTAACTTTCCTGAAATGTATGTATTCCCCCCACCGATTCACTCACCCATTACCCATCACCCCCCACCCATTCACTCACCCATTACCCATCACCACACACCCATTCACTCAACCATTACCCATCACCACACACCCATTCACTCACCCATTACCCATCACCCCCCACCTATTCCCTCACCCATCACCCCCCACCCATTCACTCACCCATCACCCCACACCCATTACCCATCACCCCACCCATTCACTCACCTATATAATTACCCATCACCCTACATCAAGGTTTCCTCAATTCTCGCAACCCACTTTTTTTCTTCACAGTTCTCGCTAATAGGCTGTTAAAAAAAAGAAGAAGAAAGTGATCGGATCATCCTATACGTGGGCTTAAAACCTTCCCCTGGTCAACCTGATTCCAAAACTGTGACATATGATGGGATTCCGCCACAGGGGGCGGCACCTATCGCGGACAGACAGACAGACAGACACACACACACACCACACACACACACACACACACACACACACACACACACACACACACACACTTTCGCTTATATTATTATAGATAAGGAAGAATGAGAGAGAGAGAGAGAGAGAGAGAGAGAGAGAGAGAGAGAGAGAAATTGTGCAGAGTTGCAATTTTTTTGCAGGAATAACGCCATGAAAATATAATGAAGGGAAAACTAAATATTGTGTTGTAATCAGCGACAGAGGTTAATGGGCATGCGACCCACCCACGTATACAGCTGTGTCATGTGTGTGTGTGTGTGTGTGTGTGTGTGTGTGTGTGTGTGTGTGTGTGTGAATTAATCTTTAATCTAGTTGTATTTTACAGGGCCTGAGCAACGCCCGTGTGGCCCCGTCTCCATATCAACATTTCTATCATTCATCCTTAGTGCTTAGTGTTGGGGGAAGCCACCAGCCCGAGAGGCTGGTCACAAACCCCGGCTAACACCAGGTATCCATTCACTGCTGGGTGGAGAGGGGCTCGTGTGTTAAGAAGAACGCCCATCGCTCTTCGCTCCGCCCCTGGAGCCCGTGTGTGTGTGTGTGTGTGTGTGTGTGTGTGTGTGTGTGTGTGTGTGTGTGTGTGTATGTGTGTGTGTGTGTGTGTGTGTGTGTGTGTGTGTGTGTTTGTGTGTGTGTGTGTGTATGTGTGTGTGTGTGTGGGTGTGTGTGGGTGGGTGTGTGTGTTTGTGTGTGTGTGTGTGGGTGTGTGTGTGGGTGTGGGTGTGTGTTTGTGTGTGTGAGTGTGGGTGGGTGGGTGTGAGCATTGTTCTTATTATACATCTTAAAACCTTTTCTGGGACAAGCTTATACTCATGACACGTCTTGCAGAATTCTGTGTGACATTTGTAAGATAGCTGATGTGGTTTTCTTTGTGTTGTGCATTTTGGGTCACTGGTGTGATTTTTTTTTGCTTGGCATTATATGGATCGTGTGTAAGTGATGAGCGTGTTTGTGATTTTCAACGGGCTATAGTTTTTATTATTTACCGCTTTTGTTTTATGTGTGTGTATTGTTTTTATTTTTATTTTAGCGACTTTTTTTCGTGTTTTAGCGTATGATTGTATTCTATTGTAATATTATACACATATTTTATTATTTGTGTGGTTTTTGTTGAGTATTGTTTCGGTTTTGTTTGGACCATATTATTTCTACTGCATCGCGCGCTTTTATATGTGTACGCGTGCGAGAGCATTATATCCGCGTTTGTCCTTTGTATAGAGGAAGAGGAGGGAGGAGGTAGGGATGTGGAGAAGGGGGAAGGAGGGAGTAAAGAGGGAATTGTTCAGAGTAAGAAGAAACGGTGAAGAGTTGAGAGGAGGGGTGGAGGGATGTATGCATGGAGAAGAAGAAGACATGGAGGGAAGGAATGGAGAGGAAGGGTGGAGGGAGGGCTAGTATGGGTGTAAGGATGATGGGATGGAGGAAAGGGAGGAAGGGTGGGAAAAAAAAATTAAAGGATGAAGAGAAGGAAGTATGAAGGAAAGGAATGAAGAAGAAGGGAAGGGAAGGAAGGATGGATAGAAGGAAGGAACAGGTGGGGAGGGAAGGGTGAAGGAAGGGAAGGAAGGAGGAAGGAAAGAGGAAGGAAGGAGTGGTGGTTCAGGTTGCCACCGAACCGTTTAATTAAATGATGTGCGGTCAAAAATCTCCCCGCGACGGCGAGTCAAGTGTGTGGTCGATGGGACGCTCCCCCGCCGTCGCCGCCGCAGCCACGGCCGCATAGTCGCCGCAGAGTCGCCGCCACATTGGCCGGAACTAGGGTATCTAGCCGGAACCGCCGCAGCCACCGCCGCCGCAATCACTCGCCGCGGCCGCCAGTCCCCGCCACCGTCTCCGCCGCAACCGGAGTCTCCGCCGCCACCTCAGCCTACGGGGCAAAGGCGCCGCAACACTTTTCCCCTCGTCCTCCTCCCCTCCTTACCCTCTCCCGCCCTCGCCCTGCTCCGCCTTCCTGGTGGCACAGGAGGAGGATGGCGGGGGCGGCTGGAGTTATGTTGGGATAGTGTGTCCCTGTGCTCCTCTGTCCCTCATCCCCCTCCCCCTGTCCCCCTCCCTCATCCTTCTCCCTCACCCCTGCCCCTCCCTCATCCTCCCCTCCTACCACCCTGCCTCCCCTCATCCTCCACCCCCTGGCAGCCCTCCCCGCCACAGCCTCGCGTGCCGCCCCACGCCAGGCAGTACAGGGAGCGATGCCGCCACACACACAACGTCGCCTCATCGCCACCACAACCCCATCCCCCATCCCCCACCCTTCGTCCCGCCCCGGGCCTGCAACGCCCCCTGCCGCCCCCCAGCGGCCCGGCCGTAAGTCTGGCGGGGGCAACGCCCCCTCGGGGATTCATGAAGGGATATCCGGGCCGTTATGGATGGTGCAGCAGCCATTCTCCAGGGCGAGATGCAGGAGCCGCTCTATTTATTTACGATGCATAACTGTCAGCCGCTCCCGCGTGGGGGCCGCGCCCGCCCCGAGGCACCGCCGCCACCCAGGCCTCATTAGGGCCGCGCCCCGCTGCTGCTGCCCTTGAATAATGACCAGGCGCCGCTACCCCGGGGTGTGCCCTGAGAGAAAGAGAGAGAGAGAGAGAGAGAGAGAGAGAGAGAGAGAGGAGGGGGGATATGATTTGTCATGCCCCCGGGGAGCGGCCCACAGCTCGGTGGGGAAAATGTCGCCGCGGGACTGCCATTAAGACTTGTCTGTTTCAATGAAAAGAAACCATTTTGTGTCACTTCGGCGGCGGGGACCCTTCATTCACCACCGATCAAAGGGCCCGCCGCCCCCTCCCCTGCCACCCTGGAGGGATGCACACACACACACACACACACATACACACACACACACACACCACACACACACACACACACACACACACACACACACCAGGGGAACTCCGTAGTGTAAGGGTTAGCACACTCGGCTCACAACCGAGAAGTCCCGGGTTCGATCCCCGGGCGGAGCGAAGACAGACGGGCGGTCTTCTTAAAAACCCAAGCCCCTGTCCACCAAGCAGTGAATGGGTACCGGGTGTTAGCCGGGGGTTTGTGACCCCGCCAACCGGGGTGATGGCTTCGGCCAACACTAAGAACTAAGGATGAATGATAAAAAATGTTGATATGGAGACGGGGCCATACGAGCGTCGCTCTGGCCCTGTAAAATACAACTAGATGAATACAACTAGATGAATACACACACAGCGTGCAGCGGCGGAGAGGCATGGTATGGGAGCGTTGACCTGGCGACAGGGCGTACAGGGTCAGGCGTGGGTGTGTTGCGAGGGAGTTTTGGGGAGCATCACACAAGGTCTCGGCATCAGTGAGGACAGAGATGAGGATAAGGACAAGAGTGTGCTAAAGGTCCTCCGGCCGCTGCCATCACTCATCCCTGTCCATTACTCTATCCAACCTTCTCCTTACCGTCCCTATCGTATTCCCGCTCACTGCCTCACTACTAACCTTAATCCACTCACCCACCGCTCTAGTAGTGAACCAGTGCCTGCCTTTGTACCTTCCTTACATCTGAATGAATCTAACTAGAACCCATCGTTGCGAGTTCCGACTGCTCGCTCGCTATTACAACACTAGTACCAACAAGGGCTTGTGGGCCCTTCGGACCCATGTATTGATGTTTGTAGTAGTAGTATATATTAGACAACATGTGATTGCAAACTCCAATCGTGTTGTTGCTGTCGTTGGTCACTGGTCAAAATGCCTCGGGGTAGACCACGTTCCGTGTGATTCCAACCCTTTGTGTTCCGTGTGATTCCAACACACACACTCACACACGCACACAAACGTTTAAGTCCATGAGACTACTGAGTTTGTGAAATGCGGCAAGACGTTACCGCAGAGTTTTTTCCTGTAATCTAATACTCCTTAAAGTGCTTTTAGCCCAAAACCTCCCTTCAAAATGATGCAATCGACATGGGACCAAGCCGCTTACCACCCACGATTTATTTGTGATTTTTTTAGCCTACTCATCAAAAGTGAATTTACAGTTTCGGCTACCCAAAACAGACAGACAGACAGACACACACACACACACAGACACACGGCTACTCCTATAGTATATTATATATTAGATTAAAGCCAAAACTGAGGGTAGACCATCACAGAAAACGGACCTTCAGCTATAACATCACAGGTGTCACTATAAAAATCCAGCCTGCGCCACCAACGGGCGAGGGCCAACCATCACGACCCTCCAGAATGTGCAGGGCCACCCACCTGAGCCCTCGAGGAAAACCATAATAGCTTATACAGGCGCTATAGGCTTCAACGTAAAAAATATAAAATTAGAGTAGGATGGTAGTAAAGGTGGCGAAGAGAAGGAGCTGTAGGGCTAAAAGGAGAGGTGGGTGTGAAACTGCTTGAGGAAGGCGAGAACTAATGAAGGAAAACTACTGTAGCAAGAGAAGATAAAGAGGAGGAGGAGGAGGAGGAGGAGGAGATGGCATTGAGAAAAATCCTTAACTCTTGCAAAATAAAATAAGCCACAAAGACGAAGAAGACATTTCAGAAAGAAGAAAAAATATGAAGAAAGAAAAGGAATCTTGCCGAGTCTGAAGGAAAAAAATTGGCCCAGGAAAGTAGAATGGTGGCGAAGGAGATGGGACAAAGGGTGTGTTGTGGTGTGTGGTGTGTGTGGTGGTGTGTGGTGTGTGTGGTGGTGTGTGGTGTGTGGTGTGATGTGGTGTGCTGTGTGGTGTGTGTGGTGGTGTGTGGTGTGGCTCTTGTGGTGTGTGGTGTGGTGTGTGGTGTGTGTTGGTGTGGTGTGTGTTGTTTACTGTGGTGTGCGGTGTGCTGTGGAGTGTGAGGTGTGGCTCTTGTGGTAGGTGGATAAGAGAGAGAGAGAGAGAGAGAGAGAGAGAGAGAGAGAGAGAGAGAGAGAGAGAGAGAGAGAGAGAGAGAGAGAGAGAGAGAGAGAAAAGCCAGCGGGCAACGTCTTGAAATAACAGATTCCTTCTATGGTTGCAACAATATGAAATACGTTTTTTACTACTACTACTACTACTGCTACTACTACTACTACTACTACTGCTACTACTACTACTACTGCTACTGCTACTACTACTACTACTACTACTGCTACTACTACTGCTACTACTACTACTACTGCTACTGCTACTACTATTACTACTGCTACTGCTACTACTACTACTACTGCTACTGCTACTACTACTACTACTGCTACTGCTACTGCTACTACTACTACTACTACTACTACTACTACTGCTACTGCTACTACTACTACTACTACTGCTACTGCTACTACTACTACTACTACTACTACTACTGCTACTGCTACTACTACTACTACTACTACTACTGCTACTGCTACTACTACTGCTACTACTACTGCTACTGCTACTACTACTACTACTGCTACTGCTACTACTACTACTACTACTACTACTGCTACTGCTACTACTACTACTACTACTACTACTACTACTACTCTTACAACTACTTCTACTACTACTGCTACTACTACTATCTTACTGCTACTACTACTACTCTTACTGCTGCTGCTGCTACTACTACTACTACTACTACTACTACTACTACTACTACTACTACTACTACTACTACTACTACTACTACTACTACTAAATCATCTCCTAATAGTGATACATTTTTCTCTCAAAAAGAAAATAATCGGGGCCCTTTGACAAGTAAACAGGCAAAACTTTTGAATTAATAGGCTCATCATTGAGAGAGAGAGAGAGAGAGAGAGAGAGAGAGAGAGAGAGAGAGAGAGAGAGAGAGAGAGAGAGAGAGAGAGAGATAAGATACTTTGATCCTATCTAGACACTTTGCAAGTACCAACTACAAGAGAGAGATAATTGATAATTGATCATGTTATTGGTCTCAATAAGTTACGTATGAATAGTTTACACAATATAAAATTACACTGAGAAGTATAAGCCCGATGAGCAGGTGCTCTAATACGGGCCAATAATTAATATATAAGGATTTTGCCATCACATCATGAAAAGCATGCATAACTAAGAATTAGAACATAGAACATCACAAAAACATTTATAGGTTAAGAAAATATGACAAAAAACAAACAAACAAAAAAACAATAGTAAGATCTGAGTACAACAGGTTAAATGCTGTTAACAATACACAAAAAAGCAAAAAAAACAAAAAAAAACATTGCATACATATTTCATCCGGTCCTTATCTACTACGCAACTAAGTACTGTAACCTCACAATAGTATTCCAGCATCTTATACATTCGAATAATTGTTTAACAACTGTTGCTTAAGCTTTGATTTAAATAAATGCTTTGATGGAACAAGTTTTGTGGTGTCAGGTAGCTGGTTCCACTGTCTGGCTCCTCGAAACAGAATACTTTGTTGGGCATGCGATGTCCTGTACAGGGGAAGTCGGAGCTCCTGTGGTCTTCTCGTGTCAGTGTTATGAATTATAACTTGGAATCCTATGTCCATAGGATATGTGTTTATGGCATTATAAAGAAAAATACTACTTTGCAACATTACGATATCTGGCAACTTAAGAAGACTATGATCTCTAAAATACGGATTTGTGTTGTCATATCGATGGCAGTTAAATATTGCACGTATAAATTTTTTCTGTGTGGTAAATAAGCTTTGTATGTATGTTTGATAGGCTCCGCCCCAAATGGATGCACAATATATAAGATGAGGATAAATTATTGAATAATAGACTTGTTTAAGATTTTGCAGATTTAAATGGTTCCTAATTTTATAAATTACTCCTATTAATTTTGATATTTTAGATCTAATGTCGTCAATATGTGGTTTCCACTTGAGAGTATTATCAATTAAGATCCCTAGAAATTTTACTGCTTTAACTTTGTTGACTGTAAGATCATTCATTTTGATGATGATATCGGTTGGTTGAGCGTGTAGGGAGTGTGATACCATATAATTCGTTTTTTTAATGTTTAGTGTTAGTTTATTGCTTTTAATCCAGTCAGAAACATGTATTAACTCATTGTTTAGTGTGTCCTGTAATGTCTTGAGATTGTGGCCTTGAAGGTAAATAGTAGTGTCATCAGCAAACAACATGAATTTTAATTCATTACTTGAGCGTATTATATCATTTATATATATCAAAAATAAAACAGGGCCCAATACTGATCCTTGAGGTATACCACAATGAGTTGATTTACAAGCTGAAAAAATATTATTAAAAACTGTGAACTGTTTCCTATGACTTAAATAGCTTTTAAACCATTCAAGAGCGGGGCCACGAATCCCATAAACCTTGAATTTTTCTACAAGAATGGAATGTGAAATGGTGTCGAAAGCCTTTGTAAGATCACAAAATAGTGGTACTTGGTAAAGTTTGTTGTCTAAGGTGTTGTAAAGTGATTGGCACAGTTTATGTACAGCCAGCTCAGTGGAGTAGCCTGGTCGGAACCCAAACTGGCAATTTGATAACAATGAGTACTTATTCAGGTAGTTCATTAAACGAGTTACCATTACTTTCTCAAAAATTTTACTAAAGGTAGGCAGTAACGATATGGGTCTGTAATTTTCAGGATTGGTGTTGACGCCTTTTTTATATATAGGTATTACCTTGGCTATTTGGAGATATTTCGGAAAGGTACCGTACTGAAAAGATTTATTTATGATATGTGCTAAAAAGGGAGAAATTGTATCAGAACATTCTTTTACAACCTTGGTATGAATATTGTCATGACCATGAGAAGTTCCTTTAAGATTAGTAATTATTGTCTGTATTTCTGTCACTGTTGTCGGTTTTAAGTAAAAGAATAAGGAGCAGGTGCAGGTAAGAAATATGTAAATGGTACTTGAGCTTCCTGTATCACTTCTGAAAGGTTATCAGCGACGCTTGTAAAATAGTTGTTAAATCCCTCAGCAATATCATTACAATTTGAAACATATCTGTCTTGAAACGAAAAAGCGGTTGGTATTTGAGACTTACTTCTTCCCATTATAGTGTTCAACACTTCCCATGTTTTACTGGAATTTCCTGAATGTTCTTTTAATTTATTTTTATAATAATTCTCTTTAGCGGCTCTTATTGTTGAAGTGAGTACATTTCTATATCTTTTAAATTCAGTACCATAAGTTAGTGGCCATTTTGCATACTGCTTTTGTAATTTATGACGGTGTTTAATAGAATTTTTAATGGCAGTTGTAATGTATGGCTTGGCAATGTGCTGATCTTTAACTTTAAAAGTATTAGTTATAAAATGTTTCCTGTATATATCAGTAAATTTATCAATATAAATGTCAAAGTCTTCGTTAACATCCATTGACGTACTATGATGTTCCCATCTGTAGGTGCCAAGTTCATTTCTAAAGTTATTAATACTTTCTTGAGTAATTATAGTTTTCGTTACAGTTTTGTGGGGGTACTTGTTATCAACGTTATGTTCTGAGAAACATCCAAATATGGGGAAATGGTCAGTTATTGTGGTGTGCAGTATACCACCACCTGAGTGGTTATGTACGTTGTTCGTCCAAATGTGGTGTATTAGTGAGGCAGTTGTTGCAGTTACCCTTGTAGGTTTAGTGACTATTGGAAACATGTAATGTGAATAAAAAAGGTTAACTAATTCTTTTACATTATTGTTAGTGGAATATTTTAATAAATCTATATTAAAGTCACCCATTATGTAGCACTGTAATCTAGAATCAGAGTTTGCTGAATGTAATATTTCTTCCAAAGAAGATAAAAAGTCAGTAATAATCATTGGGAGGTCTATATATGATTCCCACTAAAAAATTGTGTGGTTGAGTTACACTTAAAAATAGTGACTCAATATGAGGTAATTGGAAGGATGTGTTTTGCACTGTAAAAAATTGGAAGTTAGAACGCACGTCAATGGCTAGACCTCCTCCACTGGTGCTTTTGTTCTGGAAATGTCCTTTGAAATCATTTAATTTATATATTGGACTTATGGCATCATTTAGGCGTGTCTCACATAAACCTATTATATCAAACTTGAAGTGTAATGTGTCTAGTATTTGTGTTGAAAAAGTATCTAAATGAGATGGTACACTAGCAATATTAAAAGTCAATATTTTTACATCATGCGTAGAGAAAATATCGTCACTGTTCAGGTCATTACAAAAATAATAATTACATGATGATTCAGGTGTAACAAGGTCAGTTTGGTTATTGCTAACTAATAATCTTTCACTATCTTGATATCTATTTGGCTCAAATATCATATCATTTAAAGTTGTCAATGGAAAGTTATGCTCATCATTTAGTTCTTCATTCAAATTGTTATAATTTAGGTTATGGTATGGAAGATCCATAGAAGTTCTAACTTAATTAGCAGAGAGCAATGTCCGTGATGGATACGGTCCTTCCTAGGACGTATCCTAGCGCTTCGTGTCCTGGTGGAACGCCGACGTGAGTTTCGACAGGGGATGCTTGCAGCCTATGTTGATCTCAAGAAGGCGTTTGACTCAGTGCATCGTGAGTCACTCTGGGATCTTCTGCGACTTCGAGGGATTCCTGCAAGGACTATTGGTTTGATAACTGGTCTGTATTCTGGGACTGAGAGTGCTGTGAAGTGTGGGGCAGGTGTATCCAGCTTCTTTCCTGTGAATACAGGAGTGAGGCAAGGTAGCGTCCTTGCCCCATCACTTTTCAACGCTTGTATGGACTGGGTATTGGACAAGGTTGTAGATCAAAGTGATTGTGGAGCATCCGTCGGCAACACCAAGATCACTGATCTTGTTTTTGCCGATGATGCAGTAATCTTTGCTGAGTCGCTGGAGGTCCTGGTGATGGCTCTCGAGGCGCTGCACGAGGAGGCAAAGCCTTTGGGACTTGAGGTCTCCTGGCTCAAGACCAAGGTCCAGGTATTTGGAGACTTACTAGATGAAGCAGTACAGTCTGTTCATGCGTGTGGCGAGGACATTGAGATCTTGGAAGGTTTTACATACCTTGGTAGCGCAGTCCATAATGACGGCGGGTCACGTCAAGAAGCCTTACGGCGGATTGGCATAGCCCACGGTGTTATGGACTCGCTCAGCGGGAGTATTTGGCGTTGTCGGTACCTGTGCAGGAGGACAAAGATCCGGATCTTCAAGTCGCTTGTGATCCCTGTCTTACTCTATGGTTGTGAGACATGGACACTAAATAGTGACTTGAAGAGACGAATCAATGCCTTTGGTAATAAGTGTCTTCGCAGAATCATGGGGTATCGCTGGGATGATTACGTGTCAAATCAGCGATTGCACCGTGAGACTGAATCGAGGCCTATTACCTGCATAGTCCGTCAGCGACAACTTCGGCTATATGGGCATGTGGCACGCTACCCTGAAACCGATCCTTCCCATCGGGTTGTATCTGTAAGAGACAATCCGGCGTGGAGGAGGCCAAGGGGGCGCCCACAAGGCTCGTGGCTGGGGCAAGTTGATGTTTCTTGTCGAGAGCTGCTTGATATGGGAAAGGAGCCTGCATGGGAACTCGCGCGTGGTGACCCCCGGGAGTGGCGTCGTAGGGTGGGCGAGGCGACGCGCCCCCCGGCGTATGCCCCCAATGATTGATTGATTGAATGTCCGTGACATTACACTATAAATACGTAATCACTTTTTGGCGTTTCGTGTACTCATCCTTCCACCCTGCTGCTCCCTGGGCTGCCCTGCTGCACCGGGGTCGCCCGACGAGGTGTGCTTCCCGCTAGCAGTAGGTGCGCCCTTAGGACGAACAGCTCCAGTGGAGTCCGAGAGAGACGAAACACGTACTGCACCATCTGGACCAACCTCGCCCCTGGCGGCACCGGCAGCAGTCCCAGAAGTCGCGCCTCCAGTAGTACCACCAGTAGCCGTACCAGCATCAGCTCCAGTAGTACCAGTAGCATCCTCAGTGGCTGCACCACCAGCATCACTATCATCAGCAGGCCCGGCAGCATCTCTCCGACCCGTCGCCCCATCAGCACCACCACTAGAAGTGTTCGTAGGAGTTTGAGTTCTTTCTTTAATCACCAGTTTCGTGTGGTTAAAGTAAGCTATCTTACCTTCCCTTCTTGCTTCTTTAAGGAGAGGCAGCTTGTCATTCCGTATGGCTTGAGAAGCTGGGCACAGGTCTTCATTGACGTAGATCCTTGTTCCACGCAGTTTCGCAGCATTCCTCCTTACTGCTTCTCGATCACAGAACTTAGTGAAACGAACCACAATAGGGCGGTGACGTTGTTCATGACGCTGTCCCACCCGATGCGCTCGTTCCAGCTGGATGTTTCGAAGCTTCAGTTTATCCTCCAGGAGCTTCGTAACCTGGACGGCAGTCTGCTCCCAGGTTTCGTTTTGACGTTCCTCAAGTCCAACAAACTGTAGATTATTTCGCCGATTGTAGTCCTCTTGATAGTTAGCTCGAGCTTCCAATGTTTCGGTTGATTTCTTGCTTGACCGTAGGTCTGTTCTGAATTGAACAATTGTTTCTTCACTGTCTCGCTTTTCCCGTTCGAGACGACATACCTGTTGTTTCAAGTCTCGAACTTCACTCTGGGTAAACTCGAGACTTCTTGTTAATTCCTTGATGATGTTGTTGTTAGATTCCAATTTCTCGTTGATTGTCTTCACAAATATATCCAGTGCTCCCTTGTAGGCTTGGTCTTGACACGCTAAAATAGTTTTTAACGTAGCCGAATCCATTTGGCTGTTGAGGGGCACAAGCTGACTGCAGAACAAGTTGGCAGCACAACCTTTCGGTGTGAAGGCTCGAAAAGGTATGGAGAGAGAGAGAGAGAGAGAGAGAGTATGTGTCTTTTAAGCTTCAAATTTCCTAACAAAATACAAACCTTTAATTTGTATTCATACCAACTAGAAAATCAAACGAACGAAAATGGAAAAGATTGAAACTTTTATAAGCCATTTATTCCCAAGCTGAACCTAAGCTTAGTGAGGTTTCTGTAAAGCGGGTGTGTAGTGAGCTTTAACTTAACGATACACACGTCAAGGTATTAGGAAAAGCTTAATGAATAAGTTTGATGATAAATTATTTACAAAAGCTTTAATGTGGTAAGGTGCAAGCTTTAGAATTGTGTGGAATTGTAAAAATGGAACGATATTAAAACCTCATTTAATGGTAAAGAGAATTGAAAGTTGAAAATAGTTCATGATAAGACCTTTAAAAGTTACTTGGATTTATAAAGAACGGTATACTGAAGCCGCATATATAGTCACATATAGATACAGGTACAGTCACAGATATATACAGGTACAGTCACAGATAGATACAGGTACAGTCACAGATAGATACAGGTACAGTCACATAGATACAGGTACAGTCACAGATAGATACAGGTACAGTCACATATATACAGGTACAGTCAATATAGATACAGGTACAGTCACAGATAGATACAGGAACAGTCACAGATAGATACAGGTACAGTCACAGATAGATACAGGTACAGTCACAGATAGATACAGGTATAGGCACAGATAGATACAGGTTCAGTCACAGATAGATACAGGTACAGTCATAGATATATACAGGTACAGTCACAGATAGATTCAGGTACAGTCACAGATAGATACAGGTACAGTCACAGATAGATACAGGTACAGTCACAGATAGATACAGGTACAGTCACAATAGATACAGGTACAGTCACAGATAGATACAGGTACAGTCACAGATAGATACAGGTACAGTCACAATAGATACAGGTACAGTCACAGATAGATACAGGTACAGTCACAGATAGATACAGGTACAGTCACAGATAGATACAGGTACAGTCACAGATAGATACAGGTACAGTCACAGATAGATACAGGTACAGTCACAGATAGATACAGGTACAGTCACAGATAGATACAGGTACAGTCACAGATAGATCAGGTACAGTCACAGATAGATACAGGTACAGTCACAGATAGATACAGGTACAGTCACAGATAGTACAGGTACAGTCACAGATAGATACAGGTACAGTCACAGATAGATACAGGTACAGTCACAGATAGATACAGGTACAGTCACAGATAGATACAGGTACAGTCACAGATAGTTACAGGTACAGTCACAGATAGATACAGGTACAGTCACAGATAGATACAGGTACAGTCACAATAGATACAGGTACAGTCACAGATAGATACAGGTACAGTCACAGATAGATACAGGTACAGTCACAGATAGATACAGGTACATCACAATAGATACAGGTACAGTCCAAGATAGATACAGGTACAGTCACATATAGATACAGGTACAGTCACAGATAGATACAGGTACAGTCACAGATAGATACAGGTACAGTCACAGATAGATACAGGTACAGTCACAGATAGATACAGGTACAGTCACAGATAGATACAGGTACAGTCACAGATAGATACAGGTACAGTCACAGATAGATACAGGTACAGTCACAGATAGATACAGGTACACTCACAGATAGATACAGGTACAGTCACAGATAGATACAGGTACAGTCACAGATAGATACAGGTACAGTCACAGATAGATACAGGTACAGTCACAGATAGATACAGGTACAGTCACAGATAGATACAGGTACAGTCACAGATAGATACAGGTACAGTCACAGATAGATACAGGTACAGTCACAGATAGATACAGGTACAGTCACAGATATAGATACAGGTACAGTCACAGATAATACAGGTATCAGTCACAGATAGATACAGGTACAGTCACAGATAGATATCAGGTACAGTCACAGATAGTAAGGTAGTCAATATACAGGTACAGTCACATATAGATACAGGTACAGTCACAGATATATACAGGTACAGTCACAGATATATTCAGGTACAGTCACAGATAGATACAGGTACAGTCACAGATAGATACAGGTATAGTCACATATAGATACAGGTACAGTCACAGATATATTCAGGTACAGTCACAGATAGATACAGGTACAGTCACAGATAGATACAGGTATAGTCACATATAGATACAGGTACAGTCACAGATATATTCAGGTACAGTCACAGATAGATACAGGTACAGTCACATATAGATACAGGTACAGTCACAGATAGATACAGGTACAGTCACAGATAGATACAGGTACAGTCACAGATAGATACAGGTACAGTCACAGATAGATACAGGTACAGTCCACAGATAGATACAGGTACAGTCACAGATAGATACAGGTACAGTCACAGATAGATACAGGTACAGTCACAGATAGATACAGGTACAGTCACAGATAGATACAGGGTACACTCACAGATAGATACAGGTACAGTCACAGATAGATACAGGTACAGTCACAGATAGATACAGGTACAGTCACAGATAGATACAGGTACAGTCACAGATAGATACAGGTACAGTCACAGATAGATACAGATACAGTCACAGATAGATACAGGTACAGTCACAGATAGATACAGGTACAGTCACAGATAGATACAGGTACAGTCACAGATAGATACAGGTACAGTCACAGATAGATACAGGTACAGTCACAGATAGATACAGGTACAGTCACAGATAGATACAGGTACAGTCACAGATATATACAGGTACAGTCACAGATAGATACAGGTACAGTCACAGATAGATACAGGTACAGTCACAGATAGATACAGGTACAGTCACAGATAGATACAGATACAGTACAGAATACAGTACATCACATATAGATACAGGTACAGTCACAGATAGATACAGGTACAGTCACAGATAGATACAGGTACAGTCACAGATAGATACAGGTACAGTCACAGATAGATACAGGTACAGTCACAGATAGATACAGGTACAGTCACAGATAGATACAGGTACACTCACATATAGATACAGGTACAGTCACAGATAGATACGGTCATTGGGTTCACAGGACTAAAACGTAAACTGAAATCACTTCGAAAAGACTTGATTTGGTATGGAAGCGAAATCGAAATAGAAGAAAGACTTGTATTACGAAGCAAGGTTTTGTATACATCAGTTACGTTCAGGGAAAGGAAAATGTGTCAAACTGCTGAGGTTGACGGTAAAGAGAATTTGTGTGTTATGCAAAGCTTTGTGTAGTGCTTTACTATTGTACTCTTACTTCTTTAGAGCGGCATAGTTGAAAGCTTGTGCTGGAGTGGTTTACACACACACACACACACACACACACACACACACACACACACACACACACACACACACACACACACACACACACACACACACTACATAAAAAAGTCTCACCTGTTCCAGAAAAAAAACAAGCGTTTAATTAAAAAGTTTAACTCGTTTCCCAAAGTTTAGAAACTAAATCTCTACTCGCTCCCAGTGTTTATGGAAATCTTCATTCGGTCTGACCGTAAGCTTGAGATGTTTAAGTAAGATTCATTTGCCCTGTACCAGCTTAGGAGTGAAAAGCTATAGCTATAGGACACTGGGGAGGAAGATCCGTGGCAGAAGTAGCAGTAGCAGCAGTAGAAATAGTAGCAGGGGTAGCAGTTGCAACAGTAGTAGTAGCAGTAATATCAGTACCAGTAGAAGTTGCAGTATAGTAGTAGTAGTAGTAGTAACAACAGTAATAGTAGTAACAACAGTAGTAGTAGTAACAGTAACAGCAAGAATAGTAGTAGTAACAGTAGTAGTAGTAGTAGTAGTAACAGCAGTGATAGTAGTAACAGTAACAGCAGGAATAGTAGTAGTAGTAGTAGTAGTAGTAGTAGTAGTAGTAGTAGTAGTAGTAACAGCAGTAGTAGAGCAGCAGTAGTAGCAGCAGTAGTAGCAGCAGCAGCAGTAGCAGCCAGGCCGTCCTAACAGTCCCTAGTGGGCAGGAGTTCCTCGCAAATCTCAGATCTCTTTGTACTTGCACTGGTTTTATTTCGTCACTTTATTCAACCCTTTTCCTGTCCCTTTTTTTCCATGACCGCGGTGCAGAGGCAACTAACTGCACCTCCCCCCAGTGCTGCCTCTGCCCCGGTGCCAGGCGGGGAGGGGATGTATTTCTCGCCACTGTGCTTTTATTATTGTATTCTTATATAGTATTGAGGAATGAAGGAAGATTTGGCCGGGTGGAAGTTAAGTAAAATGTCGATGGGTCTTTGATATAATAATAAGAAGCAAAACATATATGGCAGGTTGATGTCAAGAAAGATGTTTTGACACACACACACACACA